>LPNX010986138.1:0-22218 GCA_001517045.1 Pseudotsuga menziesii
GAACTCACCTTCACTTTTGAATTTGAGTATCCAAGCATTGATCAGGCCCTAGATGTAACAAAGACTGAGATATTTGAAGATAGTACCCTATCAGTGTCTTCTCAACCTGATTGGGTTATCCAGTTAGAAGATGCGCTCGAGTGTTACAAATTCACAGAGGAGTCATATGACGAGGATGAGAATCCTCACAGTATCAACATTCCAGAGTCAGAAGGGACTCACGATGTTGATGGACAAAAGTTAGAAATTCCAGCCATCACAGAGCCTATCAAGATAAAAGAAAATTAATATTGGCACAGAAGCAGAACCAAAGTTTTCCTCTATTGGAGACTATTGGGATGATAAAATAGTAGGAAACATTGCAGATCTGCTACACGACTATCAAGACTTATTTCCCACTAAGTTCACAGAGATGAAGGGAATAGTTGGAGATTTGGGAGTCATGCGGATACCATTGAAAGAGGATTCTAGGAAAGTTAAGCAGCGTCCATACAAATTAAATCCACGGTATAAAGAAAAATTCAAGGATGAAATTGATAAGATTCTAGAAGCAGGCATCATTGAGCCCATAGAAGAAAGCGAGTGGCTTAGTCCCATGGTTGTGCAAGAAAAGAAAACCAAAGGAGAAATCAGGATTTGTGTCGATTTGCGCAAACTCAACGACGCATCACTTCATGATCCATTCCCGACACCTTTTACTGATGAGGTGTTAGACAATGTGGGAGGACAGGAGGTCTACTCCTTCACTGATGGCTTTTCAGGCTATCACCAGATCATAATCCATTCAGAGGATCGATATAAGACCACCTTTGCGACAGAATGGGGCTCATTCTAGTATACGGTAATGCCGTTTGGTCTTAAGAATGCACCAGCTATTTTTTCCAGAGTAGTAGTTGTTGTATTTAAAGAATACATCCATAAATTCTTATAAGTCTATTTTGACGACTAGACTATATTTGTATTAATCAACAAACATATAGAATATTTAAGACTGATGTTAGAGAAATGTAGGCAATACCAGATTTCTCTCAACCTGAAAAAATGCATATTCTGTGCGTCGTTTGGTATTTTGTTGGGTCATATTGTTTGCAGACAAGGCTTGATGGTAGATCCTGCAAAGATTGTCATAATTGTCAATCTTCCATCACCCAACTTATTCAAGCATTGAGGACAGTGCTCGGTCATACTGGGTACTATAGAAAATTTATCAAGGGTTATGCTAAGATCACAGCACCTATGGAAAAGCTGTTAAAGAAAGACGTGAAATTCCTGTGGAATGAGGAATCCAGCACAATCTAGACACTCTCAAAGAGAATATGGTTACAGCACCCATCTTAGTATTTCCAGATTGGACCAAACCATTTCATGTCCATGTGGATGCATCTGGCATCGCACTAGGGATTGTCTTAACCCAGCTAGGAGAAGGGGGTATCAATCACCCTATCGCATACTCCAGCAGAAAGTTGTCCACTGCAGAAAAGAACTAAACCACTACAGAAAGAGAAGGATTAGCTATGGTGTACACTCTACAGAAGTTCAGGCACTACCTCTTGGGTTCCCCGTTCAAGATGTTCACTGACCATTCCGCTTTAAAGTACTTGGTCAATAAGCCAGTGTTAGGGGGAAGGATCTGTCGATCGTTACTCTTGTTTCAGGAGTATGATTTTGAAATTATTGTAAAACCAGGAAGATTAAACGCCAGACCTGATCATCTGTCATGGATAGACTCAGGATAAGAGCCAAGTAATCTATAGGACAATTTGCCATATGCGTAATTGTTTTCTATTTAGATCGCAGATGAGTACGACGCTGATATCATTCAATTTATCACTACAGGGTGGGTTCCTGTTGAGTTTAATAAGCAGCAAAAGAAACAGCTAGTTGTTAAAGCAACAGACTTCACTTTGATCGCAGGACTGTTATACAAGTTAGGTCCAGATGAATTCCTGCGCAGATGCGTTATGCCGCATGAGAAAGAGGCCATTATCAGAGAAGCACATTTAGGTACCGCAGGAGGTCATTTCACAGGAAATCCGACTGCACAGAAAATTCTGACTGCAAGATTATGGTGGCCTACGTTGCATAAGGATACTAAGGAGTTTTGCAAATGCTACGATATCTACCAGAGGGTAGGAAAACCTTCGCGAAGAGATGAAATTCCACTGCGACCACAGATTACGCTGCGAGAATTTGACAAATGGGCTATAGATTTTGTGGGTCCTATCAACCCACTAGGAAAACGAACTGGTGCGAGATACATCATCACAGGAATAGAATACCTCGCCAGATGGGCAGAGGATAAAGCAATAAGGAATTGTGATGCTACTACAGCTTCATAGTTCATTTCTGAAAACATCATTAGTAGATTTGGATGTCAAGTAATTTTGATGAGCGATCAAGGCACACATTTTCTGAACCGCACTATTGAGGCCTTAACAAAGGAATTCCAGATACAGCACCATAAGAGCACTCCCTACCACCCACAAGCTAATGGTATAGTGGAGGCCTTTAACAAGATTCTAGAAAATGCTCTTACTAAGATCTGCAACAGCCAAAGGAATGATTGGTACCTCAGAGTTAACGCTGTATTATGGGCGTATAGGACTACATGAAAGAAGCTTACAGGACACACACCTTTCAGCTTGGTGTATGGACAAGAGGCTGTTATGCCTATGGAATATATTATTCCCAGTTTAAGAATTGCTCAAATGATCGAGATAGCTGATACAGATACGATGAATGAAAGACTAGCGCAGCTGATCACCTTAGAGGAAGACAGATTCATCACAGGATTCCATCAGAAAGTACAGAAGGCATGAGAAAAATCTTGGCATGAAAGGCACATTAAGAGCAAGATTTTTTAGATTGGAGACCTAGTGCTCATTTACGACAGAAAGTTTGTTAAGTTTCCAGGGAAGTTAAAGACGCATTGGTTGGGGCCATATCAGATCCATCAAGTTATAGAAGGAGGTGTCGTTCAGCTCAGTAAACTGAATGAGGAGCTTGTTCCTACCTTGATTAATGGCAGCAGGCTTAAGCTCTATAGTGATAGCCAATCCTCCTCCCAGCCCTAACTCAGACAGTTATGAGTGTGCAGATGTCCAGTGTAGTTGAAAGGAGGCATCGCACCAGTAATTAGTCTACACCGGTAGGTATTCTAAGTATAAGGAATCACATGAGGACGGTTCATTTTGCACAAGCCATGGGATGCTTGTGGAGCAAAAAAATAAAAAAAATAAAAAATAAATAAAAAAAATTGAAATAATTTGGTTCCGATGATGCGGTGGGACATCGCGGCAAGGCGATGATTCCCCGTGCCACGTAGACACTTTTGAAAAGGGACAGAAGGCCAGTCACTTCACCTTCTAACAAGTAGTTAATCCAGATATGACAGGTATACGTTACCCTAGATTTGGAAATAGTACAATGATTTTCCATATTTGGTAAAATCTCTGACGAGACCGGCGCCTGCACACATGTTTCGAGGGACATTTGATCAGATTTCTACAATTAATGAGGATCGAAATGACAGGTGTTGTCTTATCCATGCAATTAATATTGTCGACGAGTTTAGCCTAGATAACTGTTGCTTCAGAGATTATCACCTTTGTTATAAATACAGAGATCATTCATACAGAAGGGTTACTTTTGCGATTTCTGAGAGCTATAGAGAAATTTGAAGAGTTTTCCCTGTGCAGATCTATTCCAGTCACATAGTGCTAGTTTTCCCCAATTTCTCAGCCATTTCCCATCTAGAGTACTACACCGAGTGGTGTATATCCGAGGACAAACCTTTAGAAGACATTTTGAGACGATTCCAGCATGGTGGCCTCATGTCTTCTATGATGATGTTGCCCAAGGGTGTGAAATTAGGTACATCACAGGTCAGACAGATGCCAAGGACAAGGAGTCGAGCGCAGGATGTAGAATATGTCATCAAAGACTCTGCTAAAGAGAAGAAGAAAGACGAGTAGATCACTGAAGATAAGAAAGCAGAGTAGAGGAATGATGAGAAGAAATCTCCCGCCTGGAAGAAAGTAAAAATGAGAAAAAGAAGGCAATGGGAGAAGGCAGCTGACCTATCTGATCAGCTAAGAGAAGAACAAGAGATTACCGAGGCAAAGAAATGAAAATCTGAAGATCATAGGCAGCATGAATACCTGGAGTGATTTGCTGAGAATAAAAATGAAAGAGGACAACAAACCAAACAAGCAGACCTCCAGCGTGTAGACAAAGGCTTGTTCTCGAAATGGAATTCATGGTTTGTTTCGCTTTTGTATGAAAGGATCCAGACTGAATGAAATGTTTTGAGAAGGCCGGAAGATACAGATTTATATCTTCCTTATAACACAAGTTCTAACCCAGATAAAGAGCAAAGGATATCTGGGGAAGGCTTCTCAAAAGCTTAAGATCCTTAAGGGAGCTGCTGACTTACGTAGAGATAAGAGAGACCTACGAACTAAGTATACAGAAGACTCCATCATTAGTCAAGCTATGCTTGAAATTGCACAAGAGTGTGTCGATGCCATGGGTAAAGAAGTCGCAGGACTTCAGGAGAAACTTACAAGGACTTCGCAGGAAGCCAAGGAAAAGCTACAGCAGGAGAAGCCAACTGTTAGTGGCTCAGGGGCGAGCCAGAAGTAAGTGTTAGGGGACTGTTGGAGCAGGGTCCCGTAGCTATAGGAAAAGCTGCTATATCGGAACGAGAAAGTTAAAGGTAACAATACCTGAGCAGCCGAGAAGAGAGAGCTCACCCACTGTACTTAAGGCAATGGTGAATACAAGAGGGCTTAGATACCCTCATAAATAGAAAAGGAGAAATGGGCCAATGTATTAAAGACAAAGGATAGAGAGGAAGTGGCACCCATACCCACGATCAGCGTGAGGAAGCATGGAAGACTGCAGCAAGCTATGGTGTGACGAAAAGCGGCAGCTCAAGTACAAATAGGCCGACTGTCACTAGTTAGGGTTTTTGGGTTACTGTTGGGAAAGGCCCACAGTTTTGTAATGGTGAGACCTTGGGGCCACCTATATAAAGGCATGTATTTTGTATTGTAAAAGGTTAGCTATTTAGATAATTAGCTAGATAGAGAGTCAGTTAGTCTATTAGTTGATAGGAAGAGTCGAGCTCGGGTTCTGTTATTCAGTTAGTAGTTATCTTACTGTAACCAGTAGCTGACTCCTTGAGTATGAATGTAACAATCCGTAGGGATTGAGAGAGAGAGAGAGAGAGAGAGGAAGAGTATATTGTAAGAAGGAAATATATAAATAAAGAGATTTAAGAGAGAAGGGCTCTTGGATGTGTGTGCGAAGTTACCTAGAATATCTCAAGCTGCATATGAGGTTGCAGCGGAACTGTGTTTACTCTCTCAGGATATAATATATAAACCAGTTCCCATGGACCTAGCATCTACCCTGGAAGTGAACCACGTAAAATCTGTGTGTTGTGTGATTGTTTCATGTGATTGTGCTTGCTTATGTACTATTTGCTATCTGTTACATGAATGTTGTATATCAGTTAATGAGTATATGCATGTTATTCCTCAATTTATAGTAACATAGGAGGTTAACAGTGAGTTGAATGTATCAAGTATCCTGTGTATGAGTTTACCAATGCTTGATTCACCCAGTAGCAGTTACAGTGTTAAGTGATTCCAGTAGATTCAGTTCAGCGAGTGGAGTAGAGTTGATGTTAAGTGTGTTAGACTGTAGAATCTAGAGAGAAGCTATCTAAGCACCTTAATTAAAGACAATTGAGCTATTATACAGGGAGAAAAACCCTTAGACCTTGTGGGTCATTGAGCATATTAAGTGTTGTCATAGGAGACATCGCAGTGTAGAAAGGTGATATCGCACCATCAGAGAAGTTGCAGTGTGGGATTTCACAGGTGAGAAGATAAGTAAGAGAGGAAGTTTGTGCATCGTTAGAGAGGTTGTGATGCGATAAGAGTTAAGTCCCTATCAGAGTCAGCGAGAAGAGAGAACAATGCGTCACAGAGAGATCCCACTGGTTAAGAAGAGACAAGAACCACTAGGATGCTACAGAACCTAGTTGGGGACACTTGAGTCTTCATCCAACCCATCCAAGATCACTTCGGGTGAGACTTTAGGCCATTCTACGGTCTGTCACCGAAAGGGCCAATGAGCTAGGGGTTTTGTTGGTACAATTACAGTAAACCCAGGTCTGCCCATGATAAACAACACCTCCGGATAATGGGCGACATGCAAGTATTTCCCAGGTGTTAATTGCATAAATTTCCCATGATCATTCGTATCGTGGTCTGCATACTTGAGTCGGTCTATTTTTCGTGTCATTGTTCCAACCAACTGAACACCTTGTGGCAGCGAAGGGGTGCGTAATGTGAACTTGGTTGTCTTTCGAGGTGGCTGAACTCCTGGTTGAACAGGCAGAAGATATGGTGGACACTACGATGCAAAGTTCTCATCCTCACCGAAGTCTTCAAAACCTTCAGGTGGGAGCTCTGCCAAACCAGGAGGATTCATCTCGGGATCCTCTGCGGTATTTCCTGATGGTTTGTGCCTGTCTTCATTTCGCTTAGAGAAAACTTTTGGCTTAAACTTCATCCTGGTAGATCGTGTCTGCATTGGTTGATTCGGTGCTGGGGGAGTCTCTTCGCAAGTGCATATGTAGGTGGGGTGCTCATAAGGTTCTGCAGACCCCTCTGTCTAAATTCTCTCAACAATTCCTGAACTTCATGATTAGCTGACATGGACTCAACTCAAGGAAATGCATAATGCAAAATTCACAGGCCTGGGTGTCTTCTTATGGAATCCAACGACCAAATATTCCATAAATTTGCATTAAATACATGAAATCTGAACGAACGGTATTAGATCTTGTCCAAATGACGCTAGATTTCCCAAAATCTCATCATTACAGGAAGTTAATGCAGTTCACATGCCGATGCCGCCCAATCTGATTTTTTCCAACGGTCGCATTTTAAGCTTTGACACACCTTTCTTCTTTGGCATAACCACTATCTTTAGCTTCATCACAATAAGGACCTTCGACAAAATATTAAACTTTGACGCATCCTGACACAAGCTTCAACAAAACTTTGAGCTTCGACCCACGCCAGAATTTCTTCGACAGCCTTCGATACTTCATAAATTTGAAAACAACTTCATTATAGTCTAGTACCCAATTGCAACTATTATTGGTACTTAGACTCTTCTTCTTGGTATTACTTCTGATCAGGGGGTACAGGCTTGTCCTTGTACTTCTTTAATCTACTTCCATTCACCATGGAGGGCAAAATCTCTCCATTCAATTTAGCTAGCTGAACTGCACCACCATCAGTAAATTTCTAAACTATGTATGGTCCTTTCCAATGTGTCTTGAACTTACCTGGGAACTTCATGAATTTACTATCGTACAAGAGCACAAGATCACCATTCTGGAAATGCTTCTTCTTAATGTGTCTATCATGCCATGATTTTTCTCTAGCTTTCTGTACTTACTGTTGGGACCCTGTAATGAATCTGTCTTCTTCTAGTTCCAGTATATTCACCATCCTTTCATTCAACACGGCTGGGTCATCCATCTCTGTGAAGGCAGATATTCTGAGGCTAGGAACAATGTACTCCATGGGAATAACTGCTTCTTGTCCATATACCAGCCTAAAAGGTGTATGGCCTGTCAACTTCTTACAAGTGATTCTATAAGCCCATAATACTACTGGAATTATAAGATCCCAATCATTTCTGTTAACATTGCAAACCTTCATCAGAGCGTGCTCAAGAATCTTGTTAAAGGCTTCGACAATTCCATTTGCTTGAGGATGCTAGGCAGTACTCTTCTGATGATATACTTGAAATTCCTCAGTCAATGCTTCAATAGTATTATTCAGAAAATGTGATCCTTGATCACTCATAAGAATTCTAGGACACCCAAACCTTGACAAGATATTATCAAATATAAACTTCACAGCTGTAGCAGCACTATATTCCTTGACTGGTTGAGCTTCGTCCCAATGAGTTGTTGTAATAATGTATCTTGCTCCAGATTTCTTTGCAGGGGGATTGATTGGTCCAAAAAAATCAATAGCCCACTTGTCAAATGCTTGTAAAGTTACCTGTGGAACCAGAGGCATCTCATCCCTCCTGGATGGTTTTCCAGTCCTCTGACAGATATCACAGCTACGGCAATACTCTCTTGCATCCTTATGAATCATAGGCCACCAAAATCCAACTGTCAAAATCTTCTGCGTCATAGCTTTTCCTGCATAATGACCTCCTGCTGCTCCAAAATGTGCCTTAGCCAAAATCAATGGCTTTTCATGCTCCAGGACACATTTGTGTAGTATTTCATCTGGTCCCATCTTATAGAGCTGTCCTGCTATCAAGGTAAAGCCAGCTACTCTAACCACCAGCTACTTCTTCTGCTGTGTTTTCATCTCAGAGGGTGCAAAACCTGTAGACAAGTACTGAACAATATCCTGAAAATAGTCATCAACCATCTGGATGGAAAACAACTGGGCATCAAGGAGACCTTCGTCTAAGCTAGTGGGCTCTTCTCCTGACTCAAGCCTCTACAAGTGGTTAGGCCCCAGGTTAAGTCTTCCTGGCTTAACTATGATCTCAAAGTCATACTCCTGAAACAAAATCATCCATCTGTAGATCTTTCCACCTAACACAGGCTTGTTAACCAAATAATTCAAAGCATAATGGTCAGTGAACATCTTAAAATGAGATCCTAACAAATAATGTCAAAATTTCTGCAGAGCATAAACCATAGCTAGACCTTCTCGTTCTGTCCTAGTATAATTCTTTTCTGTTGTGGACAATTTTCTACTTGCAAAAGCAATAGGGTGGTCAATATTACCTTCACCTAACTGAGCCAATACTACACCTAGAGCAATGGAAGATGCATCGACATGAACATGAAAATCCTTACTCCAGTCAGGGAATACTAAGATAGGGGCAATTACCATATTTTATTTCAAAATGTCCAAGCTTTCCTGACATTCAGGTTTCCATTCAAACTTAATATATTTCTTCAATTTCTTTTCCATAGGAGATGTAATATGAGCATATCCTTTAATGAATTTCCTGTAATATCCAGTATGACCAAGCGTAGTGCAAATTTGCTTAACAGACTTCGGAGGTGGTAAGTTCACAATAATTGCCACCATCAATCCTTGCTTGCATACAATGTGACCTAGCAAAATACCAAAAGGTGCACAAAAGATACATTCATCTTCATTGTGTCCAACTAACTTACAGAACTTGCAGTAGGGATTCTTAGGTACTTGAACATATCTCTGTAGTAGATAGCAATATTCAGGTCGATGCTGGCCAGTTGTTCTACATATTTCACAATATAGGACATTAGGGGTTAAACGGGTTCGGTGCACTAGTATTCAAAAAATTCCTTAGTGTAGGACACTGTTCTTTGTCATGTCCTTCTATCTTACATCGTGTACACCAAACCTATTCTCAAATAGATTTCCCTTTTTTCATGTCACGAAGCTCCAAAGCCATTTCTGCTAACTGTGCCTGTATTTGGGCTATTCCAGAATTATCTCCAACAGGAGTTGTTTCAAGTTTCATAGCAATTTCCAATGCCTCTTACTGATCAGCAACCTTCTATTGCATAAGTGGAGTCCTGATATGAGGCAATAGTGCTACAATGAACCATTCTTTATGATGTTCTGGTCCAATAGTAAAACTAACTTGATCCAACAGAACCTTGAACCTCTGATCAAAGTCTCAAACTGATTCGCCTCGCTTCTGTTGAATTTCTTTCAGTTCAGTTATACACTATGACTCTGATTTAGGCTTCTTGAATTCTTTGATCGTTGCTTTTTTAATATCAGCCAAGGCATAGTTCTGAGTACGGGAAAAATTCATAAACCAGTTCAAAGCTCAATCCCTGAAAGAAGTGACCAGCTGCGCTCTTCTTGTATTTTGGTCCATAATATTCTTAGCAGTCCAAACAACTTCGCATAAGAACCAAAACTGTTCTGGATCCTCTGATCCAGTTCCTTTAAAGACTGGGAGCTTGATATCATCATTCACATGGGCCATAGTGGATCGAGGGGGCGAGGAGGGGGACTAATAACAGGGGGAGGGGAACTTACTGAGGTAGAATGACCTGCAACATGACTACTAGGGTTAGGGTTACTTTCAGACTACGACGGATTCTCAAAGATAACAGGTCTTCGCTGCGGAGTTATAGGAGGGTTTCTAACAAAAGGGGTTTCTTTAGATTCAAATTATTCTGGACTTAATGGGGTATAATCGGTATTGTGTCCTAGGGTATAGGATCCAAGAGTTCTCTAGTATCTTTTACCGTTGCGAAGCAAACCACTTTGCTCGTCGAAGTCACTTTCACTTTCAAAAGTAGGTTAGTAGCAATAAATATAGCAATCTGATTGGATAAGCAATATTACTTTCTCAGCCAAGAGCATTTTAATTTTCAAAATTAATGAATTCAGGTACTTACCCCTTGGTCCTTTGAAAAACTGTCATTCTGCTTCGCTGAAAGAAGTATGTGTGTCGATGGAGAACTCCGTCACAAATGTGTCAAGGGTTCGCGTTATCCAGAAGTCAACAGCTCTTGATACTGCGTTGTTCACACTTTTAAATAGCTTAATTCTTTCTGGGGTCCAGGTAGGAGACTGATCTTATTTGAAGTTTGTATTTCTTTCTGTCAACATGGATAACCACTGGTGCAATTCTATGTGGATACTACCAAAGAAAATTTCATAAATATCAGAAAAAACGTACCTTTGCAAGAACTCGTCTGAGCTACGACGAGGATCCTTATTTTCTTGTTCAGCACATTTCAGATAAGTATCTTCAACCCAGTCACTGATTTATTTTACTGAGGGCCTCCAAAACATATCCCTCTAGGTACGACGTAGATCCCTCTTGAAGCAGATAATGGTTCAACCGGCAACAGAACCAATTTGTTGGAGGTACAACGTAGATCCCTCTTGAAGCAGATACTGGTTCAACCGGCAATGGGACCAATTTGTTGGGGCTTAGGGAAAACCCGAGCTCTTATGATTTTATCTTCACACCAACAAACAGACCCACAGTGTTGGCCCTTTCGGCAAAAACCTGCGAACAAGTTGCAGTCTCACCCGAAACAGCTATGGGGTGCCGCAGAATCAGGTTTCTATAGGAAAAAGAGGGATATTACTATACCTTTAGTCTTAACAAAGAATAATTATACAATACAGATCTTCGAGATTCAATTAAATAGCTTCGTAGTTTAGATAAATAGACAGTTTCTTGCTTAACCCTTATATGGGAATTCATAGCGAAGTTAATACTTAACACTTTATCTTACTTTACCATTCATCTACTTATCAAATGCATAAAAACATAACAGCACAAAATAAAAGAACCACCACAACAAAATATATACGTGGTTCACCCCCAGTGTAGGGGCTACGTCCACAGAACTATGTTTATATTCAACACTTTACAAACAACACAGTTTTCATCTGCGCACTCAACTGCAGATCTTCTCAATCACCCACAACTATGCACTTAGCTACAGATCCTTTCTTACAAAACCCTCTGTGCACTTAGCTACAGAGGTCGTCCATGCACTCAGCTGGGACTTGACCTTAAACCCAAAATAGATCTTAGCTTCTTTGCATCACATCATCATTATATCATAAATCGTTAGAAAACCTACTTGACTCCTTTACATAAGTGCCTATTTATACAAGTGCACTATTACAATACCATGGGATTAAACCATGGGATTTAACCATGGGTACTAACCATGGGTCATTTACAAAAAGAGGGGCTTCGAACCAACCCCGAAACTCCTAATACTATTTTGGACCGCAACTTTGCTTACAAACTTCGCACCAAAACTGCGGAGTTGCCAAAATTAAGGAACTTTCAGGTCCAAACCCCAACAAAATTCCAACCCTTGCCTCATTAATTGAGGTATTATTTATAATGTCATGGCTCCTCAGACCAATCCCAAAATAGAGCCCAATTATGCTACAAAAAATTGAAATGAAATCCCAAATCATCATTTCAAATCCCAATGCCTTGTTGAGGTGGAATGCTTTCCATGATTCTTTTCCTGAAATTGGCCTCACAATGTAGCAGCCTTGCCAACCCTAAAACAAAAATGCAGAAGGAGAGATGCACACTTGCTTGTTCTAATGGTGATGCCCAGCTCTTTCTAACCATTTTAGTTTTTAAGGAGTGACCCACTTTACTAAATCATTCCCATACTCCAACTAAGCATCTCCTTCATGTAGATCCCTTTTCTTCAAGCACCTTGTGTGACGCGACATTGTTTTTGACCGTATATCTCATCTACGCAAAGATCCATTGTTTCTTACTGTGCCCATTTATGCAATTTCATGCTCCTCACCCAATTTAACCTCCCTGCACCTTTCATTGACAAAGCCACCTAACACAATTGATCTGGACCATATCAAATATCAGTCGTTCGGAGATGCAGGACCCTGGAACATGTTGTGCTAGCCTCCTTCATTAACCATCATGCACTTTTGCCAAGAGAAACCTTTTGGAACCATGGATTAAGGGCATCATCACATATCGATCGTTCATTTGCGTGGGCCCTAATTCCCCTTCGCAATGCTCCATCCAGTTAACCACCGCGCATGTTGTTGCAAAGAATCGTGCTCCCACCATAGATTGCTAGCGTTGGAGGATCATGGCTACTGAATTTTTAAGGAAGGTACAAATTTCACAACCATTCACATTTAAATGGGCCACACAGCTTCCCTTTCGGGAAAAAAATTCTCGTCGTCTACCTGCCTTAGCTGCACGTTTGCATCGTTTATTTTTAGGGTCTACAAGGTCTAGTTGCATTTTTTGGGCTTGGTTCTCATATTTTTCCTGTCCATTGGTTGTCCTTTTGGCTTGAGATGATGCTGATCCCATATGCTGGCTCACTTCAAAATATCAGTATTGGTGCGAGACAAGTGCTAAAAGTAGCTCCAAGTTGGGGATGTTATCCTCCCTGTGAGGTAGGAAAGAACCATGTAGGCCACATGTCTTATCCATTGAAACACCCGCCTCTTTTGCAGGTCCCTGTAATTTACTTGGAAAACAAACTTAAATGATGGCGTCTCTTGAATATCTTACTACCTTCACCTCATGCTTTAAATCTCATCAGAGAGCCATCCGCACATGTAATATGTTATTAAAACAAAAGGAAATGGTATATATAATGACAATGGGACTGAATTCTTATGCAAAGTAATGTTTGAGGAGCCTCTTCTTAACCAAAGCTCCAGATACCAATCCACCTTCATTTTCCTCCAACACATAAGCATTCTTTCCCCTGAAGGCAGAGATCTTGTACGAGCCTTTCCATAGGTGATCAAATTTTCCATGTGTTCCTTTCTCCTTGCGGGGTGCATCCCACTGTAACACCACATCACCTATCTGGAAATTGTCGGTCTTGGTTATTTTGTTGAAAATTTCTTTCACTTTGTCCTAGAAAAGATGTGTCCTATTGAATATATCCTCCCTTTGCTGTTGTAGCCCAACTAATTGATACATCCTCCTCTGGGTGAGGTGAGTTTCAACATCCTCTTCATGCAACAATCTCATCACTGATAAGCTTAGGGAGATAGGAAAAATTACTTCTGAGCCATAGACTAGCTAGAATGGTGAGGTGCCTATAGATATATTTATTCTAATTCTATCATCCAACAAGAAATTGATCAGTTTAGTATGCCAAGCCTTCTTATTTTCTTGCAACTGCTTCTTTATGATCCTCATGAGGCTCTTGTTTGAGGATTCCTCCAGTCCATTCTCTTGGGGGTGGTAGGAGATGGAATGCCCTAGCTATATTTGGTATTTAAAATAGAAGGCTATCATTTTCTTCAATTTAAAAGCCGAAGCATTATCAATAATTATTTTCCTGGGAACACCATACCTAGACAATGTATGCTCCTCCAAAAATTGCATGATTACTGTTTCGGTGGCTTGCCTTGTGGGGATAGACTCGATCCATTTTGTGAAGTAATCAGTGGTGTTCAGGATCCATTTGTGATGCCCCAAAGAATGAGGATTGATCTCCCTGATAAAATCTAGTCCCCATTGCTGGAAAGGGGCTTCAACCTGGATAGGGTTTAAGGGAAATGATACCAACTTTTTCATGCCTTCAAAAATCTGACATTTATGGTAGGCCTCTACTTTTTTATGGGTGTCAAATAATATTGTAGGCCAATAGAATCCTTCCCTCATAATTTTGTTTACTGTGGTTTTCCAGTAGTGATTCCCTCCACATTGCCTTGCATGGAACTCTAGAATAAGTTTCTTAGCCTCGTGCTTCTCCACGCATTTCAAAAAAATTTCCCACCCTCTTTCCAATACAACTTCTCGTTTAGGATGCATAACCTTGTCATTGTCTGTTTGAGAAATCTGGATCTAGTTTTATACATGCCTTGCAGAGCCTGCAAATGTTGTAGGATGAAAATGACATCAGTGTACCATGGTGAGTATAGAAAGTACTCGCCTATCAAGGGGCCTGGCTGTCTCTAAGGCTTCTTCTCTTCAATTGACAACTCAACGATCATATGCAGGATAAGAGCATCGTAGTTGGATTGGGACATGATTTTAGCTAACCCCTTCCCTTTTACCAACTTTGTGGGTTTGATTTCTAGATCGTAGTCAATAAAAATTGCAATCCATTTTCCCCTTCGTCCCTATGGATCTGGTTGAGTCTGGATGTCTTTCACAATGCTGGTGGGTAGGTGGGCTATAATATGGGAATGTAGGATGTATCATGAGAAGAAATTTCAACTCAAATGGGCCTTTTAAATTTAACTCAAATTCCATGTCATCATGTGTTATCCAATGAAATTGCTTTAAATTTGAAATACTGTATAGGTCTTGAACACTTTTTTAAAATAAATTTGGGGATAGGTATCATAAAAAAACTACTTTTTTTGTTTATATTTTCGACATATCTCCCAATTTTTTAACTCAAATTTCGATCGGGAGAGCTTGTTGGATGCGGAATTAAATTCTGCATCCAACGAGTACCCACTCGGCATACTTTTGACAGACTCCGCTACCCAAAAAATAAGAAATACCTGAAAAAACATGATGATGACATCATCATCATGTTTTTTCAGGTATTTCTTGTTTTTGGTGTAGCAAGGTTCGTAAAAAGTATGTCGAGTGGATACTCATTGGATGCATATTTTAATTCTGCATCGAACAAGCTCTCTTGATCTAAATTTGAGTAAAAACACGGGGAGATATGTCGAAAATACAAACAAAAAATTGTTTTTTCTTTTCTTCCTCCAAAATTAATAAATATTATTTTATTATTTTAATTATTATTTTATTAATTTTCTTTTGGAGGCCCATTTTGAGGTGAAATTTCCTCTAATGAATCTAAAATACTTTAGATACTGCACCAGAGCATATGCTTGCTTTTTTAGGATGTTATACTTCAAGGGGGCATCCCTCAAAGTCTTGTTTTACAAGGCGATGGGCTGCTCATATCCTTAACAGTTCTTTCACAGCAACACTCCCACTTTGTGCTCAGAGGAAAACGAGAAGATGAGGAAATATTTGGAGAAATGTGGGATTCCAAGGATACGTTCCTTAGCTATGGAATTCTTTATGACCTTGAATGATTGTCTGGATTCATGCATCCACCATATCTCTTGTTCATTTTCTATCATGTTAGTTATATATTTGACTATTTCAGCAAATGGAGAAATAAATATTATCAGGAAATTTACCTTTCCCAGGAACGATTGAACCTTTACCTTATTCCCAGGGAGCTCGATTTTTCTAATAGCCTTGACCCTCTTGGGATATATCTTGATGCCCTCCTGAGAGATTATATTCCTAAGCAACTTTCCTTCCTTCATAACAAAGAATGACTTTTTAGGATTCAGGGAGATGCCAAATTTCTTGCACTTTTTGAATGTTTTTAACAGTTGGGCGACATGTTCTTCATCATACTTGGACAAAACAGTGATGTCGTCCAGATAGATAACCAGGATTATATACTTTTCATCGGTGAATGCTATGTCCATGTCCTGCTGGAATGTTGCACCCACATTCATTGTCCCAAATGACATTTTAGTGTACATGAAGGTGCCTCAAGGAGTGTTGAAATCCATATTCTCTTGGTCATCTAGATGAACCACAATCTAGTTATATCCAGAGAAACCATCCAACGTGGAGATCCTCTAAGAACCCACTACTCTATGCAAGATATGGTGCATTTTGGAAGAGGGTAATGATCCTTCAAGGAAACTCTATTCAAGTTTCTAAAGTCGATTCAAATTCTTATTTCCTTGTTCTTGTTTCTAACAGGAACTAGATTCTCCACCCAATGCAAGAATCGAAGGGATACAATGATTTTGGCCTCGAACAACTTCTTGATCTCCTTTTCCACCAGGGGAAACAACTTGGGATTCATCCTTCTAAGATTCTATTTGAATGAAATCTCATCCTTCTTGATTGGTATGGTATTCTGGATGATGCCGGTGTCATAATATTGGTCCTTGTAACTCCAGGAAAACACATTTGAATATTGTTTCATCGACGAGATATACCTCTATTTGGATATAGGCAAGAGGGTCCTTGATATTTGGATGATATTAGGCTGCTCTTCTGTCCTAATATTCACCTCCTCCACATATTCATAGTTTGGGACCAATTGGGGCTCTCTCACTACATCATGTAGATCGAAGAGCTTCTCTAGAGAGACCAGACCCCTAGGGATAGAATTTCCCTTTAGCTGCAAAATTTCTTTACCTCATAGGTTATTCTCGTACCCCTGCTAAACCTCATAATCCTACAATTTAGACCCTAAAACCCTTTCCTCATCGTCTTCTTTGGTGTCATCAACAATAATGGAATCCTCTTCCTGAATCACTTCCTTTAGATCCATTGTTTGGTTTTGCAAAGGGTCTTGAGTGGGGGAAACTTACCCTTGAAATTCATTTTCTTCATCGATAGGTGCTCCTTCAAAATCCCCAGTGAGAGTGAAGAACTGGTGGATTTGTTTATCATCTTTGAACACTTGCCAACTCTTCACATTATCTATGACAGAAGGTCTATGGCTTACTTCAATTTCATATTTCCCTATAGGATGTGTGGGGACATTGAAAGCTGATGGCAAGATAGTCAGGGAATCTGCCACATAGTTCTGTACTATAGGAATCAGTTTAAAGCTACATTCCTCAAATACTTATATGAGGTTTTGGGTGGTGTTTTGGTAGCTCCTCATATGGGGATTCTTGGATTGATATTCACCAGTAATTTGCTTAATTACCAGTTTATAATTTCCATGTAACACCACCCTCCTGACCTGGAGTTTCCTCAAATATAGGATTTCCAATATCATTGCTTCATATTATGCTTCATTATTTGTAAATCCAAAATCAAGCTTATAGGAATACCTCAAAGCGCAGATTCCAGGGGGTCTCATCCATATCCATGCCCATGCTCCTCCTCTATAGGATGACCCATCAAAATCCACATCCCATATCCCACCTAACTCCTCTTCAGTAGGTATGAAGGAAGCATTCTGGAAATGGAAACCATCTTCATCTCTGTCTCTAAAGAAAACAGCGGAACCCATCTCTATGTCTAACGAGTATATGGGGTGGTTTTTCATCCTTTCAACACTGGTCACCATATATGCCAATTTTTTCTCTCTAAAAATTCTTCTCTGTATCCAAAAATAGTGAATGGTGGAATATGACATGTCCATATGGAGGGCGCCTTTGAGCTTGGCCGCCTAAGATCTAGATAATAGCATCCCAAAGTTCGGGGGAATGTCATCCACCACCAGGTCCATGACCAGGGTTTTAGTACGGATTTGAGTAAGAGAGATGACCAAGTCTTTTATGAGACCCAGGAATTTGAATTTATTAGAATCAAAAGAGAAAATATCCTTGTAGGGTCTATTCACGTCCAATCCTAGTTGATCCATGATCCTTCTAGGCATCAGGTTGTGGGAGGCTCCAGAATAGAGCATGGAATTGTGTAGGTTCAGGATAACATAGAAGGGTGTGACTTCATCATCAGAGGGTTCGTTTACATGGGGGATGAACAAGATGGTGAGCCTATCATATTGTAAATTCAGGCTATCCGATATGGCAGAGATTTCCCTTGAAGGTTGCAAAACTGTGGCAATTTTATGATATTCTAAATTCTTTAGTAGTTCAGTGAGGGTACAGATATTTTAATATTTGCAATTTCGGCCTCCAGGTTGAAAGAAGCTTATTCCTCCTCCATCCCTCCTCCTCCTCTCTCTTATTCCTCCTCCATCCCTCCTCCTCTTCGCTCTTGCCTCCTCCTCCATACTTGTCCCCTCCTCCTCCTCCACCCTTTCCCTTCCCCTCCTCTCCATCTCCTCCTACTACTCCTTGCTCCTCCATCGTCTTCCTCCTTCTCCACCTCTCTCCCTTCCTCTCCTCTTCCTCCACCCCTCCCTTCTTGTCTCTCTCTCTTCCCCCTCCCTCCTCCTCTTCCTCCACCACCTCACTCTCTCCTCTCCCCCTTCTCCTTCCCGTACCTCCTCATTTTCCACCCCCCTTTCCTCATCTCCCTAACTTCTCCTCCTCCCTTTTCCACCCTCCTCCCCACTCCTCCCCCATGCACCTCCCTACTCTTCCTCTCCTCCTCCTCCTCATATTACTCCACCCCTATCCTTTCCCCTCCTCCTACTCTCTCCCTCCTCATCTTTGTCCCCCCTTCCCTCCTCTTCCTCTCCTCCTCCTCCTCTCTCCCTCTTCCTCCTCTCTCCCTCTTCCTCCTCTCTCCCTCTTCCTCCTCTCTCCCTCTTCCTCCTCTCTCCCTCTTCCTCCTCTCTCCCTCTTCCTCCTCTCTCCCTCTTCCTCCTCTCTCCCTCTTCCTCCTCTCTCCCTCTTCCTCCTCTCTCCCTCTTCCTCCTCTCTCCCTCTTCCTCCTCTCTCCCTCTTCCTCCTCTCTCCCTCTTCCTCCTCTCTCCCTCTTCCTCCTCTCTCCCTCTTCCTCCTCTCTCCCTCTTCCTCCTCTCTCCCTCTTCCTCCTCTCTCCCTCTTCCTCCTCTCTCCCTCTTCCTCCTCTCTCCCTCTTCCTCCTCTCTCCCTCTTCCTCCTCTCTCCCTCTTCCTCCTCTCTCCCTCTTCCTCCTCTCTCCCTCTTCCTCCTCTCTCCCTCTTCCTCCTCTCTCCCTCTTCCTCCTCTCTCCCTCTTCCTCCTCTCTCCCTCTTCCTCCTCTCTCCCTCTTCCTCCTCTCTCCCTCTTCCTCCTCTCTCCCTCTTCCTCCTCTCTCCCTCTTCCTCCTCTCTCCCTCTTCCTCCTCTCTCCCTCTTCCTCCTCTCTCCCTCTTCCTCCTCTCTCCCTCTTCCTCCTCTCTCCCTCTTCCTCCTCTCTCCCTCTTCCTCCTCTCTCCCTCTTCCTCCTCTCTCCCTCTTCCTCCTCTCTCCCTCTTCCTCCTCTCTCCCTCTTCCTCCTCTCTCCCTCTTCCTCCTCTCTCCCTCTTCCTCCTCTCTCCCTCTTCCTCCTCTCTCCCTCTTCCTCCTCTCTCCCTCTTCCTCCTCTCTCCCTCTTCCTCCTCTCTCCCTCTTCCTCCTCTCTCCCTCTTCCTCCTCTCTCCCTCTTCCTCCTCTCTCCCTCTTCCTCCTCTCTCCCTCTTCCTCCTCTCTCCCTCTTCCTCCTCTCTCCCTCTTCCTCCTCTCTCCCTCTTCCTCCTCTCTCCCTCTTCCTCCTCTCTCCCTCTTCCTCCTCTCTCCCTCTTCCTCCTCTCTCCCTCTTCCTCCTCTCTCCCTCTTCCTCCTCTCTCCCTCTTCCTCCTCTCTCCCTCTTCCTCCTCTCTCCCTCTTCCTCCTCTCTCCCTCTTCCTCCTCTCTCCCTCTTCCTCCTCTCTCCCTCTTCCTCCTCTCTCCCTCTTCCTCCTCTCTCCCTCTTCCTCCTCTCTCCCTCTTCCTCCTCTCTCCCTCTTCCTCCTCTCTCCCTCTTCCTCCTCTCTCCCTCTTCCTCCTCTCTCCCTCTTCCTCCTCTCTCCCTCTTCCTCCTCTCTCCCTCTTCCTCCTCTCTCCCTCTTCCTCCTCTCTCCCTCTTCCTCCTCTCTCCCTCTTCCTCCTCTCTCCCTCTTCCTCCTCTCTCCCTCTTCCTCCTCTCTCCCTCTTCCTCCTCTCTCCCTCTTCCTCCTCTCTCCCTCTTCCTCCTCTCTCCCTCTTCCTCCTCTCTCCCTCTTCCTCCTCTCTCCCTCTTCCTCCTCTCTCCCTCTTCCTCCTCTCTCCCTCTTCCTCCTCTCTCCCTCTTCCTCCTCTCTCCCTCTTCCTCCTCTCTCCCTCTTCCTCCTCTCTCCCTCTTCCTCCTCTCTCCCTCTTCCTCCTCTCTCCCTCTTCCTCCTCTCTCCCTCTTCCTCCTCTCTCCCTCTTCCTCCTCTCTCCCTCTTCCTCCTCTCTCCCTCTTCCTCCTCTCTCCCTCTTCCTCCTCTCTCCCTCTTCCTCCTCTCTCCCTCTTCCTCCTCTCTCCCTCTTCCTCCTCTCTCCCTCTTCCTCCTCTCTCCCTCTTCCTCCTCTCTCCCTCTTCCTCCTCTCTCCCTCTTCCTCCTCTCTCCCTCCCCCCCCCCCCTTCTCCTCCTTCCCCCACCTCCTCCTCCCTCCTCTTCCTCCTCCACCTTTCTCCTTCTCCTGCCTCCTCTTCCTCCTCCTTCACCGCCTCCCTTCTTCACTCCTTTGTCTTCTTCCTCCTCCACCTCCCCATCTCCTACTCATTACCACTCTTCTCCTTTCTCCTCCTCCTAACCCCTACCTTCCCCTCATCTTCCTCCCTATTCTCCTCCCTCCCTGCCCTCGTACCCCCCATCCTTTCCTAATCCTCTTTTCTCATATTCCCCCTCACCCCTCTCCTCCCTTCTCCTTCTCACTTCTCATCCCTCTACTTCCCATCCTCCTACTACTCCTCCTCCCCCTCTCCCTAATCTTCCTCCTCCACCTACCTCCTTTCCTATGTCACCTCCTCCTCCTACTTCTACTATTTCTCCTCTTGCTACTCCTATTCCTCCTCCTGCCCCCTCCCCCGCCCCCCCAACCCCCCCTCCTCCTCACCCTTCTCATATTCGTATTCTTCCTCCCTCTCCTCTTCTTCTTCACATACACAATATAATATGACAAAAAAAAGACCATACTTAAAACAAGTATCTAAAATAGTAGTCATTAATCTTTTGTTATATTTATAAATTTGAGAAGTAGCACTAAAGTGTCTTATTAGTTAATAATGCATTAGGGAAATTTTGAGGATCTACCATTTACAATTTTAAACGTGCAAACAAAATTATTATGATGCACTATATAAATATAATCCTTGATTGCAATGCATATAAGTTATAAAAAAAATTAACCTAAGACTTCAAAATTTTAAATACTAATAAAACTTATACCTTTTTTATAATATCTATATCTATATATATATACACACACACACACATTATAACTATATTACCAATATATGCAATAAAAAAATTGGAGATTAGGTTGTATTTTCATCTTTATGTTTGTAGGATTAATTTAAAATGATTAATACCCCTAAAAGTTAAAATTTTGTATATACTTTACAAACTAGCTAAAAATATACAATTTATTTTTTGACATACTTTTAGAAAGAGTTAAAAAATATACAAGATTTTGGCCTACACTCTTTTGACATATTTTACAAAAAATTAAAAAAATATACAACCTTTTGACATATTGAAAATAATAGAAAAATATACGAATTTCCCTAATGTAAAAACACTATGTTAATAGACAAATATATTAAGCCCTACTTTCTTGAAGAAAAAATCATTAATGTATATTGCATTCTCCAAGTGACTTCCATTTATATTAATGTGAGAAACACTTATCTCTAGCATCAATTTATATAAAATTCCATTATCAGAATTCATGAAACCTAGTTTTTAGGGAAACAAACATTCATGAAACTGAGTTTTTACTAAAACAAACATCTCTTATTGAACAAATATGTTAAAATAGAAAAGATGACATTCTATGGCATCCTTGCATATAAAATTTCATATCACAATTCATGAAATTGAGTTCTTACTGAAACAAACATCTCTTATTGAACAATGAATCTCAAACAACTTATATAAATTTGTTTATGGTTGTAGTTGTGTCCATGGCTCGGCTAGGTAAGTAGACATTATGACCATAGTATCTAAGAGTGTGTTTCTTGTTGCAAGATAATATATATATATATATATATATATATATAT
>LPNX010986153.1:0-42621 GCA_001517045.1 Pseudotsuga menziesii
GCTGAGGTTCCGCGCACTTTACACTTAAAAAATATAAAGGGCGATGACAGGGGACCCATGGAGAATAGCAAGATGAACAGGGTGTTAAATCTAAATGCTCCCATGTCGGATAATAGTTGCCAAAAGGCAGACAAGAGTCAGAATGCCTATAAAAGCATCATGCTCCAAAGTTAAATCCAGATCATAAAGTACTAATTTGCCAATGATCCTCTTCGTCCGTGAGCTGAAACCTCAAGCACATCACTCACACAAAAGGGCACTATGGGATAGAGGATCCTGAATGAAAATTCAGTAAGAAGGGCATACATGAAAACTCTCATAAAAAGGGATAAAATCCGAAAAAAGCACAAAAAATTGCTAAGGCGGCATGGGAATGAGGAACAAAGGAACGTTTCTATTCATCACCTGCTACAATCCTGTGGTGTCCAATGTTACCAGCTACCTTGAAGAGAGATTAATAATGAACTCATTTTTTTTAGCCTCAGCAGAGTTATCCGGACTCTAGAATCTTGACTTTCATCGCCCAAAGTGGACTGATATCAATGATAAAGGGACACATTTCTGTCATTAAGAAATCTATCTAGCTGGAAGAATCCAAGGAATACATTTTGTTGTAAGACAGTCAGTGTTTCAAGGAAGAAACCACCCAGAGATCTAGGTTCACCAGGGAATCGCCAGTTGTTGCTACCGCAACCTGTTTCCCCGTTTTTAGTCTTTTACTTAAACTCAGGGACCCCTCCTTGTCATTAGTTGCTCGAACCTACTGTTGAAAGTTTGGCGTCTTGGAGCTTATCTTGTGTTTGAAGTCGATTGCTCGACTTTTTAAGTGTTTGTCCAAGTTAGCTTGAGTCGTGCGGTTTTCCTGGCACCCGACAAAGTTTGAAATTTTTGCATGAACAGGGGAAAAGACGGTTTTTAGGATGCAAGTTATTTCTAGCTATGATGTTTTCCTCTCTTTGGATCGGGCCTCTTTTGGAGGAAGAAGAGTCTTATCCTGCCCGCCGTTGCGGCCCTCAGAACAAAGTCTCCACCCGACCCACTTCTCTCTGACACCCGATTCGAGTTGTGAATCGCTTGCCCCAGATTTCCTGTTCACCCGACATTGCGGCTGGGGAGATAAAGTCGGGCCCCGACTTGAGTTTCATCCGACGCCCGAACTACCGCCTTTGCTGCTTCCGTCGCCTGTCCATAGCTTGCATCCCATCCGCCGTTGCGGGTGGCGGAGTAGTCTGCCCGCCGATCCACTCTCCTCCGCCGCCCGATCACCTACGACGCTCGTTTTCCACTTCCTCTCTTCCCGTGCTCGCCCGCCGTTGCGGCTCCCCGCAACTTACCCATCCGATGCCTGATTATTAGCCCACCCGACAGCCGTTTCTCTTCATAAGTTTTCGCCCTTAAAGCCAGGCCAATTTCTTTGTGAATCTTTCACTAGGGTTATAAAATTTTGATGGTCGATGTCTTAAGTTAGTGGATAATGCGCATAAATTACGTGCAGGGAGAATCAGAGGGGTCACGAAGGCGGCCTGCGGCAAGAAAAGAGACAACCCAAACGGATGACAAAGGCGCCACTGAAGCGTTTCAACAGTTACTATCAGAGGGTAAAACGTTTATTCAAATGATTGAAGAAAACGAAACGGCTAGGAAAGAAACTGAATCGCCAAGAGCGCTGAAAGGTCACGCGCCGAGGGAATCCAGGGGACATCAGTTGTTGTTTAAATAATGGGAAGCCCGATGAAATGTAGGCTTTTTCCCTTAGCAAATTTTGTAACTGTGGACTCGGAAGAGGAACTATTTCGTTTTTCGAAGTAAACTGCAATTTTGTCTGCTGGAAAGAGTAAAGAGGTGAAATGTACCAATGCTATTCAATGAATAATGCTGAAGAAGAACTATTTCGTGTTCAGCTGTATTTCATGCGCTGTGAGGATATTTGATGTTTCGAACCTAAGTTCTTGTTAATTATTCTGCAGTCTTTTCTGGGATACATTTGCACTATGAGTAATAATTGCTGTTATAGAATGACCGGTTAACTGGTTATTTGAATATTTGTAGTTTTCATGTGCTTTGGGAAAAGTATCAGCTATCTGTAGTTTTCTCACAGTATGTGATTCCTTATTGCTCATTTAAGATGATAGCCTCGCTCCCTAGGGATAGTTTAGATAGCTAGTCATTTCTGTTCGTATCTGGTTTGTTTGCTTGTGAGCATAAGACGAGAGGTAAGAACCTGCGCAGCACTTTTGACAGCCCCCTGCATTTAAACCAGCCTGCATTTAATTAGGCACGTGCATATCATTTCCTTTCAGTCAAAATACAAAAACTCGATGGGCCGGGCCGCAACCGGTAAAGCCTTTGTTTGTTACTTTGACCTACGGTAGCCGGACCGCAAACCGGACGGATTCCCTATACCAAACAGTCAGCGGGCTAGTTGGGAACGCTGATTGGGGAGAATCCCTTACTGTTGCCGCCTGCGAATTTCCAGGCATCAACAGGTTCAGTCATCCAAGATTGAAGCATTTGGTCGAAATTGAATATGGATTTGGTAGTGTTAACAAAATATGCATCAAGGAGTTGGGTATAAGGTTTAAGAGCATAAATCCTGACAAAGGTTTCAAGGCGAAAATTGGCTAGTTGAGACCCGATACTTGTATTGAAAGAATGATCTTTTACATTGGCATGGTCTATAATCCATTGAACGACATCGTTATAAGGTAGGATGGATGGTTTTGCAACAATCATATGTAGGCTAGAATCTCTAATTCTCTCCTAAACAATTTAGTCACTCTGGAGGATTGAGAGTTCATTGTTGTTGAATATAGAGTAAACTCGGGACTAATCCAGATGATAAGTTTTAGTCACTTGGCTACTAGTATCAGAAAAGACACTGAAATTTGGGTCTTTGGTGAACATATCCTTCTGAAGATTTTTACTCTTGGTAAATCTGGGGGTTTTGGATGTCGCCATGTATAATTTTGAATACTTGTACTAGAAATTAAAACTAAATTATACAGGAAACATAGAAAACAGTTCAAATTGTAAGAAAACAACTTGGTAACCAACCTAAAATTGTAGCAAACACTGTCGGAATCGTGCTGTAAAATATTGAGGTAAAATCACACAGCAGTAAAAAGTAGTGAAAAAATTGTAAATAAAAACTAACATATTTATAATTCCCAAGAAATAATATAGACCGTCAGATGAGGGTAAAAATAAAAATAATGGTTAGGATCAGTTTTGCGATATGCGGGATCAAAAACAAAATCGCAAGTTTATTAATCATTCCGTAACTTGCGGGATGCAGGGTGCGGAAATGCAAAATAGAAAAAAATTATTCAATCAGCTTCGCATTCCACATTTCGCATCTTGCAGGATGCGGGATGCAGAAATACATAAACCAAAATGTGAACAAATGATAACCTTGCAACCTGCATTCCGCAAGTTGCAAGATGCGGGATGCGGGTTGACTAAAATAAACACACATGAAACTTTCTCACATCCCGCATTTGCAGGATGCAGGATGCGGGTTTGGAAAAATGAAATATCAACTAAAAGGTTTCTCGCATTCTGCAACTTGCAAGTTGCGGGATGGAAAAAAAATCCAAACAAAAACCCAATCTTTCTACATTAAAAACAAAGAAATTAAACATGTATTTTTTGGAAATTTGGTAAAGTTAATGAATCCCCAAGAGTCAAAATAAAAATCTTACTGAAACCCTCTAAAATTACGAAGAGTCTTACCAAGTAATATTCATATGTATAATTGGGTTCCCATGTCAAAATGGCATGGGATCTATTGTACCTACAACAGGTCCCCATTGCGTTGAATTCCTCCATGAGATGAGGAAACTTCTACTGAACTTGGTCCCTGGTGAGCCACTTTCCCTGGTGAAGGAGTTGGCCTTCTTTGACACCTCGATATAGCTAGATCTTCTGCTGGCAGGTGTTCTTGATTTGTGTGTCCATAATCCGATCAGTTGTGGCTTGTTCCATGCAATCGAGGTTTAGCTTTGTTGGTGTGAGTTGTTCTACCATGTCTGATGTGTTTAGTAGAGGTGGAAAGTAGGGCCAAAGGTGGTCCACATTGAACACTGGGTGTAGACCAAGGAATGTTGGAATACTAAGCTCGAAGGAATTGTCCCCAAAAGCCTTCGTGATGGTGTATGGCCCATATCGGAGTGGGAAAAGCTTGCGGCAGGGTTCAGCGAGGTGATCCTTCTGCAAATGTAGCTACACTTTGTTTCCCACCTGGAAGTTGTATTGCACCTGATGTTGATCATGTCACTGCTTGTACTTAGCATTGGATCTGTCCAATATGTCATGAACCTGTTGGCGAATGTGCTGAATGCGCTCAATGAAGTTGTTCACCTTGGAAAATTCATACTAGACATGAGCTGCATTGGCTTGAGTAGCTGGAAATGGCATGGCTATGGAAATGGGACATAGTGGTTGGGATCCCAAGCCCACATGCAAGGTGTTGTTGGCCCGAGAAAGGGGCATAAGAAAGAAGTTCACGTGTGTAACCAAGGAAAATGTGTCACGCGTGCAATAGAAGAAAAGGAAGATTGCGAAGGATGAAAAGGGCCCACGAAGGTAGAACAGAGAAGTGTGCGATAAAGGAAAGACAAGTGCAGAAGCGTGCAAGGGGAAAACGACTGAAAAGTGATAGATGCAGAATCCAAATCATGGCCATATAAGGCGGCATAAGCCTGCAACTATGCACGTATGAGAAGATATTTGTAAGTCAGGCCGATAGTGCCTTGTGTCAAGTCATGATCACCACAGCTATAACCAGGGGGGTGGCTCAAGGTGACAGCTAACAAACTGTCGGGATGCAGTTGGCCCTGCTTGGCCATGTAAATTAGTATAAACAGGAAGGATGCAATGGTTAGAAGGTTGGTATGTAAGGTTTACATTAATCCCTATTTAGTTTTTAGTAGTATTTTGTTATTCAATTATAATCCATGGAAGGGGATGTCGGTTATGTTGTAATGTCATAGCGATCAGAAGAGGGGTAGAGTCAGGAAGAGTATGGTAGCATTAGAGGGGCTGTTGAGCCACGGATCTAATTGCAATGTGAGTGGACCGCTAGGAGTAGGAGTGAAGTAGGAGAGCAAACCAGAGAGCATGAGAACTATGAATCTGAAAGTAAAGACATATCTCAAGATCAGTCTGCATCTCTTAGACTGCAAGGTGCTATATCCTTTCTCATGCCAAATGAAGAGCACTTTGGTGGTTTTTCCCCGATGGGTTTCCATGTCATTTCTTAAGTTTAGATGAATGATTGATGTGGTGAATGTTTATGTGAATGATTGTTAGTTGCTTTTCATATCATGATTAATTGTGGTTCAGCCTCTGTTAGTTTCTTTCAATTGGTAAATGGATGAATAGAATGCCTTGCTAAATTGGAATTGCATATATATCATTCTATATAATTTCTGTTATGAATCCCGATTTAAGTCATAGATCTGATTGATGTGAATTAGTTGCACCATCTTTGAAGTGGAAAGGAAAGCCAGGTCGCATGCGATGAAATACAGTTGTGTTCAGTTGCACAGAACCGAATCCTCCGTCCAACGAACTTGCTACCTTTGTTGAGTTCCTTGGCTGCGAGCCAAGGGACTATCCTTCCCTGAAAATCGCAGAAACATGGTTTCAATGGTTACCCATCTATGAGATATCTCGGGTGAGACCGCGCCTGCTTCATAGGTGTTGCCGATGGGGCTTGCTCTATCGAGATGGTATCTTAGGTAGTTGTTGGATTGACGGGCTATGCAGAACCTGGGTCGCGCAAGTGGGGAAAAGTAGCCAACAAATGGTTTCATTACCAGGACCTCTTGATTAAATCGAGGAGATGGTGTGGCACCCAACGAAGAAGGATATATAAGACTAGTTGGATGCTAAATCGCTAATGTTTGTGCAAGAAGAAAGCGTAGGAACACGGTTCAGCGCAGAAAGACGGTTAGATGAATATATATACTCTGATATTCATAAGATATTCTTTGTTGAGTTCCTTGTTCTACTACATGAATGGTTGGTAGGATTGGCATCTAGGCGGACCAACTACCAAACAAGGGAGATTACCGAGTGGAGCGACCAACTGGTTCAAGAGATAACCAGTGTAAGTAACGCTATCTCTAGAGCTGTTGATTTTTGGGTTGATAGTATATTTCAAGGGTATATTACTGAGTTTACAGTAGATACTATAACTTCATATAGTGAAGCTGAAAGAGATTTCTTCCAAGGGCCGCGAAGGAGATACTTATTGATTATAAGTACATGGATAAAACTGCTTGCTTATGAGAAGGGTATTTTGCACTTGGATATTTGATTCGTGTGTCTAGGAGGGGGATATGTCACTAAGAAGCAGGTAAAAACATGGGGAAGAGTGCTTGGAGATGTTCCCCGGAAGAACAGAACCTGAACTCAAGGTTGGAGTCCTAAGGAGTGGGAGAAGATTCAGATCAGGAAAGAGAAGGAAAACCAAAGGGGGCCGCTTGAATCCTAGTTTGTTCGAGGGAAGCAAACATGAACTTCGATCATGTGAAGACAAAGGGTTTTGCAACAAAGGGGAGGACTATAGCCCGATCTCATAAGGACTTGAAGATCTAGATAGCTCTGAGGAGACCTCGGGGTCAGAGCACAGTTATATCACACCAGCAATCTCTCCTGAGATGAGATATAGAGTCTCATCCTTTGAAAGGACCTCTAATACAGATAACACTAGCCTTATAACTAGTGCATAATAAGGTACAAATAAGTTAAACCCCTATCCCAAAAATCCTGAACACCAACCCAATGGCTGCGATAGACATCCGATTACCTACATTTAATGGAAATGGGATGGAAGAACCTGAACAACATTGATTCCTATGTGAAGCTATGTGGATGGTATGTTTGATCCATGGCGCTGACGTCAAGAAAACAAAGATTATTACGACCTTAAGGGGTCGTGCCTTGGATTGGTTCATGAAATTTTGTGCCGCACCAACTGGAACACCACAGAAGTCCCTTGAGGAAATCCAAGCTGCAATGATCTCTGAGTTCAGGAAACCCAAATTAGAGTCACAATGTATTACTGAGATTAAGGAGATTAAATAGGCTCTAGCAGAAACTGTGTGGGATTTTGATCAAAGATTCAAGATGCTGATGGCCAAAGTAAGCTTCCAAATGTCCAATGTAAAACACAAAGAGTGGTTTATTGTTGATCTGCTACCACACATCTGCGGGCCGTTAATGTAGCAAAAGGTTGAGCCACAGACAGAAGCAATGGAGTTGGTGATGAATCTAGAGGCCTTACCTATTGCTAATGGTGCCACATGAATGGTAGAGATTAAGTCATAGCTAGCCAACCTCACACTACAACTTCAAGATATCAAGAAGGGAAAAGAAGGACAAGAGGACTTGTGGTGCACAAAATGTAGAAGGGATAGACACACCAAGGATAATTGTCTAACCTTCATGAATTATGTCGCATCTGGTGCACCTAACCCATTAAACGGGAAAGGGCTACCATGGTGTCGTATATGCCAGTCAAAAGGCCACCGCGACGAAGAATGTGTGTATTTGTAGAAGGTTGTAAGTACCCCTCAAACTTATTTGGTAAATTTTGTAGATCGGTAGGACATGAGGAAAAAGACTATAGAGCATACCAACTCTTGAAAGAAAAAATAGTTGATACATACTTAATGAAAAATGAGGGGTTCCCTCAGGTTGAATAGGCGCAAGCCTCGTACCAACCTGCACAATTCCCAACTAATCAGTACCAACATCCATATGTGCTTTAGCAGCCATATGCACAACAAAACCCCTATCCGCAAAACTACCAGCAGAACCAGCACCCACCGCAGCAACTACACCCTCAAGGAAGGGGTGGTGGAAACTTTAGAGGATGAGGTGGCAGAGGAGGATTTGGTAGGGGGAGAGGTCCAGTTACATGCTATAACTGTGGAAAAGTAGGTCACTTTACCAGAGATTGTTTGGATCCTGTAAGAACATGCTCATATTTTAAGGGACAAGACCATAATGTTGAACAATGTCCTCAGTTGATCGCAAAGTGGCAAGCAAGAATTGTTGCCGCACCCAACCCCCCACCAAAACCAAACCTGAATGCAAATGTGAATGTTTAGATGATCGTGGATGAACTACGAGACCTGAACATTGCTGCAATAACTAGAGGAGATGCGACGATTGGAGTAGAACAAGATAACTCGCAAGAAAAACTACAGCCACAAGTGAGGCCGGTGGCACCGAAAAAGGAATCATCGATCGACCCAAAATAGAAAGAAATTTTCTGGGATGTGCAATCAAACTTCATAAGCCCTGATGTACCATCAAATTGAACAGAAGTTAAGGACATGCCTGAACAATTCCAACGCCTATTGCAAAAGAAAGCTTCACCTGAGGTTAGTAAGCTGAGACCTCTTCTATCCAGCTATTTGATGCTAGTCCAAGATAAAGATGCTATTGCAGAGCTACAAGCAATAATAGACGAGATCCATGTAGAGCCACAAGTTGAGAAGAAGTTTAACCGGGTGCAACGGAAGTGTAAGACTGGTCACGAATTGAGAATGAAGATAGGTGATTATGACATGGACTATATCATTTTAGATCTGGGTTCATATTTCAATATCCTAACACACCAGACCTAGGAAAGCATGGGTAAACTGCACTTGGACTAGTCTCCTATCCAGCTGCATCTTGCCCATCAGGAAAAGGTACTACCCATTGGCCGATTGAGCAATTTCATTTTTGACGTGGAAGGATTGCACACATATGAAGACTTTGAGGTCATCAACATTATGGATGATACAAATCCTTACCCCGCATTGCTAGGGATAGATTGGGATATAGAAAATCAAACAATTATAAATTTCAAAACAAGGATTCTATCCTTTGAAGATGAGGAAATGAGAGTAGTCTCGCCCATTGATCCATTTGAGGGACAAATATATGTTGAGCCTATTTATAATGAGGGACAGGCTGATTATCTTGATCAAATCTACAATGTTATAGCTATGGACAAATATCATATCAGTCTGACGACAGATTGGAACCTAAGTTGGAAGTGCGCAAGTTCATGTACGTCTGATTCAGGGGAGGATTTAGAGAATTGGCAAAACAGATTACATGAAGTCTCCATGAGAAGGTGTGCAAGAGTTACAAGGTCTATACGACGGGTGGAGACTGAGTCAAGGGAGTTACCCACCTATGAGATTTTTGATATACACTTTGGATATGGCTGCCAAGACCTACGATAACTCTGAGCAAATGCGACAAGGAACCCAGCAGGTTGCACATCAGTTCTAAATGCTGACAAACACCCTACAATTCATAATACATTCCAGAAAGAAAAAGGGGGGTATAGTCGAGAATATCAACGACGCTAATGCTCACCAACACAACCCAGAGACGTAGAAGATAGCTCGACTAAATTCAATGGGCCAAAAATAGTGGAACTAAGTAAATATCACAGAGTAATACAAAAACACTCACAGGATGAAGCAGTTGTACAAATCATATATCTCCTGCATGAATACCAAACCCTCTTCCCTCTAAACAACACAGAAAGAAAGGGAATGATGGAAGGTTTAGAGAGGATGCAGATACCTTTGTGATTATAGACTAAGCCAACTCAACAATAGCTTCCAGCATGACATTATCAATATATCAAGGTGAAGGCATCCACAGAAGGAAGACTTATCCTACAATCTAACAGTAGAGTATTCACACACCCACCCAAACTAAAGGAAACTTGGCTAAGGCCATATACCATCGCAAAAACTATGGATATAGGTACATCACAATGCTAGAGAATTCGATGGTATCCACGTCGTGAGTTTGGTAAATGACGGTTGCCTGAAACCTTACTATGACATGTAAAAAAAATAAAATAATGGAGCGGGATGTGCAAGCTAAGATGTAGCCAAAGCTAAAAAACAAAAAAAACAAAAAATTCAAAAGATACTGCACATATCGGGCCACTCATATGTCCCTTTCTTCGTGGCTCAGGACGAGCTACAAGTGAGTGCTGGGGGCCTATTGGCCTAGGAAAGGGGCATAAGAAGGAAGTTCATGCACACAACCAAGGAAAATGTGCCACTCACGTGATAGAAGCAAAGGAATATCACAAAGGATGAAAATGGCCCGCGAAGGTAGAACGAAGAACTATGCGACAAAGGAAAGGCAAGCACGGAAGTGCACAAGGGGAAAACGACCGGAAAGTGAAAGATGCAGAATTCTGCAGCTATGTACATATGAGAAAATATTTGTAAGTCAGGTTGATAGTGCCTCGTTTCAAGTCATGATCACCACAGCTGTAACCAGAGGGGTGGCTGATGGTGATGGCTAACAGACTACTAGGATGCAGTTGGCCCCGCGTGGACATGTAAATTAGTATAAATAGGAAGGATGCAATGGTTAGAAGGTCGGTCTATAAGGTTTTCATTGATCCCTGTTCAGTTTTCAGTAGTAGTTTGTTATTCAGTGGTAATCCATGGAAGGGGATGTCGGTTATGTTGTAATGTCACAGCGATTAGAAGAGGGGTAGAGTCAGGAAGAGTATGGCAGCATTAGAGGGGCTATTGAGTTGTGGATTTGACTGTAGTGTGAGCAGACTGCTAGGAGTAGGAGTAGAGTAGGAGAGAAAACTAGAGAGCATGAGAACTATGAGTCTAAAAATAAATACATATCTCAAGATCAGTCTACATCTCGCAGACTACAAGGTGCTATATCCTTTCTCATGCCAGATGAAGAGCATCTTGGTGTTTTTTCCCAGATGGGTTTCCACATTATTTCTTGTGTCTAAATGAATGATTGATATGGTGAATGTTTATGTGATTGATTGTTAGTTGCTTTCTGTATCATGATTAATTATGGTTCAGTCTCTGTTAGTTTCTTGCAATTGGTAAATGGATGAACAGAATGCCTTGCTAGATTGGAAATATATATATATATATATATATATATATATCGTTCTATATAATTGCTATTATGAATCTCAATTTAAGTCATAGAGTTGATTGATGTGAATCAGCTATGCCACATGAGTTGCACCCGCTGTGAAGTGGAAAGGAAAGTCAGGTCGCACACAATGAAATATAGTTGTGTTCAGCCGTGCAGAACAAACTCCTCCGTCCAGCCAACCTGCTCCCTTCGTTGAGCTCCTTGGCTGCGAGCCAAGGGACTATACTTACCCGACAATCATGGAAACATGGTTCCAGCGGTTACCCATATATGAGATGTCTCAGGTGAGACTATGCCTTCTTTATAGGTGTTGCTGATTGGGCTTTCTCTATTGGGCCGATATCTCGGGTAGTTGTTGGATCAGTGGGTTGCGCAGAACCTGGGTCGTGCAAGTGGGGAAAAGTAGCCAATAGGGGCTGTGGTCGGTTGAGCTGTGGAGGGCCTAGTTATAGATATTTTGTACATAGGGGAGGCTCTCATCCCATGTTGAGTTTTACATGCACAAAATGTGTACGATCATCCTGTTGACGACCTTTGTATGGCCATCAGTATGGGGATGGAAAGTTATGGAATTTGTGAGCTTGGTGTCTAGCATTGACCATAGGCTAGAAAAAAATGTACTAAGGAACCTACTGTCTCGATCTAAGATTATAGACTGTGGGATCCCAAAGTGTACCCACACTCGTTCAAAGAAGAGTTTAGTAGTGGCTTCTGCCATGATATTCTTCTTGCAGTCTACCATTATGGCCATCTTTGAGATTCTGTCGACGACCAAAAACACACAGTCATTTCCGTGCTTAGTAGAAGGAAGGCTCAACATGTAATCCATGGATATGGATTCCCAAGGTCGACTAGGGGTAGGAAACTGATTATAGAGGCCTTGCTTCTTGATGGACAGTTTGGAAATGGCACAGGAAGTGCAGGATCAGATGTACTTCCCGACGTCCTATTGAAGGTTCAACCAATAGAAATACTTCTGTAGTACTACCACTGTTTTCTCGACCTAGAAATTCCCAGAAACCCAATTGTAGTGCGCTTCCCAAATCATCTTAGCACGCTTGCTTGAAGGAACACAAAGGTGTCCCATGTGACATAGTAGTTCATCCTAGAGTTGAAAATTTGGAACTTGGTTTCCCTCCAAGAGCATCCTGTATGTGTGGCTGAGTTTTGGATCGTTCTTGTAGATAAGCGTCCAATCAAAAGTCTCGTGCCCACAAGATTTGAGCACAGTGGTTATTACCATGACTAGTGGTCGGCTAAGGTAGTATGCAACATTATTGGTGCTTCCCTTCTTGTACTTGATGTTCAAATGAAACTGTTGTGGATATGTGGAACACTTCTGATGGCAATCGTTCTGTAACTTCCCTTGTGTCTATATGAACTACAGTGGTCCGCGGTCTGTGTGGATGATCATTTCCTTCCCCAAAATGTAATGCTTCCATTTTCAGCAAGCCTATACAATGGAATACATCTATTTGTCATAAGTGGGATATTTGTAGACTGTGTCGGATAGTGTTTGACTATGATATGCCACTAGATTCCATTGTTGAGTAAGGACTTCCCTAATAGCATAGTCAAAGGCATATGTCTCAATCTCAAATGGTTGTTGCAAGTCTGGTAATGTGAGCACTGGGGCACAATAGAGGTGATGTTTCAATTCTATAAATGCCTTTTGTTGAGTTTCTAACCAGAAGATTTTTTCTTTTGCTCCTTTCTTGGTGACTTGACTCAAGGGCCAAGTGATATGAGAGAATCCCAACATGAACCTACGGTAGAAATTAGCAAGACCCAGAAAGCTGTGAAGCTCTGTTAGAGTAGTTGGGGCTAGCCAATCTCAAATGACTTGGATCTTGGTTAGATCCACATGTACCCCAAACTCATTAATAATGTATCCCAGATACTAAACCTGGGTCATGCCAAAAGTGCACTTGGCTAAATTGGCACACAACTTGTGCTTCTGCAGTGTTTGGAGGACCTATTGGATGTGGTGGAGGTGCTCTTCCCAAGTCTGGCTAAATATCAAGATGGCATCCAAGTACACTACTAAAAATGAGTTGGTGAATGGCTGCAAGATGTCATCCATCAGTCTCATGAAGGTTGCGAGAGCATTTGTCCACCCGAAAGGCATGAACAACCATTCGAAAAGGCCCTCCTTGGCTTTGAAGGTAGTCTTCCACACATTGGTCGGTTTGATCGGTACCTGGTGATACTCGGAATTTAAGTCGATCTTGCTAAAATACTTTTCCCCTTTAATTTGGTCCAGGAGGTCATCAATCTGTGGGATCGGGTACCTATTCCAGACAGTGATCTTGTTTAGCACCCGATAGTCAATATAGAGTCTCAAAGTCCCATCCTTCTTCTGTACCAACACGATAAGGTTCTCACAGGGTGATGAACATGGCCGGATGTGACCCTTCTGCAGTTGCTCTTGAATATGCCTCTTGATTTCATCATTCTCCAGAACAAAGCGTCAATATATTGGTTCATTGGGAAACAATGCACCTGGGGTCATATCGATGGGGTGCTTGACCTGACAGTGTAGAAGCACCCCTGTGGGTGAGGTGAATATATCCCGATACTCCTCCATGATCTTGTCCATTTGTTGTTGTCATGTGGAGGGGCCATTTCTAGAGGTCATGGACACAATATTCTTCTTACCCTGAGGGTGGATCATCAAGAAAACAAATTTCCTGGTTTTGGAAATGAGCTTACTGCATTGTTTTGCAGTAACCAAAGAGATAGCAGTAGCATGTGGTACCTCTGGTATCATGTACAACTTATTTCCCAACATAATAATAACAGTGTGAGGATGAGACTCATACACATCATGTTGCTTCCATAAGTATGGTTGACCTAATAATACATCACAAACATCAAGAGGAGCAATATCACATAATACCTCATCAGTGAAGGGCTTGATGCTGTAGGGAAGGCGACACTGTTGGCTGATGCAGAGATCCTGTCCTTGGTGAAGCTACCCAATAGTGTACGGTTGTGGGTGTGCTATGGTTGGCAAGCCCAGCTGCTTCATGACCTCTTCTGAAATGAGGTTCTTTTGACTTCCACTGTCAACAATGAACTATAGTGGGGAACCCTTTACCCACATCTGGGAGTGGAAAAGACCCTCCTCCTCCTCTGAATCTTTTGTTTCTTCCTTTTGGATCTTTATGGTGGCAATGGTGGCATTGGGCTCTGCATCGATAATATTCTTCCCTCTATCATTCCCCTTCTTGGGTTCTGATTCAATGTCAAAGTATGCATCTAATTCAGAAGCCTTTATCTTGGCCACCAATGACTTCTTGGCCCAACACTCACTTGTGTTGTGAGTGGGGCTCTTATGGAACTCACACCACTTTCCCACTTCCTTCTTTGGCTTCACAGTGTTTCTCTTTGCTTGTGGCTTTGGAAAGTTTTCTTGAGTCACCATTCCTTGGCTGTGCCCATGGTTCTACGGTTTGGGGGCACCTTTCGCTTGCTTCTGATTCGCAGATCCAAAGTCTCACTTTTTCTGTTTGAATTTTTGCTCAATTTTGGTAGCATATCGGTATGCTGTACCAAGTGAGGATATGTCAAGGAATTCCATTTTCTCCTGAATGTATCTATGCATACAACTGCGGTACTTCAGCATCAAATGTTTCTCTGAATCTTTCATACCCACATTAGAGGAAATTTGGGGTCTAAAATGGGCCTTATAAGAAAACGCGCTAACAATAAATTTTGTGAGTTGGAATTCAAGAACCAATAGAATTTCAATAAAATGAGTCAACCATAATGGTTGAATTAACATATTTGTCATAAAAGAAAACTACTTTTTTTGTTCGTATTTTCGACATATCTCCCTGTGTTTTTACTCAAATTTTAGGTGGGAGAGCTCATTGGATGTGGAATTTAATTCCACATCCAACGAGTACCCAAATTGCATACTTTTGACAGACCCCTCTACCCCAAAAATAATAAATACCTGAAAAAACATTATGATGACATCATCATCACATTTTTTTCCAGGTATTTCTTATTTTTGGGGTAGCAAGGCCTGTCAAAAGTATGCAGTGTGTGTACTCGTTGGATGTGGAATTAAATTCCACATCCAACGAGCTCTCCCACTCATAATTTGAGTAAAAAAAAAGGGAGATATGTCAAAAATACGAACAAAAAAAGTAGTTTTTTTCATTCTTCCTACAAAACTAATAACTATATTTTATCATTTTCCTTAGGAGGCCCATTTTAGACCTCACATTTCCTCTAATGAGTATCCACAACAGGAATGGGTTCATCTCTTAATACATACATTGGATATGGTACCAAGGAGTTGGTACACATTAGTGGAGCTGCGAAGAGGAAATCTCAAGTGGGAAGAGTTAGCTACAAGATTCTCACACACATTCAATTTTGCAAGTGATCATCTAATAGTTGATGATCCACTACAGATAATGAAAGAGAAGATATTTGAGGAAATCCCTATCGCGGCTACAAATTTCCATCAGTGTAGCATGACAATCCACCATTGGATGGAATGTTACAACATCATGGGAGAACCATATGACAAGGTCATGCTCGACATAATCAGACCCAATTCAGAAGGTTTGCACGCAGTGGAAGGATTTGGCATTTCCAGCAACAAATTCCTAAGTCCACTTGAAATTAAGAAAGTAAATATTGGCTAACCTAAAAATCCAAAGTCTGCTTATATTGGAGATTATTGGGATGATGAGACTATGGGGAAGATCACTAATTTGTTGTATGAATTCCAGGATCTATTCCCTACAAAATTTTCAGAAATGTAAGTAATAGTCGAAGATCTTGGAGAAATAAAGATACCTTTGAGGCTCGATGTAAACCTGGTTAAGCAGCGACCATACAGGATGAAACCATGATACAAAGAAAAGGTTGAGGTTGAATTGGATCAAATGTTATAGGTAGGTGTTATAGAACCTATCGAAGAATCCTAGTGGATTAGCCCAATTGTAGTACAGGACAAGAAGACCTCAGGTGAAGCAACAATTTGTGTCGACTTGAGAAAGTTGAATGATGCTTATTTACACGACCTGTTTCTAACTCCATTTACATATGAGGTACTAGATAATGTCGAAGGGAAAGAGATATACTCTTTCAGTGATGGATTTTCTAGATACCATTAGATCAAAATTACAGAGGAGGACCGATACAAGACTACCTTTACGATGGAGTGGGGTGTTTCTAGTATATGGTAATGCCCTTTGGACTCAAGAATGTTCCTGCAATTCTTTCCAGAATTGTAGTCACTGTCTTCAAATATTTTATACAAAAATTTCTTGAAGTCTACTTCGATGATTGGACAATATTTGGGATCATAAAAGAATATATAGATATCCCGAGAATTATGTTGGAACGTTGTCGCTTGTATCAAATTTCCATGAATTTGAATAAATATATCTTTTACACACCTTTTGGAGCTTGGTTGGGCCATGTGGTCTATCGCGATGGAATTTTGATTGACTTAGACAAAGTTGCAATCATCCTCGACTTACCACCACCTACTACAGTTAGTTAAACAATTAAGAGCTACACTAGGACACTGGATACTACAAGAAATTTATCAAAGGATATGCAGAGGTGACTGCTCTGATGGAAAAGTTGTTGAAAAAATATACTAAGTTTCAATGGACAACATATTGCCAAGAAAGTCTAGACAAGCTGATGAAAAATATGGCTACTGCGCCAATACTTGTGTTTCCGGATTGGGTAAAAGAGTTCCAAGTTCATGTCGACGCATCGTCTATTGCACTCAACGTGGTACTGAATCAACCTAATGAAGGATTGATTAATCATCCCATTGCCTTTGCTAGAAGAAAATTATCAACTACAGAGAATAATTATACCATGACGAAAAGAGAAGGGCTAGCAGTGGTATATGCACTGCAGAAATTTAGACACTATTTGTTGGGAGGACACTTCAAGATGTACACTGACCATTTGACATTGAAATACATATTCAATAAGATAGTGTTGGGGTGGGGATTATATTCTAGTGGATTCTCCTATTCCAAGAGTTTTATTTTGAGATAATTGTAAAACCTAGTCGATTGAATTTGGGGCCAAACCATCTTTCAAGGATCGAAAGTGGAGAAGAAACTACTAATATGGAAGATAATCCTCCTATTGTGCAACTATTTGTGATAACCATGCTTGATGATCATTACCAGGATATCATACAATTTTTAAGTACGGGTTATGCACCAGCTCAATTCACCATTCGGTAGAAGAATCAGTTGGTTGTGGATGCTCCAAATTTCTAATTGATCCCTAGACACTTGTATAAGATGGGTCCTCGGGAGATTATTTGATGCTACATTTTAGAACATGAGCGCCTGATGATATTAAATGAAGTGCATGCTTGTGTCACAAGAGGCCACTATTCAGGAAAAGCTACAATGCACAAGATTTAGAAAGTATGGTTATGGTGTCCCACCATGCATGTAGATGCTCGGGATTATTGTCGTAGCTATGATGTCTTCCAAAGGATTGGAAAGCCTTCCCGAAGAGATGAAATTTCATTGGTACCACAGATAACATTGCAGACATTTGATAAATGGCTTGTTGATTTTGTAGGACATATCAATCCGACGAGAAAGTGCACGGGAGCACGATATATTATCACTGCGACTGATTACATAACCAGATGGGTTGAAGCAACACCAGTAAAAGAATGTACTGTTGTGACTACTGCCAAGTTTCTATTTGAAAATGTTTTGAAAAGATTCGGGTGTCGAAATATTTTAATTAGTGATCAAGGTACGCATTTTTTTAATCGGTTGATTGAAGAACTGAGGGAGGAATTTTAGACCCAACATAGAAGGACCGTATGCTATATCACCTTCAAGCAAATGGAGCAGTGGAAGCATTCAACAAAATTGCAGAAAACACATTGAAAAAGGTTTGTAATGCCTGAATATGACTGGGACCAAAATATTTGCACAGTTTATGGGAATATTGGATGATGGGTAAGAAGTTGACAGGTCAGACTCCATTTCGGTTGGTGTATGGGAAAGAAGCTATCATGCCTATGGAGTACATTGTATTGAGTCTAAGAATTGTTGTGATCACCGAAACGACAAGTGTTAAGGCAGTTGAAGACAGGTTACATCAACTAGTGAAGTTGGAAGAAGAATTTTTTTCACAGGGTTTCATCAAAATGTTGAAAAGAAAAGACAAAAGGTATGGCATGATCTACACATTAAGAACAAGAAATTCCAAGTCAGAAGTCTTGTTCTTATGTATGATAGAAAATTTTTCAAGCATTGAGGGAAGTTAAAAACATCGTACATTGTCAAAGAGATCATTGATGGAGGAGCAGTGAAAGCACAAAAAGTAGATGGGACAAAAGTTAGAGGACTCGCTAATGGGATTCGACTAAAACCATTTTACGATAGCTGCAACTTGGTCACATAAAAAAAAAAGAGAAGAAAGAAATACAAATAAAAGAGAGAAAAGAAATAGATATAAGCCAAAATTTATGGCCGCATACTTCTAGTATTCCGCAGCAAGAAGTAAAGTTTCACTGACTTGGCACCTGGAAAAGGTCAAAATGATGAGCGAATACACTTGGTCTGTCGCAATAAAGGAACCCTGTTGAAGGAAGAAAATCAGTTGCAAAGACCACGCCACTGTTGTAAGAAAGGTGCTCTTAAAAAGAGTAAGCAGGTCACAAGGAGTGTGACGTTATTGGAAGGAAAGGAGATATGGTGCAAAGAAGAAAACATGTCACAAGGATTATGTATCCATCGCAAGAAATACAGACAGTGTAAATATGACAAATGGATTTCATTCATTTCCGATAGGGCAAATGGAGTGCATTAAGTCAAAAGAATCCATGAGAATCTGGTGGCATGTTTTTAATTCATTTCTCTCATAATTATAATGACATGATAGAGAAAAGTGGTGGGTTCTTTGTCACTTTTTGTATGATGGTTCAGAAAGGTGATCCACATGATGGATTGTGTTGCCACTATTCCACTTGATGGTTATGCATGTGAAGATCTGACAGACTGAATGAATAGGTATTTACCACAGTCCCCTTCACTTTAAAATTAGTCTGACGCATTGCAATGAGGAATTTATCTCTGCAACATCCACGGCCGAAGTAAGTTGTTAAAAAAGTATGGTTACTATAAGTCTTAGCAACATTGCACTGATAGGCTCTGTGATTGAAGCCATGATACCTATGTCGGTCAAGGAAAATGTTGTCAGATATGTTCCACCACAAGAAGGGATGGGATTGGAAGCCTAGCTCATTCCATTCCTCCCTTGGAGAAGTATACACACAGACCTACCAGGTTCGCCAATGAGGAAGCATTCCGGTTCTCGCAATATTAAATTCATCTCAGCATTGCTGACAAAGAATGAAGCAGCAACAATTGGAATTCGATTTCGAAATAACATCCCACTGAAGCCACTGGATAGATTTGTGGAATAATTAACCATAGTGCAGAGTATCCATTGCTAGAGCCCGATTGTCTGAACCAATGTTCGGATAATGAAAAACAGAAAAAAAGGCCACCATCATTGCCATCATCTCTACAAGAAGCTCAATACATAACCAGTGATGATGTTTCAAAGAAGAAGAAGAAATGAAATATTTCGATGACTAAAGATAAGACGTCGATGAAATGTTCAAATGGAACATTTCATCATCGAAGAAGCAGGAGACGTCGATGAGATGGTTGATTTCATGGTCAAAGAATTACAAGGCGTCGACAAGATGGAAAATTTTACCAGTAGTAGAACAAAGAAGATGATTAGATATCGAGTTGCACAATTGAAGAAGAAGTTGAGGAACATGGCCCTCCTATGAGAGGAAAAATGCCAAATGACAGATGCCTCAGCATGCACTTAGGGTCTCGTATTCATATTTTATAATTGGTGATGTTGATGATATTTTCCATATTTTTCATGCTAGCGCTTTGAAATAGTAACTTTATCCGATAGAAGAAAGCACAAAAGCAACAACAGAAGCTACACATAAGATTGAAGTGGAAGAAGAAATATGTGCTAAAGTGATCAACGAAGTCTTGCAAGCTTGGGTAGATTTAGTTGAAGACGCAGAGTTAGATAAAGTCACATAGGAGATGAACACAGTAGAAGCAAACGTTAAGAAGATGAAGAGAATGATGAAAGTTTTTCCCTTAGAAGAGAAAATGGCTAAGGAAACATAAATGAAAAAATTGCAACAACATGTCACAGTGCTATGTATGGAAGACCAACAATGCGCAGATAAGGTTGAAGAGATGCAGGCTGAAGTTGAAAGAGTTACAGGAATGATTTATCCTATACATCAAAAGGTGTGAGAAGAAGCAAAGTCAATTGAAAATGTAATGCCGAAACATATCAGTTTCAACCTTGTGGAGAAATTGAAGAACACAAAGGAAGAAGTTTGACAAGAAGCAGAAAGAGTAACGAAAATATTACAAGATTTTCAAAGCAAAGCCAATACAAGTGAACATATGGAGGAATAATATTTTTTTGGCTCGGGATGAGACACAGGTGAGTCTTAGGGGCCTGTTGGGCCTAGGAAAAGGAAAGCAGAATTCACTTAGAATTCTGCTTAAGTATGAAAAGAGCTAACGCAATATAGGACAAAGGATTTGTAACAAAGGCAGTGACAGAAAGAAGGAAGGAATAGAAGTTGAAGGAAAAGAATGAAAATGAGGTGTGATAGAGAAAGATAAATAAGAAAGAAGTTGAGGAAGATATGTCATGACATAAGAGAAGCCACGATATAAGAGAAGCTACGAAGGAAGAAAATCCATGACAGAAGAGAAGCCACGACAGAAGAGAATCCACGACAAAATAAGAAGCCACAACAGAATAAAAGAAACGATGGAAGGAATGCATGTGATAGAGAAATAATGCGACATAGTGAATCCATGTCAGAAGGTGTGCAATGGCGCAATAATTAGAAAGTGACAGGTCAGAAATATCACGTGTATGAGGTCGGCTAGAGCCGACTGAAGCCGCACATATGAAGGTATCTTTGTAGGTTAGGTCGTCAGTGCCTACTGACATGTGTCTCTAGAATAGGAAAGAAATCATGTTGTCTAAGTGTAGGAATTTGGCTTACAGAGCAACATGTAAAGAGTCTATAACACAAGAATCCACGACAGAAGAGAATCCATGACAATTTTTGTGTTGTTTGTTAATTTTGTTAAGCGCATTGAGTCGAGATTCTACAGCTGAGTATGTAGAAGTGTAGAAGAGACTGAGTTGATCCAGGATGTGTGCAGATTAGTAGTAGATTTAAGTAGAGAAATATTAGCGACATAAGATAAGAGAGGATGAGAGGAGAAAGAATTCTGTATAGATAAGCAAGGAATATCTAGATTAGAACCTTCGTGGTTTTTTCCCGGATGGGTTTCCACAGTAGATTCTGTGTTATATGTGTGAATGTTGATTGTTTTTAAGTTGCATATGTAAATGTTGTTATGAATGAATGCTTATGTAGTTTCTTATGAATGATTTTATATATATCAGTTGCACTGTTATGAGTTGAATGTATCTATGTTGTACTAGGGTTGTTGTTATATTATTTACGAAGGAAGAAGTGTGTCGCAGTTTATCTGTGAATCGTAAGAATAAATAATCCATCCAAAAAATACATTTTATCACCTTGGCAAGAGGCCAAGGGATGCAGAATCCCCCACCCAACCGCAGAAACCTGTTTCTGACAGTTACCCATAGAAAGATATCTCGAGTGAGGCTGCATCTACGTCCTGGGTGTTGACGAATGGGATTTTCTCTGTCGGGTTGATATCTTGGGATTTATTGTGTGCAAGATAATAGGGGACTGAACTTGGGTGAAAAAGACACCAAAAGGCCAACATGTCTGACCTACCTACCTATTTATATTGATCCAACCTACACTGGAGGATTTACCTCATGACTTTTGCATGATCTTTTACATTAGTGACATCCCTTGAAGGATGGATAATAATAATAATGTAAAGTACAAGTAGAATATTCTTCTAAGTTACATTTTTTCAAAAATCCCATTGGTTGACAACAAAAAAACTGGTGTGGCTCTACAACATCATTGGAAGGAGGGAGAAGGAGGCATCATCAAAAACATCTTTTGGAACATTTTATGGTACATGTATAGATCATCATAAGTTTTGAGCATCATCAACTGTAGCACAGAGATAGAGCATCATCATCTGCAACATGGAGCTAGAGCATCATCATCTATAGCATGGAACTGGAACATGATCATGTATAGCATGGAGTTGGAATCCATGGGTTATGCCATTGGAGGAGTGTGTATAAGGATAACTGTGTGAGGATATTTTACACAGAAATGATCCTTGGTTGCTATGCCTAGGAGAGTGATCAATTCAAATGCTAGAATCCATGGGTAGATCACGGGTTACGCCATTGGAGGAGTATGTATGAGGATAACTGTGTGAGGATATTTTACACAAAATTGAGCCTTGGTTGATGCACCTAATAGAGTGAGCAATTCAAATGATGGAATCCATGGGTAGATTAGAAGCTAAATCTAGGGGCTTAAGAAATCACTACTACTTATTTTTAAGATCATGATCACGAGAAATAAAGGCACAATTATTAAAACATAGGTCACAAGTCACACATAGATTCAATATGGACATTAGTTCCTTATTGTAGTTCAGGTTTGCATAGATGATTCCTAGGTTAGTAGACTAAGTGTAGGTACTGATCCAAATTGAGGAGAAGTAAGAAAAATAAGTTAAGGAGCTCATACAATCAAGAAAATAATGGATTTATCACAAAGGGACTCACAGAGAAATTATCAGAAAAAGAATGCACATAGAACATGGTAGAAATGTCTCTCCTAGATGGTGTATAAAAATAAACAAATGTAGAACCAATATGGTACAGAAATAACACGTTGGTATAAAAATAATAAGATAACCACACAAATAATAATCTCTTACAGAAACACCTCAACTTCTCAAGTAGGTATGGAGCTACTACATAAGGTAGTGCACTGAATCAATGGTAGATGGAGTTCTCGCAAGCCTAAGAACAAGGAAGGCTCTGATATCACTAATAATATGCCTAATGGGAACACAAGTAAATTGATTAAAGCATAAATCCAAATGCACAATAAACTACAAGGAAACTATGTTTGACATGAATGCACATTTATTTCTCATTATATATGTACATATAAACACATGATAGATTGTCTCTTAGTTTTAACTTCCAAGAGGTTTCTTGGACTCCCAAAGACTCTTCCCATTCAATGTGAATTTATTTTTTCTCTTCATGTAAATGGGAAGACAATAATATTTATCACATTAATAATTATATTCCCAACACCATAGTAAACAAAGGTGAACAATACCCTCCCTCCCCATTTCATTCCCCCCTACAAAATTTTTCTGCTTTGCTAGAATTTTCTTCTCTGCTTTTATTTTCCAAGTTGTGGGGAAAGGGGGAACAAATATGCACAAAAAATTCCCCCTCCCTCCCCATTTCATTCCCTTATGAAATTTATCTACTTTGCTAGGGTTTTTTTCTCTATTTTTGTTTGTTTGTTTTATTTTAGGTCTAGCCATGGCCCTGGCTCTCTGGTCCATTTCCACTCCTCTATGACATCCACTCCTACCAATTAGAGGTTTCATAGCAGTGGTTTTCGAATATTTTGGAGTATATTTTAGAACTGGTATCTTGGTCCTAAGATACGTTTTTTTCTTCTTACTATCCCATCTCATTTCAAGGACTGATTTTTTTTGTTATATGAGATTTTTTTTTTTGTGTATGCTTTTCTTCAAAAATAAATGAGGGGGTCTACCATCTGGACTGCATACCCACCCAAATCATCATTTTATTTTTTTATATCGCTTCCATGGTCGTGGCATGGGGTTGTGGCAAGTGAAACCAATTGAATTTAAAAAATTAAAATAAATTTAAATTAAATGATATAGAAAATGTCTAAAACTGCAACTTTTTGCACCTTTTCTAGTATGATTTTTTGTCTTAGTTCCACTATTTTTCTAGTGAAAATTTCAGGGGTAGCACAGTTCCAAGGGTATGGTGTCATAGTTCCATTGTAGAAATATGCCTTGGGGTTTTGGAACATTTTAAACCAACCCAGATGCTCAAAAAATTGAGCAAAGTTCCAGATCTAGTGGAATTATGCTAAGGTCAAGTTGCCTGAGACAAATGGAAGCTTGTGGAGTCTTTGGGTGACTATATTCCCCCACAAACTTGGAATTACCTTCATACAATTTTGAACCCATGATGACATAAGGTTCTTGGAAGATGATTTGGTGTCACATGGCCTATAATGAGACAATGAGTTCAAATTAGGAGAGGAGAGTAACTCCCAAAGAAGAGGAATAGACTAATAAGACAACGTGTGCCACTTGGAACAATATTCCATGAACTCTATGACAACTAATGATGGAAGATTATATGACAAATATTGCAAATTCAGACCTGATTACAGGCCTACGAAAAATATGACATGATAGGGATAAAAGTAGCCACCAATAGGGAACATTTTGGAGTTAGACACATCAATTTTAATTGGGGAAAGAATTGGAGCATGAAGAAGAAGACATGTGTCATAGGAGTTACTAAACCAGTAAGATGAGTTGGAGGAAGCCCATGGAGATAAATTCGACCATAGTAGGCCACCTAAAGTTAAAAAAATGATGTCATGATGAAGGATAATATATTTTGATAATTTTTTAATCGGCCTTTGGCATTTTGGAGAGCTTGTGCTTGTCCATTGCACGGTGAATGTTCACCCTCCTTGTTTGTGAACCAATTTTGAGGGAGTTGGATTCCTTTCAAAATTTTTTGATGGAGAGGCCATTCAGACCTCCATTGAATATTAATGATTTTTTTTTAGTTACAGGTTGAATTCCATACAGTTCAATTTCCCATCTATCTCCCTATTCTCTCATTACTTCTTCTCCACCCCCCCACACTCTCATGTTGATGGCACACTTGTTAGAGTGGTTCTTTCTCTTTGTTGAATCCATTTTATACCCAATCTGTGGTATATTATGTATGTTTATTTAATTTTATTTCTATATTATTTGTAACTCTAAATCCAAGAAATTCATATGTAAAAAGCTTGCATTCTCATGCCATTAAATCACTAGTTTTCATGAATTTGGCTTCCATCTTAAAGGAGTTTTATATCATATTTGTATGAGGGTTATTCTCTATTTTTGATGATGTTGTGGCAGAAATAAATGATTTATGATTCTTTACTTCCATTACTATACTCTCTATATCTCTAAATCCAAGAAACTCTTGTGTGAAAAGTTTGCATTCTCATGCCATTGCTGTAGTTTTCATGAATTTGGATTCAATCTTGAAGGAGTTTTATATCAAATTTGTATGAGGTTATTCTGTGAGTTTGATGATTTTGGGATATGAATTTTTATTATGTATATAACCAATATATTTAATGTTACTTTTATAACCATATTCTACTTTTCATGTGTCAAATTTGAGCTAGTAATGCAATTTTCCCTTAAGCAATTTCCATGAAATTTTCCATACAAATTTTGCACATCATAATAAGTTTTTACAGGTTAATCAACATGATTAATGATAGCCATTTATTTATTTTATTCATACAAATACTTATTTATTAAATTTGGGAGGTTCATACTTGACTTGGAGAGTCAAATTGGTCTCCACCCCTAGGCGGAATTTGACATCAATTTCCTAGGAAATTTGCACTTTCTCTCCTTATCCCCAAACCAAGTTGAAGAATATTAAAGTCATATAAAAAGTGTTGATAGGTAATATTGGGAATTTATAATACTCATACTATCTTTCCATTTCAAATTTGAGACAAATTGGAGTCAATTGGAACCCCCTACAACCTTAACTAGTAAAGCTCAAAAATTGCGCAATTTGCATTTTTTTCAAAATTTCCAAGTAGGGACATTATAGTGGTATCAGAGCATGGTATTGGAACCTATTTAAGTTATTTATTCATGTTTCCCTATGATTTTATCCCTCCATTAGATAACGAAACTAAAGACATTATTAGTGGAAGAGAAGAAGGTGAAGAAGTCAATTATGCTTTAGTGGTGTTTAGGGATAAACTAGGAGTAGAAGTTAAGGATGATAATAAGGAGGAATTTAAGACATTCATAAATTCATATTTTGATTATATGAACAATAATGTTATTAAAGGGTTTGAATTTATGGATATCAAACTTGGGGGTAATATGGAAGTAGGGGGTAGTAGTAGTTCCCATCATGGAGAGAAGAGGACCTATGGGGAAACTCTTTTCTTAAGGACTAGACATCACAATCAAGTGCATGAATTCAAGAATTAGACCAGACCTACAAATCCTAAATTTGTATAGTCTAAAGAAAAAATTTACACTCCTTATGGAATTAATGGAGAAGTATATGAGTGGGAACAACTAATTGAATATGAATGTTCCAAACCACCACGAGTTACTCCTATGAATGAATTAAACATAGTGAGAGCAACATGTAAACCCTTTCCCCCAAAATATAAAGAATATATTGCTTTGATTGGAGAGACGAATAAGACCATTATTTTTTACGACTTTGTTGATTGGGTGTTTGGATATAGGCCTAATAGTACATATGTGAACTCATTAAGGAACACTCAACAATCCACAAGTATGGAGGAGACCAAGGAGCTACCAAGTTCTATTGGTGGTGAGAAGAAAAATCATTTCATCAAGAGGATCTAAAGTCACTCCCAAGTGACTCTAAAAAAGATGGGGAAACATCACATGAGAATTAATAAGATTCCCTTGAAACTATTGAATATCATTCCGAGACACATTCTACTATGGATATGGACCAAAGAGAACCTATTGATGGATGCTTAAACTATGAAGGAGTACCTATTGATGGGTGCTCACACCTCTATGATGGTGACATAGAGAACACTTTTGAATATGTTGATGAAATACAAAGTTCTCATGAGCATGGAGATGAATACGTTGTAGAAGATAATGAAGAACCAATATAAACTTCCCCATCACCACTTGAGCTTCAAGAAGTTGATCAAATCAAGAAGAAATAAGAAGAGGAGGTTCCTCAACAAGAACCTCTTTTTATTGAAGGGTCATTGAGGATGGATGAAAAAAAAAATCAAGAGGCCCTAAATACTCTCCATGGAACACATGTTTTGGATTTGAAAATTTCTTGGAGAATGGATGAAAAATATTCCATGGAGGACATTGAGAAAATTCATAATGAAATATCCAACATCAAAGGTAATATTTTGAACTTTCTTTGTGATAGAGATTATTTAATTGATCTTGTTGTTTTGTATAGTGGACTAACCTTGAAGAATGTAGAAGATAATTACAATCTCTCAAATGAGTTTGAGTCCACCCAAAATGCACTCCAAAAATCTATAGTGCAGATTGAGCAACTTCAAGATAGGTTGCAAGGGTCCTTTACACCCTCCTATGCATCAAACAATCATTCAATGGATGGAAGAATTTATGTTACAAAGGAGGAACCTCATGTGATGGTGGAACATGAGGTACATGCTGATATACAAGTTCTTTAAGAGGAAACATTCAAACAATAAGGAAACCAATGACTTGTTCTTGTTCAGAGGGATTATGAGTTGCCTCTTGGCAAGAGTCGTAGAGCCTTGGTGGAGGAACATGATCTCACAACAGTTGGACCAGCCAATGATGGATAATATGCATTCAAAATTTTGATGGGTAATAGTTGCAAAGAGGTAAGGTTGGTTCACAATACTTCACCCCCTACCTCATTTTCAACATCAATTGGGGATGAAAATTGAGTGAAAGGTTTCTTTTTTATGGTGCCACATGAGGAGTATGAAACTTCTATCTCTCATTTTGATGATGACATGATTATAGCACCATTTTATTTTCATTTGCAGTAGAATCCTTTTTTATTATGATAATACACATATACATGGAGGCGCCAATGATGTTCACTTGAGTCACTTGAAGACTCATGATTTTCCTTGCTCCTTTCTTAGTCCATTAAATGTTGGAGGAACTTCATCCAACACTTTGGTGAAGATGTATATGATTTAAGCACATTATCATTCGCAGAAAAATTCTTTGTTATTTCTTGATGAGATACATATTCATGGGTGTATTGATGATACTTCTTTGAACCACTTGAAGTCTCCCTATTTTCTTGTCTCCTTATTTGCTTTAGATTTTGGTGGAGGTCCTTCATTCACTTATTGGATGAAATAACACATGGATAATTATTTTGATGTATCTTACATTATTTGGGATCATCATTATAGGACATGGTATCCTCAACTATTTCATTGTAGTATATTTGATATAATACCCGATGCTTGTGTGTATGGACCACATGATGATCTACTTACTTGGGTTTACAAGCGCTTTCATGATTCTTTGATGAGGTGCCTTATTGATGCACATTTTGTGGTGTATAACATATTATTTATGTCTACCTAGGTATATTAGTGGGTCTATTAGTTGTTATTTTGCACCTTTTTCTCCAATATATAGGAATGATATATTTTCATTTTAGTCAACATTGTATCTTGTCTTGTCTTATGCACTTAATACATTATGTAAGGAGGTTCCTCCCTCGAAGAGGATTGCTATTCATCTTTGTTATTCATTATTAAGTCATGTATTTTACTTTCTTTGGTATATTTCTGCTATTTTTATGCTATTTCAGGGACTTTCTTTCATAAGAAAAGGTCTCAAGGTCAAATATTGGGGTGGCTATGCATAGATATATAAAGGCCTCACTTGATGTCCCCACCAAATTAGGATCCATATTTAGAGCCAATAGGGTGAGGGCCCCAATGAATTCTTCCCATGGACATAACAATCCCTCTCTGGGGTTGTGAACTAGTGAGTTTTTTAACTACAAAATGTTTCCATGTTTTGTAACTATAAAACGCTCTATTTTTTTATAACTACAAAATGATCTAGCATTCTATATTACATATTACTTCCTTAAACTTCTCTCTATCCCTCCCTCCCTCTATCCCTCCCTGCCTCTATCCCTCCCTAAATCTCTCTCCCTATCCCTCATATTCAAGGGTTTTGTGTTTCATGTTGTTTGGGTTAGGAGGCTAATTAGGGATTTGGGTTTAGGGATTAAGGGATTAGAGTTAAAGGGGTAAAGGGGTTTAGTAATTATGGGGTTAGAGGGATAAAGAGATAAGAGGTTATGGGGTTTACTATCTAAGGAATTAGGGGCTAGGGGTTAAGGGATTAGGTATTAGGTATTTAGGGGTTAATTAAGGGGTTAGATTATTTAGAGTTTATGGTATTTATGGGTTAGATATTAAGGGTATAGGAGTTAATGGTTTAGGATTTAGGGATTAAGGGATAATAAGTGATTAACTAGAGTTAAGGGGATAATGTTAAGGAGTCAAGGGATTTAGCTATTAAGGTATTTAGGGCTCACATGTTAGGGTATTATCATTTCAGAGGTTAGGGTTTAAGTTTTAATGGATTATATGTTAATTGGTTTAGGGTTGAGGGGGTTAACTCAGGGTTAGTGGTTGAAGAATTAGAGGTAAACAAGTAATGGGTTCAAGGGGTTTATAGGTTAGGGGATTTAGGGATATGATATTATGGGGTTAGTGTTTAAGAGGTTAGGCATTAGGGGCTTAAGTATTTTGTGGATAAACTAGGGATTAGGTATTAGGTGTTAACTGCTTAGAGGTAATGGGGTAAAGGGGTTTAGGGGTTAATGGATTGAGGGAACCAATGTTTGTTGAAATATTGTAACTTCAAAGAATATTCTATATGTATCTTTTTATGGTCCACGATGGTCCTACCGGGAGAACCACTTGTATCACTTTGTACCTCGATGCTTCTAATCGGAAGAACTAATAAGAGTCATGAGGTAGTCCCCTCTAATTATAAAGGTGGGTCATTAGCACCCTAGTGTGGTTACTTGATCCTACATGTGTAACTCGAGCCTACATGATTAACTCGAGCCTACATGTTGGATTTAATTATTAAAGTGAATGGATGAATATAAATAGAGGTGTGGCGCTCCTCATTTGGAACACACACTCTCACTTGTGCAGCGCTTTAGTGGAGAAGAGAGAAGTAGTTGGAGAAGGAGGAGGATCAGGCTTTGATCTCCTTGTTGATTTTATCTTTTATATTTTGGGGCATCTATATTGAGGAAGCTTTTGCTAGTTTTTTCCCTTTAGGGTTTTCCCAGGATAAATCTGTGTTGTTCTTGCGATATTGTTTATTTCAGTGATCCTGTTTATATGCTTTTGTTATGAAAATGAAATGAAATACTAATGTTTTATATAAGCATATATATCAGAGCTAGCCTAAATAGGACAACTTTCACAAGGTGAAATAACTCTCTCTCTCTCCCAGAAGAAATTAGGGTTTCAAGAAAATTTTTGAGTTTCGAAAAACTGCTTGCATCGAAAGTTGTGCCCTCCCAGAGTGCATATTTTGAGCTTGGAATAAAAGTTTTTGGATGTGTGAGTCTCCAAGAAAGTCAAACCCTAGTTTGAGCGGCTACACCAGAAAGCTGCAGAAGCTTAATCTTGCAAGTCTGATTTGAAAGGTGAAGAGTTGAAATATCTAGAATCCAAGCACACCAATCAACTCACCTCATTCAAGCACATCTTCTGGTAAGGTCAGTTTCTCATTCCACAAAATTTCAATTTTTTGTGATTTTCTGACAAGATGGCCCCAAGCACTAAGCTTGAGGACAAGCTAGAAGGAATAGAGAATTTTCAAGCATGGAAACATAGGATTGGTCTCAGTCTCCAAGAGAATGATCTTGATAAGTATGTCAAAGAAGAAGTTTCAGAACCTGAAGAAGCTGAAGCCAAGGAGAAGTACAGAAAGGATATGATTAGGGCACAAAGGATTATTGCTGACTCCATCAAGGATCACTTGATCCCTCAAGTGTCATCTAAGAATACTCCAAAAGAAATGTTTGATGCCCTATCTAGAATGTATGAGGGAAGGAACATTAATAGAAAGATGAATCTAAGAGCTCAACTGAAGGGCACCAAGATGAGTCATGGAGAATCCATCCAAGATTACTTCACAAGGGTTTCTCAGATCAAAGATAAACTAGAAGCTATTGGAGATAAGCTTGATGAAGCCGAAATGGTTATGACTGCTCTCAATGGTCTCACTAGACCCTGGGAGTCCTTCATTCAGATGATGTGTGCCAGAAAAGAAATCATGAAGTTTGATGTGGTATGGGAAGATTGGGGAAGACTGCATTCAAGAGGAGACTAGAGTAGAAAATAGAGAAGCCTTACTAAAAGAATATGATCAAACCCTAGCCGCTCACACCAAAAGAATAAGAGGCCAAACTAATTTTAGGAAAATAAATTTCAAGGAGTCTCAACCTCCTAGAATAATTCAAAGGGTAAGAGAAAATCCTCCAAATAAAGACTACTCTGGTTTTCAATGTTTTCATTGTGATAAGATAGGACACATTGCCCGAAATTGTCCTATTAAGAAGCAAGAATATAAGAAGAGGATCAACAACAACAAAATATATCATTCTCATCTATTGGAAGATGAATATGAAGAAGAAGAAGAAGAAGAAGAAGAAGGACCTTCGAGAAAGCAAGCAAGAGAAGAACATGCAGAAGAGTATGTACTATTCTCTGCACTCTCTGGGTCTGTAACACCTGGAGAAGACACTTGGCTTATTGATAGTGGTGCTTCAAAGCACATGACGAGACAAAATAAAACTCTGTCCAAACTTGAAGAAAAGAGCTCTCCTCAGAAAGTATCCCTAGGAGATGACTATCAATATCTGATCAAAGGAGTAGGTGAAGCAAGTTACAAACTTGATTCAGGTAATTCCCTAAAGATGAAAGATGTACTATATGTACCTGGTCTAAAGAATAATTTACTTTCTATCTCAACTTTAGATAAGAAAGGATTCATAGTTGCTTTCATAGATGGTCAAGTACTCATGTGGCCCAAAGGAAAGAATATTGAAGATGCAATCATCATTGGTGAAGAAGAAGGAGGCTTGTATAAACTCAAGGGACACTCAGAAACAACATTTGTGCATGAGTCCACTGACCCTAGTGAACTATGGCATAGAAGGCTTGCCCACATTAATTACAAGGCTCTACCTCATGTGAACAAAGTAGTGACGGGATTACCAGACATGAAGATCAAGCATGAAGGCATTTGCAAAGGATGTGCGAAGGGAAAGAACATCAAGAATCCATTTCCAAAAAGTGAGACAAAGACAAAAGGTATGTTGGAATTGATTCATTCAGATGTATGTGGTCCAATGTCTTCTACATCCTTATGTGGCTTTGAATATTATATCACATTTATTGATGAATTTTCAAGAAATACTTGGATATACTTCTTGAAAGCAAAGAGTGAAGTTTTTGAGAAATTCAAGGAGTTCAAAGCCTTGATAGAGAATCTTTCAGATAAGAAAATAAAGATACTCCGATTAGACAATGGAGGAGAGTATACCTCAAAAGAGTTTGAATCTTTTTGCAAAGATACTGGAATCAAGAGGGAACTAAATACTCCCTACAATACTCAACAGAATTGTTATACCAAAATCCTATCGCCATCATGTGATAAGACATTTGACATACCTACTTGCCCTGAATCCCAGATTCTGGAGTGGAAACTAAATGGTTTTTCATCAATCTGTCATACAAATTCCTAGCACCGTACATGCCCCTTTATCCAGGAGCAGTACCCTTTCTCGCACTACCTTTCATCGGTTGTCCATAAGTGGTGCCACCGCCCATTACCCTTGGTCCATAGGCAGTTATTACCAGAACCGCTTTGTCATAGAAGGAAAAACACGGTACCCTGGGTAAAAAGGGAAAAAGAGAAGTTTCTCGAGGCTTCTAGATGATAAGCCTCGTGTACTACCTTATCCCTACTCTTGTGGGTTGGTTGAACTTGAGATCCCTCATCCTAGGATCTTAGAGGCCACCTCACCCACTAATTTCTCAACCATCTCTATCCATTAAAGCCCTATAAATATGAGCTCATAGCCATTGTTGGGGGGAGAACATTGAAGGTATTGTTATGTTGTTGGATTGATTCTTGGCCCAAGATCATTTGGAGAGAGCATAGAGAGTTAGAGTTAGAGATTTTGGGGATGAAGAGCTGGTTTCATGGAGATGCATGTAAACACTAAGGCTTGGTTGTAAACTTCTTCATATTTCTAATGCAAGTTGATTTCTGTCCCACATATCATGTTGTTGTTGTGATTTCACATATATAAGTTGCTAGATTCCTTAGTCACTAGCATAGATTAATAGATCATATTCTAGTTGCTTTGATTCGTTTTGTGTTGATATTTTTTGTAGGTACATAGGTGAACTGTCAAAGCCTTGTATTCCAGATATCTACAGCGTCTAGGGAGAGTCTTCAACCTCTGTCCTCTATTTGTTTTGGATCTGAACCATTCAGACTAGTGGAACACCTTGCTATCCGTAGGAAGTGAAATATTCCAGCTAACAAGAATGGGGTTGCAGAAAGAAAGAATAGAACCATCATGGAGGCAATGAAGACAATTATTTATGATCAAGATCTTCCAATGCATCTGTGGGCCGAAGCAACAAGAACTGTTGTATATATACAGAATAGAATATCTCATAGTGCTCTTGGATTCAAGAATCTAGAATATATTTTCACAGGAAAGAAGCTTGAGGTAAGTCACCTAAAAATATTTGGTTGTCCAGTATATATTCATATACCAAAAGAGAAAAGAACCAAGTTAGACTATTCTGGAAAGAAGGGGATATTTGTTGGATATTGTGAAGTATCCAAAGCATTTAGAATTTACATTCCTGGATTCCATCACATGTAAATTAGTCAAGATGTGACATTCGATGAAGAGGCAGCCCTCAAGAGATCTAGGAAGTGCCAACATGAAGAAGTATATGAAGAAGAGACACCTCCCAGAAATGAAGAAACTACATGTCTCCCTAAAGATGAAGCTCCTGAAGAACATGACATGGTAGAACCACAAGAACCTCCTATGATGGAGATATCAAGGAAGAGAAATCCTACTTGGACAAGAGAAATTATACGAGAGGCAGAAAGATATGGAGCTCCTGAAGGCTCCACAAAGGAAAGAAAGAAACCTAAGACTTTTTCCAACTATGTAGCCTTGATGTTTGATCTTGTAGATCAAGAACCTACAAACTACGAAGAAGTACAGAAGAAAGAATGGGAAGAAGCAATGACTGAAGAATACCAGTCAATAATGAAGAATGATGTATGCGATATAGTTCCCAAACCAGAAGGAAAGAGTATAGTATCCTCCAAATGGATATACAAAATAAAGCATGCAGCTGATGGAAATATCGATAAGTATAAAGAAAGATTTGTGGCCAGAGGTTTCTCTTAGAAAGAGGGAATTGATTATGAAGAGACATTTGCCCCATTAGCATGGTATACTTCGATTAGAGCTATCATGGCACTTGCATCCATGATGAAGTGGGAATTACACCAGATGGATGTGAAAACATATTTTCTGAATGGTGTGATCGAAGAAGAGGTATACATAGAACAGCCACAAGGATTTGAAGTTGAAGATAGACATACTCACGTATGCAAGTTGAAGAAGGCCTTGTATGGCCTTAAACAAACTCCTCGAGCTTGGTATGAAAGGATACATAGTTTCTTGTCCAGCATGGGATTTACCAAGAGTAAAGCTGATCCTAACCTTTATCTCAAGGTTGTAGAAGAGGAACATGTCATCCTGCTATTCTTGACAAGGAATGAGAAACACATTATGGAAATAAATAAGAAACTAGCAGAAGAATTTGAGATGAAAGACCTTGGGTTAATGCACTATTTCCTAGGTCTAGAAGTATGGCAAAGTTCAGAAGGAATATTTCTCAACCAGGGAAAGTATGCAGTTGAGATATTGAAAAGATTCAATATGTTGGAATGCAAATCCTTGACCACACCCATGGATTCCAACCTGAAGTTGTTAACTGATGACTCATCAGAGTTAGTGGATGTGACTCATTACAGACAGATCATTGGGTCATTGATGTACTTAAAAAATACTAGACCAAACATTTGTTTTGCTGTGAACACCTTAAGTCAATATCTAGTTCAACCTAGATGGGTTCACTTGGTAGCTGCAAAAAATGTGATGAGATATTTGAAAGGGACTATAGACATTGGTCTATACTATGATAATAGCCATGAGTATAGATTGTATGGTTATACAGATGCAGATTGGGCCAGAAGTATCTCAGATAGAAAAAGCACATAAGGTGGATGTTATAGTCTGGGATCTGCTATGATTTCATGGTTTAGTAGAAAAAAATCCATTGTTTCTCTAAGCACAGCTGAAGAAGAATATATAGCATCTTGCTCTACTAGTTGTGAAGCCATATGGATTCAAAATTTGATGTCAGGATTATTCAACCTAGAATTGGACACTACCATGATTTCATGTGACAACCAAAGTTGTATAAAGATGACAGAGAACCCAGTGTTCCATGACAGATCGAAGCACATAGAAATCAGGTATTTCTACATTCGATATATGATGCAGAAAGGAGCCATAAAGCTCCAGTATGTGAGTACTAATGAACAAGTTGCTGATGTGTTGAAAAAGCATCTTTCCCGAATAAAGTTTGAACACTTTCGAGACAAGCTTGGTGTGGTTCAAAAAGACCTTCCCCGAAAGGGGGAGTAATGATATTGTAGTGGGATTGTATCATCCCTGGGCACTTGCCCTAAAGTGATCTAGGGACCTTGGTCCTCGAGAATGAAGTGGGATTGTATCATCCCTGGGAACCTACCCTAAAATGATCTATGGACCTCGGTCCTTGAGAATGAAGAGGGATTGTATCATCCTAGGACATATGTCCATAAGTGATCCGGTGACTTCGGTACTCGAGAACGTGTGTTGATCCCATAATTTCAAAATGAAGAATCATTGGTAGCTCCGTAAAGACTTGATCCCATAATTATAAAAGGAAGGATTGTCTAAGTTCCACAGATGTGTTGATCCCGTAATTCCGAAAGGAAGGATTTTCTGAGTTCCACAGATGTGTTGATCTCATAATTCCGAAAGGAAGGATTATTGGTAGCTCTATAAAGACTTGATCCTGTAACTCTGAAAGGAAGGATCATCTGAGCTCCACAGATGTGTTGATCTTGTAATTTCGAAAGGAAGGATCGTTAGTAACTCTGTAAAGACCTAAATCCCGTAATTCCGAAAGGAAGGATCATTGGTAGCTCCATAAATACTTGATCTCGTAATTTTGAAAGGAAGGATCATCTGAGCTCCACAGATGTGTTGATCCCGTAATTCCGAAAGGAAGGATCATTGGTAGCTCCATAAATACTTGATCTCGTAATTTTGAAAGGAAGGATCATCTGAGCTCCACAGATGTGTTGATCCCGTAATTCCGAAAGGAAGGATCGTTGGTAACTCCGTAAAGACCTAAATCCCATAATTCCGAAAGGAAGGATCGTCTGAGTACCACATATGTGTTGATCCCGTAATTCCGAAAGGAAGGATCATGTTGATGTTTTGATGATGATGATGTTTTGATGATGATGATGTTTTAATGATAATGATATTTTGATGATGATGTTTCTGATCGAAAGATTATAGTATGATGATGATGATGTTTCTGATCGAGAGATCAGAGTATGATGATGACGTTGCTGCTGATCGAAAGGTCAAATTGCTGAAGATGTTACTGATCAAAAGTTCAAAGTGCTGAAGATGTTGCTGATCGAAAGGTCAAAGTGCTGAATATGTTGCTGATCAAAAGGTCAAAGTGTTGAAGATGTTGTTGCTGATTGAAAGGTCAAAGTGCTGAAGATGTTGATGCTGATCAAAGAGTTGTTGTCGTTGAAGATTGAAGACAAAGACTATATGATGTTGAAAAGCTTCTAATGATTTATAGATGTGTTACCTTCATGATGTTGATGATGTCCTCTATCTCTCTCCTACCATTGTTGTTGTTGATGTTGTTGTAGAATACCCTTCCCGTTAAGGGGGAGTGTTGAAATATTGTAACTTCGAAGAATATTCTATATGTATCTTTTTGTGGTCCTCGATGGTCCTACTAGGAGAACCACTTGTATTACTTTGTGCCCTAATGCTTCTAATCAAAAGAACTAATAAGAGTCATGAGGTAGTCCCCTCTAATTATAAAGGTGGCTCATTAGCACCCTAGTGTGGTTACTTGAGCCTACATGTGTAACTCGAGCTTACATGATTAACTCGAGCCTACATGTCGGATTTAATTATTAAAGTGAATGGATGAATATAAATAGAGGTGTGGCACTCCTCATTTGGGACACACACTCTCACTTGTGTAGCACTTTAGTGGAGAAGAGAGAAGTAGCTGGAGAAGGAGGAGGATCAGGCTTTGATCTCCTTGTTGATTTTATCTTTTTTCTTTTGGGGCATCTATATTGAGGAAGCTTTTGCTGGGTTTTTCTCTTTAGGGTTTTCCCAAGATAAATCAATTTTGTTCTTATGATATTGTTTCTTTCAGTGATCTTGTTTATATGCTTTAGTTATGAAAATGAAATGAAATACTGATGTTTTAGCTAAGCATATGAAATTTTAACAATGTTAGGGCGCTAGGGTTTAATATGTTAATCTTTAATGGTGAAGCTTTTAAGTGTTAATGGCTTGTAAGAGATTAAGGGATTAGGGGATTAGTGGTTGAGGACATAAAGGTTAGGGGATTGGTGATTATTTAAGAGGTGAGACCTTTAATTGTTAGTATATTTATGAGAAAAGGTTATTGTGTTAGGGTTGAAAAGGTTAATGGTTAAGTGTCAAGGGGTTAAATGATTAAAGGCTTGGGGGTTAATGGATTATTGGCTTAGGAGATAAGGGATTAGGGGTTTAGGGCCTTATGGGTTTTTGGATTTAGGGATTATGGGTTGGGGGATTTAGGCTTAGGGGGTTGATTAGGACTTAGGCGCTAGGGGTGAAGAGTTTAGAGGTAAAGGAAAAAAGTGGTAAAGAGGTTTACTAGTTCAGGGGTTAGGGATTTAAGAAGATAAGGGATTATACACTTTATGGTTTAAGTGATTAGAGTTTATGGGTTAATGGATTAGGTATTAGCGAGTAGGGGTTAGTTAAGGGGTTAATGGATTTAGGAGTTAGGGCGTTTAAATGTAAGATTTTATGGAGACAAGGGCTAAAGGGTTATCATTTGGTGGTCAAGGAATAGTTAGGGGTTACTTTATGTTTCTATGGCATAGGGTTTTATGGGTTAGGGTGTTTAGGGGTTAATTAATTTAGGGATCAATGGTTAGGGGGATAGGGATTAAGAGGTTAGGGGTTAAGGTGTAAGAAGTTAAATGTTTAATTATTTAGGGATTTGGGATTTAACTATTATGAGTTTGGTTGTTTAGGGGTTAGGGTTAGACTAGCCCTTAAGGCTTAGAGGTTGTGGGATTAGAGGTAAAGTTGTTAAGGGGTTTAGTGGTTAGTGTTGATGTATTTGTAACTTCGGAGGATATTCTGATGTATATTATCAGTGTATGTTATTGAAACCCCATTAGAGATGTCTTTGCCTCATTTCATGATGTCATTATTGTGTATAGACCTTGAGGTACAACCTCCGTTGTAAGTCGGGGAAATAGTCCCCATTGTAACATCATGCAATGTGTATTTGGAGTCTCTCTAGGAGAAGCTGGTCCTGTTAGAGTAAGAGGTCAGCCCCATTCATGTCATAGGTCAGTCACTTGAAAGGTATAAATAGGGAAGTACCCTCCCTCATTTATACACACCTCACACTCACTCAAGTTCGTATGAGAGAGAGGGAGACAAATGAGGAGAGATAGATAACTGTTGGAGACTTATTATTACTAAGATTGTTCATCTTATGACACAGTCATTGTGACTGTACTATTCTGAGGAAGTTTGAAGAGTTTTCTCCTTGATGGTTTCCCCAGTGAAAATATTTGTGTCTTGTGTACTTGTTCAATGTTATTCATATTGTTGTACTTGTTATTCTTTTAGATAAAGATTATAACTAAGCTAAGAATATATAATAAAAAATAACATGTATTAGATCTCCTTTGAAAGAAGGCACTGTGCGGCTGCAGAAAATTGGTCTTCCTAGTTCAAGGTATTCTCTCCACACATCATCAAGAAAAGAGGGATAGGCTAACTCACCTCAGTAGGGAACATATTTTTGTGGAAGCAATTTTATATTTGAAGAAGTTTCAATTTTGACCCTGTCATTGGTGCTGGGAGAAACTAGGGAATCAAGTTTAGAGGATTCCCACCTCAGTCTTAAGGGAAGGACCCTGCTGAGAAACTCGCCTCAAGGACGTGCATCTTTCGTTCCAAACAAAGTTCCCAAAATCCTAGTTTGGATAATTAAGGTTTCCCTAACAAACCCTAGGCGAGTAAGCTATGGAACAACGTCAGACACCTCAAATTGGTAATATATAAATCTATGCTATTTCCATTTGAGGTTCTCATTTTGAAAATATGACTCACCATACTCAGCTTGAGGACAAGCTTGGAGGGGCTCATAAGTTTCGAGCATGGAAGTACAGAATATCCCTAATCCTTGAAGAGAATGATTTGGATCAATACATCTATGGAGGTTGCAGAACTAGAGGAAGATAAGGCTAAGGTTAATCATAAGAAAAAATTGTCTAAGGCGAAGAGAATAATTGTGGATTATATTAAGGATCACCTCATACCATATGTGTCATCATTCAAGACACCGAAGGAAGTATATGATGCTTTGTCAAAGATGTTTGAGGGAAAGAACATCAACCAGAAGATGAATTTGAGGAATGAGTTGAAGAATGTGAAGATATAAAACTCATAGACAATACAGTTTTACTTAACAAGGGTTCCTCAAATCAAATAAGAACTTGAAGCGGCCCGAAGAGAATGTCGAAGAAGGAGAAATTGTGATGGCTACCTTGCATGGTCTCCCTAGATCATGGGACTCATTCATTCAAGGAATCTGTGCAATAAGGAAGGTGATCTCTTTCAACTGACTTTGAGAAGAATGCACACAAGAAGAATCTCAACTCGTAACAAGAGAATATAAGATGGGAGAAACTAAAGATCAATCTCTCACAGTTCACACCAGGAAGAACTACAAGAAGAAGGAGAAGAAGTATAACTATCATCACAAAAAAAGAAGGACAAGAAATAAAATAAGATCAAGAGAGTTTCTTCCAATGTTTGATGCTATAATTAAAATGAAAAGGGAAAATTTGCAAGAGACTGTCCCACGAGGAAAAACAAACACCATTCTCATGTTGTTGAAGATGATGAACCAGCAAACAAAAGATTTAGAAGAGAGAAGGATGATACAGATGAAGAGTATGTGCTAATATCAGCACTTACGGGCAATATCTCACATAAAATCAATGATTGGCTTGTTGATAGTGGGGCATCCAAACACATGACATGATACAAAGAATCACTCATTAATATGTCTGAGCATGAGTTACCTCACAAGATGAAACTTGGAGATGATTATCAATACCCCATAAAAGGGAGTGGAGTAGCTTCATACAAGCTAGACTCTAGAAAATCCTTAAAGATGAAGGATGTGCTATATGTTCTAGGATTGAAGAACAATATTATCTCCATCTTTGCACTATATGAAAATGGAATGAGAGTTTCATTTGGTGATGTCCAAGTTCTAATGTGGCCTAAAGGAAAGACAAACGATGATGTAGTAGTGATTCGAGAAGAAGAACGTGGCTTGTACAAATAAAGGGACAACTTGAACAAGCATTGGTTCAAGATTCAATAGAACCAAGTCAACTATGGAACTGAAGGCTTGCACATGTGCACTAAAAGGCATTGTCGATGGCAAGCAAAGCAGTCTCCAGACTTCTAGAGATCCACGTAAAGCATGAAGGAATTTGCAAAGGATGTGCATGAGGAAAGAATGCAAAGAAAACATTTGCTAGTAGTGAAAATAAGGCCAAAGGAATACTAGAGATAGTACACTCGGATGTATGTGGAATCATGTATTCTATATCTTTAAGTGGGTATGTGTACTATGTTTCCTTTATATATGTTTTTTCACGTAGGACTTGGATATATTTCTTGAAAGGGAAAAATGAAGTATTCAGTAAGTTCAAGGAATACAAAGCCTTGGTCGAGAGCCAAACTGAAAGGAATATCAAGACTCTGCAATCAGATAATGACAAAAAATTCACCTCAGAAGAATTCAAGGAACCATGCTGAGATTCTGGGATTAAGAGGGAGTTGAGCACTCCATATTATCCTCCGTGGAATGGTGTTATGAAACAAAAGAACCGAACCATAATGGAAGAAATGAAAGAAATGATACATTACCAAGGTCTTCTTATGCACATTTGGGAGGAATCAGCAAGGGTAGATGTGTATGTACAGAGCCTTACTCCCCATTGAGTACTTGGAAAAAAAAATGGAAGAGGATTTCTTAGGAGAGAAACCAAAAGTCAGCCATCTTAGAATATTTGGATGCCCGGTGTACATACATATCCCCAAGGAGAAGAGGACCAAGCTCGAGCCTTCTGGGAGGAAGGGTATAATTGTAGGCTACAATGATACATCAAAGGCCTACATAATATACTTCCCAGGTTTCAAGATGATCGACATAAGTTGTCACATACCCCAAATTGCAAAAAAAAAATTATGTTTTAGGAGACATTATGTTTTAATTTTATTATAAAGTTTGTAATTAATGACCAAGTGGGGTCAAGGATAATTGCTAAATATTTTATTAATTAATAAATGAAAGTTGAGACAACAACTTAAGGAGGTTGTTGAATGAGTGTTTTATTGGCCACTTGGTGGAATAGTCTGGGTTGAGAGCATATTGACACTTAGCAGCATCCTCAAACTACTTCTAGTTGTTGTAGGAGGAAACTTCCCTATTTTTGTGGTCATGTTCCCCAATAAAGTGGAACAAGAGAAGGTGGCTCATTAAGTGAAAACCGACCCAAAAGACTTAGGCATGCTAATAAAACTTCCCATTGAATTCAGATAAGGAGGCTCATTCTTTACTTGTCAAAATTCTGAGTGAAATTATTGCACAAGAAATTCAATGGAGGGGACTAGCGGAAGTTTTTGAGTGAAAAGTGATGAAGTTATGAACTAGTGCAGCTGATTTAAGCTGAGTTCATACTGCTACAAGCAGGAAGATTACTGCTGATTACTCAGTGGAGTTGCAGAGGTTTCTAAACCAGTTCTCTCACCCAGTTCTTTCAATCACGTGGACTAGTAGATAGGCTCGGGGATCCTAAGATTTGCAGTTCAACTATCTTTAGGAGTTGTTTGGGAGGAACAGGATCCTTAAGTTCTTGTCTCCTCTGCTACATTTCCACATTCTACATGTTCTTTCAAATTTATTTATGCTAGATTAAGAACAAGAAGGAATGAAATAATATGTTTATGTGTCTGCTTCATTTGTTATTAGAATTATTTGGAGGAAATATTTTACTGTGAAAAGGTAGATGAATTCTGGATTAGATGTGGATTAGAATAAATGATTAGAGTAATTTCAAATTTACTGAAGGATAAAATACCTAACTGTATTTTTCCACACCTTCAAGAAGGTAGTACTCTAGTACAGTAGGTTAGATTAAAATCTGATGGATAAATCAAATGAAGAATGTAGGATTATATTTATTTACTTTCTACAGATTCTTTATAGGATTAATCAGAAGAAAGATTTTC
>LPNX010986163.1:0-63212 GCA_001517045.1 Pseudotsuga menziesii
TACATTCTGGTCTGCACGGACTATGTTACTAAATGGGTAGAGGCCAAGCCTTTACCAAGAGCTACGGAGCAAACTATGGTAAATTTCCTTTTTGAAGAGATTTTTGTTTGATTTGGGGTGCCTAGGGAAATTGTGACTGATCAAGGTGCCCAATTTACTTCCAAATTAGTGCAAGAGATAGCAGAAAAATATAAGATCAAGCACCGAAAGTCCACTCCTTATCATCCACAAGCCAATGGCCAAGTGGAATCTACAAATAAAACCCTAGAAGGCATCATCACTAAGACTGCTCAGATGCATAGGAAAGATTGGTCAGCAAAGCTTACTGAAGCTTTATGGGCATACAGAATCACTTGGAAAAACAGTATTGGTTTTTCTCCTTACCAGCTTGTCTACGGTAAGCAAGTCCTTCTCCCTATAGAGTTTCAAATTCATACATTCAAGTTGGCAGCAGATTTGGGCATGGATCTTTCTAAGGCTCAGAAAGAAAGATTACTTCAGTTGAACCAGCTAGATGAGATCAGACAGGCTTCCCTAGAACACAATATTCTGATCCAACAACAGCGAGCTCAATGGAATGACAAATTTATCAAGAAAAAGCAATTTCATGTTGGTGACTGGGCATTATTATTTGATTCCAAATTTAAAGATTTCAAGGCTAAATTCACTACTCATTGGCTTGGTCCATATGAGATTATTGATGTCTATGATAATGGGTCAGTCAAACTTAAAACTATAGATGATGAAGCACATCAATTTGTGGTCAATGGCCACCGCCTCAAGCTGTACAATAAACCTATCAATAAGGCAGAATTTATACAACACCTTTCACAGCAAAAGGAAATACAAGTGCTGGATAAACACATCAGTGTTTTTCCTTCACCTGCTCCTTAGCTGCTCTAATACAGTTAGCAAATAAAAAGAAAAAAAAAAGAAAAAAAGAAAAAAATATATATAAAAGAAAAAAAGGCAGTTTAGTTGTGAAAACCAGTTTGCTGGCACAATATAAACTGGAATTTTCTGTGGAAAACCAGGCTTGCCTGGCCATAGAAAATTCACAAAAACAAAGTCTTTTCCAATTTCCTGTTTTGTTTTACAAATAATGAAGATCTTGTTTGACTTGAGGACAAGTCAAAAGTTAGGCCTGTGAGGGGAATAAACTGTTCATGCTTCTTCAAGACCCTCCAAGTCTTTTTCACAAACCCGGATTGATTTTAAATTCAAGTTCTGATTAACACTGATAGATCAGAGCCCAACACCGACTGGCCAAGGCCACAATATTTACAACCATCAACCTTGTGTGAATCAGTTCTATCAGGGAGCATGGAACCAAATGGCACAACCTAGGCTCCCTTTCCTCACTACTTTGAATCTACCCGATTTATCGAAGTTGGCCAACGATTTGGTTGCTCATGATCCAATGTGGCTGATTGTTCCCGCTAAGCTTCCTTGTGACATTCCAAAATTTGAAGGTAAGAATGGAGATGACCATGGAGAGCATGTTACCACTTTCCACTTATGGTTCTCTTCCAATTCTTTGAATCACGATTGAGTTCTCTTACGCCTATTTCAACAGACCCTCACGGGGCCTGCAGCGAAATGGTATATAGAGTTGTCAGGGGGCACATATCAGGCCTTTAATGGTCTACCCATGACCTTATTGAACCCCTTTCATTTACCAGTGTCTTATGTTGCCGGTACCGAACTCTTGTCGACATTTTGGCAAGACAAAGCCACACACATTTCTCACCCTATTCAATAGTGGCGTAGACGGAAGAGGTTGATTAAGGCCAACATTACACCCGAGTTTCTATTGGAATGGTTCCTTAAGTCGCTATTGCCATATATCACGAAGGATATTTCAACATCCGTATTCATGAATGAGGAACATGCTATCTTTCGAGCTCAACAACTAGACTTGATTTATGCTCAGTCTGGGCTCTTTTATGAGATTATACCTAACCCTCAGGGTCTAACTTCGAGCCTAAGTTTAAACCTAGGCCACATGCTGATGGCATTGTTGGCTTTGCAAGTACTAAAGGCATAAACCAGGTTACAAATCAAATGAGAAATTTGTCGATTAATCAGTCTGCGTCTGGACAAGCAACAACTTCTTCCAATCCCACCCAAACGACGGATGTGCTCTTGGTACATACGTTGGACCATAAGGGTAACCAACAAGTTAGACGACACAAGAAGAAGGGAAGAAATAATCGTAAGGGTGGGAATGGGAAAGAGAATGCTAATGATTACAAGAACAATGGTAATGCTGGGGGGGAAAAGCAGTCTAAACATAAGGTTAAGTTCCCTTGCAAGCTTTGTGGGGGGGATCATATCACTTACTTGTGCCCCCGTATCGATGAAGCCTCGAAATTCATCGCACAAATCCCAACTGTGTTAACAGATCCTTTACCACATAACCAAAACATGAATTCAAGGAGCCTGGAATTTGGAAGTGCTTCTAGTGGGCATCAAAACTCAATGAACACAAAATGTGGCCACAGTTGTATCAACATCATGTCGGCTGAAAATGTTGTGACGCGTGCTAAATATTATGGTTTGTCACAACCCAATGTGGGGAAAGAGCCTACACCTCCTGAGGTTTCTTTGCATATTGACAAGCCTGAAGGTATACCTCGCATTCCTAAAGGAGTCCTAAAGTGCTCGGGGAACAATCCTAATGATTGAGTTGCCCAACATTATTCTATTGTCGAGGATTTGGGTCAAACTCCTTGTGCAACGTCAGCTCTGGAAGTCCTTCAGACTTTCCCTTAGCAAAGAAAGGCCTTATTGACTGCCCTTGGGATGACTGATTCTCATCTTTCCATAATGATTAGATTTGAAACCCATGAGGTCCATCCTCACTTGCCTTACCATGTGGCTTTCATAGTACATGTGGAGTGTATGAACAACACGATCAATCACACAGAGATTGATGAAGCACTGCGGCATCTATGATGTCTCTAACTTGTTGGAAAGGTCTTGGTTTACCCCCATTGTCGAAATCTAGTACCATGTTGACTTCCTTTGATGGACGTCCTTTTCGGACACATGGTATTCTTCCTTCTCTTCAGGTCCAATTGGGAGGGAAGATTGTGTCCATTTAGGTTGAGGTAGTTTATACGCCCCTCGATTACAACCTTTTACTGGTTCATAGATGGATTTACAATATGAGAGTGGTTGTGTCTTCCATATCTCGTGTGATTTGATTCCCTTTCAAAGATAGGATAGTCACAATCGAACAACAATCGTTTGATAATTCCAGTACCTCAGCATCGTCGGGATCTACTATCCCAGTTATTGATAATTCTCAGCTGAGAACTGAGAATGTTGGTGTAGGAATGTATCCATATTTAATGGGATCCTTTAGTATTTCTACACCAATCCCGACTATAGTTTCCACTATTGGTGTTGAATCATTGCCATCGAGTTCGTTCCCATTTATAACTATGTATTTGGAGGACCCTTGGACTCTCTCTTCCCCGAGCACTTCGGAGGAAGATCTTAGACCTACTAAGATGGAGATGCCTTTGTCTGTAGCAGAGATTTCCTATGAAGCTACCCTTGATCCTATTATAGACCCTAGTCCTTCCTCTTCCCGAGTGGAGTAGGATGACACTTTTTCATTGAACACTTGGGTAGTTGAGTCATCACGCTCACATGAATGCTTCAATGATGTTTTTCTTTCTGATGAAGTGATTCTCGAAGCCATGAAAGGTTCATAACGACCTTGGGAAGATTTGCACCATCACTCTTATTTCCTCCCAGAGCTTGAACGGATCGAATGTGATGACTTTAGGGCGACCCTTAGTGAGAAGGTTGGTAGTCCTGTGATCCCATTAGGAACCCATGGTATATATGCCGAAGGGAGCATGGCTAATTTGTCATCGACTATCCCTATCAACATTTCTTGAACTCCTGGTAAAGTTGAGAATGTTTACATTGGGGAAGATTGTTCTTCCAATGAGATTCAGGAATACACTAAGCTTTTTAAATAATTTTGTGATGTCTTTGCTTGGTTGTAAGACGAGATGTCAGGAATAGACCCTCGAATTATCGAGCATGAAATCAAAACTTACCTTGGGGCTTAGCATGTTCGACAACACCTACGTGCGATGAATCCTTGTAAAGCACCTGCCATTAAGGCAGAGATAGAGAAGCTACTCAAGGCCAGCTTTATCTATTCGGTTCCCTTGACTGAATGGGTATCCAACCTTGTTCTAGTTGATACGAAGCAAGGAACCATCTGGGTATGTACTAACTTTAGATAACTAAACAAAGCCTCTCCTAAAGATAACTTTCCCACACCATTCATTAATCATATTTTGGATGAGTGTGTGGGAAGCGAAGTATTTTTTTTTATGGATGTTTTTTTGGGATACAATCAAATTCAGATCAAACTTGAGGACCAACACAAGGCAACTTTCATTTGTCCTTGGGGTAGTTTTGCATACCATAAAATGCCCTTCGGCCTTAAAAACACCAGAGCCACTTTTAAGCGAGCAATGAACTTTGCTTTTCATGACCTTAAGCAAATTATTGAATTTTATCTAGTCGATTTAGATGCTCACTCTTGTTTGAGAGTGGATCACCCAAATCATTTGCACTTGGTTTTCGAGAGATGTCGTTATTATCAAATTCGTTTGAACCCTCAAAAGTGCATCTTTTACGTGAAAGTGGTCGGTTATTAGGATTCATCATTTCTAAGGAGGGTATTAGGGTCGATCATCTTAAGGTTGAGGAAATAATTTGACTGTCTCCCCCGCGCACTATTAGACACCTTCAGATTCGTCAAGGGATGGCTAACTTCTTACGGAGGTTTGTTGTCAATTTTTCCAGTTTGACCAAGGGTTTCATGCGCCTTTTGAAGAAGGACACTCCTTTTATCTGGGATGAGCGAGCCCATGAGTCTTTTGATACATTAAAGAATTCCTTGGCATCGACCCCTGTGCTTAGTCCACCTGACTATAGTCATGATTTTTTGTTATATGTGGTCGTGTCTCAAGAGACGATTGGAATGGTTTTGGTTCAAGAGGATGAGGAGCTCCAAGAGCACGTTGTCTACTATCTTAGACAAAACCTCATTGATGTTAAACTTTGTTACACTCTTGTTGAGAAGCTATCCTTAGCTACCGTCCATGCGATTCAACGGTTGAGACATTACATAATCCTTCGCTAGACTACGGTTGTGGCTCATATCAATCCATTTTAGTTTGTCCTAACCAGACGGATGATAGGGGGGAAATATAATAAATGGATTGTTATCTTGCAAGAATTTGATCTCGAATTTGTTTCGGCAAAATCGATGAAATCGTTGATCTTTGTGGAGCTCATGTTATATTTCCCTAGTTTGGACAAAGTTGAGGTTCATGAAGATTCTTTTGTTGATGAGCATATCTTCCGTATCTCAACTATGAACCCATGGTATGGAGAGATTATTGTTTATTTGTAGACTTTGAAGGTCTCTCCTCACCTATCACGGGATGAGCGTTGACATTTATGACACGTTCCTAAGAACTACCTCATTATTGGTGACACTTTATATCTCCGTGGGGTGGATTCCATTTTGTGTTGATGTTTAGCTCATGAGGAGGCTGAGAATGTGCTTAATGATTTCCACGGTGGGGTGTGTGGTGGTAATTTATCTAGGCTTGCTACAACCCAAAAAAATTTGAGAGCGGGTTATTACTGGTTGTTGATCTTCAAGGATTGTGTTAATGCGGTCATGCGGTGCCACCCTTGCCAGGTGTTTGCACAGAACATTCGTTCGCATCCAACACTGATGCACCCTATTATCACTGTCGATCCCTTCACCAAGTGGAGGGTTGATTTTATGGATTGCAACCCAACTTCAGCTGGGGGGAACCATCAGATTATAGTGGCTGTAGATTACTTCATGAAATGGGCAGAGGCTATGCCTACTATCAAATTCGACGGTGAGCTCTGTGTTCAATCATATCATTACTCGGTTTGGTATCCTGAGAGAGCTTGTCACTGACCATGGCAGACACTTCCAAAATAAGATGATGGATGAGTTATCTTCCAAATTGGGGTATAAGCAAGAGTATTCCTCTTCTTATTATCCTCAAGCGAATGGACAGGTTGAGGCTATAAATAAATCACTTAAGTCTATTATGTAGAGAACCGTTGCACAAAGCAAGAATAACTGGCACATTATGCTTTACCCTTCTTTGTGGGCTTACCGAACCGTTGTTAAGACTACCATCGGTTTTTCTCCATATTAGTTAGTACATGGGGTGGAGTCAATATTTTTGATTGAAAGCAAGATCCATTCTTTGAAACTAGCCGTAGAACTCTTACCAGAGACTTCTGACCTGGAAGAACGTCTGGTCCACTTAGAGCACCTTAATGAGCAGCGCTGAGATGCCTCTGTGGCTCTTGAAGTAAACAAATGTTGCATTAAGGATCAGTATGATAAGTTTGTTCGTCCCCGAAGATTTAGTGAAGGTGAGTTGGTTCTTTGTATGACCGAGCTTGTGAACCGTTAGGGGCGGGTAAGTTCAACCCCATGTGGCATGGGCCTTATGTAGTTAAATGAGTGTTAGAGAAGGGCGCTTATAAGTTAGTATATTATGAGGAGATAGCCTTGGTGGATCCTAGAAATGGGCTCTATCTTAAAAATTACTGTGCGTAATTCTCAGCCGAGGTTGATACTTTGTATACTATTATACAGTGGCATCATTTAGTTTTGGTCTCCTTGTAGTGTTTCAGTTTGTGGACATGCTTCTGATTGTTGTGGAAGATGTCGACATAGTCTTAGGTATATGTAGGATATGCTGATGATGTCAACCACCACACCCAGAGCTTAGATTCAGATGCTTGGGTGATTTATACACCTACGGGTCATGTCGTGTCTTCAAGAGGTGTATGCCTATGGCCATCATCCAACAATGTTGTTGAAGATAGTGGCGTGATTGAGTTACTACGCGATGCCATCTCTCATGGTATTCGATCTCTTGAGGTACGTCTTGACTCACAGTTAGTGGTATTACAGTTAAATGGCATGTATCATGTTAGAGATCTGACTTTATTATGAATATTCTTGTGAGTAAGGTTGTTTGAACGACAATTTGAACACATAACATACATTCACATTCCTAGGATTTACAACCATGTTGCTAATTCATATGCAAATTAAGTTTTAGATTGGCATTTGTTACATAAACATTGAAGCATATACATCACATTCACAATCAAATACACATGTAAACATAATAAATTGATCATTATAAGGTTTCATTTCAAGCATAGTCCAAAAATGTCATGGTACAAAATTTGGGCTTTAAGCCACCAAGAAAACACTACACGGTCAATACAAAATGTACATCTAGGCCTCTATGTCTGCTGACCGGGGTGCTGATCATGAAAACAAACAACAACATTGGCCAACCGTCTAAACAATCCAACCCACACACAGGGTATTCCTACCACCTTCCTCTGCATCGCCTCGGGAAATTCCTCAACTTACACTATGGGAACCTTGTGTGTCAAACAGACGAAGTTTGTGTGTATGCTTTGGAGCATGCACTCCGCATCTGCACTTTGTATATCATCACCCCGTCCCCTCCAACAACATCAAGGGAAACCGTCTAGACGTCTAGGTCCCACATCTACATGCGCATGATCAATATTAGTACATGTCGCCACCCAAAAACATGTTTTTTGATTTCATTATATCAAAAAATCCAAAAAAAAAAATTGTAAAAAAAAAATAAAAGTCGAGATTGTTTACCTATGTCTCCATATGCGTCACCCTGTGGTATGGGCATATCTGGATCACTGCAGAATTCTATCCTTGCATAGGGGTAGTCATCTATGGCCACAATATGTCTCTACCACTAGTGGGAAAAGTCATGTGGGTAGGGTGTATCCACACGTCCTCCCCCTAGCCGTCGCATCACAACCGCCCAACGAGTTTGGGATGGATCCCATAGCCCATGAGGGGGAATATGAACTCTTGGGATGAGCCCCGGTGCCCACTCGAAGAGAAAGATACTCAGTATGTTGGCAAACCCAAAGTTTCTTGTTCGACCTTGCTTACAGTCAGTTAATTGCTACTTCATGGTGCTCAATAAAGCAGTACTTCAGTCATATATGGTAGGTCTCATGCACTCGACCACATAGAACATCAGAGGCCTGGAATCCTGGTGAAGATATGCCAATCCAACTATTCTAAATAGCAACAACACTATGATATTGAGGCTAAGACTCGAGATAGAGTTCATTGAAGCCTGACTTCCAACTTTCTTAGTGTCTAGAAGGTAGTATACGTCTATGTACTCATCCAGTTGAAATGCTTCTGTATCTGGATCCCAGTAGTTGACGAGCATTTGGAGAAGTCTTGGTTGAGCCCTCAATCTCCCAAGCCACCAAAATTTATAAAAAACACATGCTCTTAATGCTTGTTGAGCAACCATGTCACCTTGTACTACCCCATCCACTTCTTCATGCACACATTCACTCCACTCTAACACCATCTTTCCAAAAAACCATGAGATTTGATGAGAATTTGCCTTAGATTTGGGTATGCATGCACTCATACACGACTTTCCCTGCTAACAGTCATGCGTATACGCAGGAATCACTATGTTTTCCGTGTATATCGATCCCTATATGTGGTTCAATGATCTGTGACCTGTGTGGGTCGAGATGCCCAAGTAGGGGTGCTCCAAATTAAAAAATCAACCACTAAAAATTGAAATAAAACCATTGAAAAGATTGAGTGTGGGATGAAGATTTACCTGGCTCAGACGGTTCTTGATTTCATGGCTCGTATCTCTCGGAATCAGTGTTTGAAGTTCGTGGCTCAAAATAGCTCCATTGCACTATGTGTAGTGAAAAGTCAAAATGGTATGGTAAAATATGAGTTTTTCACTAATTATAAAATTCCTTTTGAATTTTTACCCACTACCCTATAGTTTTGACCCTTATTAACTCTTTTGAACTATTTTTGCCTAATGTTGTGGTGTAGGGGATCGATTCGAGTGTACTTTTACCGAGGTATTGACCCATTCGTATCTATTACAGGCATAATTTCAAACTGGCATATAGGATAGGATCACATTTTCCGCTTGCATTTTTCATCACCTTATGACCATGGCACCTTAACTATAGGTACGAATCCACTTCGTAATGTTACAGAACCATCACACTGTTACTAGAAGTGGCATTACGTAAGTGGTAGAGCCTTCCTATTCATGGGTTCCCTAGTTAGATCTCGATTTGTTATTTGGTACCCATGCTGAGATTCTTCCCTTAGGTCTGGGAGTCCCTTTGTAGTCATGCCATGTCTTTGAGCGAGAACCTCATATTCTCCCTTTAATTTTATGCTGGTCATTTCCCGTAGGGACTCCCTTTTATATCAAGTTGTAATTGCATTATCAAGCACTTGCTTTCCTTATTGAGCTTTACGTTGGCTCCCTGCTTTCGAGCTATAATCCATATAGCCTGAGCTTGTCTCAATCCTAGCCAAGCAGAGCCTTTTATATATCATTTGCAGCTTAATCATCCCTTACTGGGAGGATACCTTCCCCTGAGTGTCCTTATCTTGCACATGCTTCCTTGCATTGAGCATAGGGATGTTCCACTAATTGGAACTAGTTTGCTTTCCTGCGACACTCGTCTCCTCCTAGCTAGGTACTATAAGCACTCTTATTCTTTTTCAACCTTCCTAATCTGAAAAAGTCCAAAAAAATTTAAAAAATCCGGACGGGAAATTATATTACTTTTGGCAGCTGTCGAGTCGTGTTGCCTTCAAACAAAGCACTGTACATTCCATCCATTGGTTGGGTTATTAGTATGCCTTTAGGATATGTACTCATTATTCTAAGTTTTATCCATTGACTGGTTATGCTTCCAATCCCTATGGAGCCTCTGTCGATGCCTCCTATGTCACAGAGTTGTCCTAGTTTACATGTCAAGTCTATGCTTCCTGTCAGTCACCATATGCCTTATGCTCTTGTTCGAAGGAATATTAGCCTGAGTGGGCCATTCCTTAGTTATCTTGTCTTTGCATGTCATCCATTCCCAATACAATTACTAGTTCATGCACATCTTGTTTGTTCGATATCTTCCAAATTATCCAGTGTTGCTGTGTACCTCATGTTGGTTGATGGGGGGTGTCTTAATTCCCTTATTCCAGCGGATTCCATTCCATCAAATTCAAATAATTCATTATGGAATAGGAGTCTAGAGTTCATTGCGTTCCTTGAGACTTGCAGTCATCAATGGCAGGTCCTCTCGCCATCGACAGTTCTGGGAATACATCAATGTACCCTGATTGATGGACTCTCTCAAGTGTTCAACCTCAACACATCTATTCACACTTGTTAGATTGCACTTTGTACCTTGATTCCCATTATCATTATTGGTAGGATATCTCGCGTCTGTTAATGGTATACATCAATGATCGGTAATCAGATGATGGACCATCATGTTCGATCTCGACACCCTTATTTGCGTGATGGGACATGCACCAGTAGAGGTTTGTGTATAAGACCTCCGAGCTTGGTGGAATTCCACATATGCTACCTCCTTGATCGTGCTAGTATTCATGAGATGTCAACTCTCATGCTCATATTCCAGTATATTATTAGATATCTTCATCCATTATGAAGATCTTATTCATTATATATTTTACATGCCAATGACCATATGTGACATATGTCTATTATGCTATTCATGACCATTGTACTTTTATGTATTCGAGACTGCTACACTATATATTTGTAGTCACATGCTGAGATTTATCATTGTATTGTATTGATGAGTGGCTAGTTCTTCCACTTGGGTCTTCATTACTCCACTTCTTGGATGGATATAATGTATTTTGGCCATCATGTTTGTTAGAATAATCCGTCAGGATTATTGTAAATAAATAATAGGAATATGAATAGCTAGGAAGGCGAAGAGGCTGGTAATCAACCGCCTCATGAAATGTATAAATACAGGCATTTGCATTTGAATAAACGATCGAATTGGGAGTTATACCAACAATGTTACCCCTCTGACCTCACACATTAGGGGGCATCTATTAGATGATTTTACCACACTTGGTAGATCACACTTATGGCCTCCCACATCCCTCTACAGACTCTTTGGACCCTCCTTGCTCAAATTATACTTTGATGATCCAAGAAATCCCTTAAAAGACACTTGTTTATTGCTATACATGAGTTTTAGCTTAAAATCCACGTGTACACGTAGGTTGCTCCACTGTGGCCCGCGTACCTTGGGAAGTGTGCACAAAAAATAAAATATTTGGATTTTTCCTCAATTAGTCCCGAATAGCTTGACTCTTGGCCTTCCATGTTCCTAGAAACGCTCTGACTCAACCCTTCATTTCCTATTGAAGGGCTATATATTGAGCCTCTTAGATGCATTAGAGGAGGAGAACATTGGAGAGAAATGAAACTATAGTTCATTGTTGCCTCCTTCATACATGCTTGAGTCTACATCCCTTTGTCCTTTTTGACCACACTTGCTGCTCTTCCCAAGATTTCCATTGAGATGGATGATTGAAGTGGTGGAGGCCCAAGTGGAGGACTCGGTTTCTCCATTTCGATGAGGTGCCGACAAAGTTTGTCACTGTTATCTCTGTTCGTTATTAATAGAAATATCTATTTCTCGTCCATTGCATGTGTATGACTATGACTATTTTGATCCATGGATATAGTTGTATTTGATTATACATGTTGGATTTATATATGCTAGAGTAGGCTTAACACTTTAACATCGATCATGCTTGTCTTGTTCGTTGTTGTTGAGGGTGAATTGTAGGTACAAGTGTGTTGGAAAAGCTCAACGGGGATCTACTACAACTGTCCGGAATAAGGTATGTTTTGTATCCCTTAGTGTTAGCAACATTTGTTTCTCTTGCATATTGAAGTGGATTGATTTCTGGTGTCATTTAGTTTGTTGCGGTCTACCCCAAGCCATAGGAAGTTTCTCTCCGTAACAACAATCATGCCTCGATTCAAACACCTAGCATGTAAAATCACTGTTCGTTCATGAGTTTAAAAAAGTGTAACGCTGCATCGTGTCCAAGACTGAGGCATACGGTTGACAAGTGTTGGAAGATATGGAATTTTGGACAACTATGTGGTGTCCATAAGCCAAATTCGAGCCACGCTGATGTTTTAACGTATTAGAAAATATTCTATAACTAAATTAATTAACTAATATTATATTTAATTTATCAAGGTATAACAAACACGACACTAACGCTTGAATTTTTTACATCAAGGTGCCTTGCATGGGAAATACCACATGCACAATCCCATCTATTCGATGATGGCCAAATTAATAGACTCATAGCACCATTTGCAACTAGAAAACAAAACAATTTTTACACAGTCTGTAGAACCCTGATGAGTTTGAAGAGTGGAAGGTCAAACAATTTGAGAGAAATTAAAGGATTTCAAATAACTAATCTCCGATGAGGCACATCACCCTAAAGTTAGCAATGTATGCTTAAAACGATCCTAGAGCCTCATAATATGATTTATAATTAGGTGTGACTTTTGAGAATCTCCTTGTACCAAACGTCTTCCACCTGTAGCAAATTTCCAGTTTACCTTATGAATCTCATGATAATAGAATGAAAAGATGGGGATTTAGATTGATACTTAGGCATATGCATCAATGCAGTGTGAATCAAGAAAGCATATGAAGAAGAAGCATAAAAGAAGAAAGCTGACGTTGAGGAGGAAGGGAGACGAATCTTAGGTAGAAAGAAGAGAGTTGTAGAGGGGGGTGAAAGCCTCCACATTCTAGAATTGCATATGGACATGATTAAACATAAAGGTAGACTTGATGGTAGCCATTGATTTCTTGTACTTTTGTTTTTTAGATATCATGATTGGTGGTTTGAATTTGATGTTCTAGAATTGAATGCATATACTTTAGAGTCGAATGACCTGAGTTTAAAAAACATATACGTTCAAGTTATCCAATGAATAAGCAGCAAAGTCAACCTGTTGACTTCACTGTTGGTCCGTTGGATGACTTGAACGTACATGTAGGATGGCTGAATTGAGTGTATGTACTCTTATCACTGTGGAGAATAAAGACAAACCAACAGCTACTAATCACAATATCCATGTATAATTAACTCCATATTTTGATCATGGTGAAATGCACATGATTCTAAACTAGTTCTTGTTAAGATAGCAAAAATTAATCTTTTCAAATTAGAGGATATGATCATTTCATCAAGCTAGCTATACCTGCACGATGTCAAATCGTGAGTTGTTACATCAGGCCTCCTTAATGGAAATTAATAAATCAATCCATGGAAAGAAATGGGTCACTCGGGAAAGGATCCATAATTTGCACATCGATTCTCTTATCTCATGTGTTGTTAAATCTGTAACTTCGACATCAATTATAGAGAGAGTTGGGCCAGCTGGAGTTGCAAAATTTATTAAGTGTAGATATTAGAGGTGTCTACAAAGCAGGGAAGGATCAATAGAGGAAGAAATCATCGGGTTGGAGTGGTTTAAGAATACGCTGTGATCAAATCAGTTGTTGCCATATCTAAGTCAGTTTTATAACCTGTTTTAAAAGCCTTGCAAGTGAAGGAATATATGGATAATTTTCCCTTCATTGAAGAGCTTGTTTACGTGGAATGACCAAATAGTATGCCAAATTACCTCGGGATCACGGCTTCAATGAGCTAGAGATTGTTTATTTAACAAGGAGAAGATCATTACTGGAAAATTCTTGCGAATAGTGAAATCTCATGGCCTTGCACCAGAAATACCTAAGGATCTGTACAACCTTATTAAGAAGGCAGAGGCTGTTACGAAGCATCTTGAGACCAATCCCAGCGTATGTTGGTAAAGTTGATGATTCTTATCGTCTTTTTGGATGAGATGATGTTTAATGGCACATGTCTTGAAGTTATTACATACATATGTCTATACAGTGGCCTCCAAAATCTCGGTGGAAATGCAACAAAATTGGTAAAAGGAATGGACCAGTCAATTAAACGAGACTCAGAAGAGTTTGGAAGCTCAGATATCTAAAAGAATGGTTGCAGGTTACGAGATCGATAACAAAGAATTCCCAGGGGTTCAGATCTGGATCCGTCCACATACCTTGTGAACATCCTTTTTCATCTCATAAATTGTGTAGATACGCTAACTTTGGAGCCTGAACTTGATATTTGTTGTTATTACATGGGATTCACATCATCAAAGATATATGAAGTATTAACTTCGAGTTTTGTGAACGTGTTACCCTTTTGTCTTGAGACAGATTAGCTAGACATGGAGATGAAGAATAATAAGAAGTTGCTTCAGAATAATAAGAAGTTGTTCCCAGAATAATAAGAAGCTAGAGTCCAGACAAATTGCACAAGTTTCTCCATAATAACAAGAAGTTTCTCCCGACCTGCCCCAGAATAATAAGAAGTTGCTCCATGCCTGCTCCATTTGAATTACAATAGAAGTTGTTCAAGAGGCCGACAATGCTACTTGAGAGGTATGAAATGGACTTGCTAACAGGTATATAAACCTAATTCGGTGGGTTTCCCAGGTGGTGTAGTGAAAAACATAATGCATGTCAGCAAGTTGTTTGGTTTTATTAGTTACAGGTTTACAGGGTGATAAATAGTTTCCAAGGCAGGGCGATGCAAAGTATCAGGCATGTCAGAAATATCTCGCCTTTATTACGCACAACTGCAATATATTTCATTAGTTACAAATTTAAGATATGAAAATGTTTAATAAACTTGTTAATTTACATCATCTTAGGTATGCATAATTGGAGCAATGCCAAATTGTAAATATTAATTTGGATGAACAAGCTATGGCGGTGAAGCGAAGAGGTGGTGGTGGATGCTATAGAGGCAGTGGCGGTCACAATAACAAATGCAATTCGTAAATGCTTATGCTCTGCCCTTTGTCAGAGGTTAGAGCTATCTTGATTATGTATTATCCGAGAAAAATATAATGCCACTCTTAGCATTAATATAACATAAAAATATTCAAACACAAATGTACCAAAAAACTTATACTTTCAATGAAGTAACATTGATTTTTTTATCCAATACGATACCAAACATTTTATCCCATGAGAAAAATGAAGTAATTTTTTTTATTGAAAACAGAGAAGCCGACAATAAGATACCAAACATTTTATCCAATGAGAAAAATGGTATGAAGTTAATAAAAAAATAATTATATTTACTTCCCATGTCAAACTATAAGAATCATGAAAAAAAATAAAAAATCAACTATTAAGTAATTGGATTTCAACGTTAAACCATTGCAATAGTACCCTGGCCTTCTAGAGGGACTATTAATAAAATTTAGTTTAACTTGCTCATGTCCAAGTGTGCTTCACACTTTTCTTTAAATTTGTTCAATCTATAACATTAAATTTTTCTAATTTTTAATGTTTTGTCATGTAGTTATCATATTTATTAAATTTGTAAAAGAAAGAGGTGTGTGTTATTTGGGTTTTTTTCAACTTCAAAACTTCTTCCATGTTGTTGAGCTCCATGTTATATTTTTGTATATTTTGTTTCTTCATTTTTCTAAAACCAAACTTTATATATTTACTTTTCTATTTAATTGCTATCAAATTCTTTCCTAATTTCCATTAGTGAATTTTTGTCACTCCTAATCATTAATATGACCTAAATATGTCCTTTCCACATCATAGTTGAATCAAGATTGAAAATAAAGCCTCTTAAACCTTAAATTGCCAAAGCATATGAAATATCCTTTTGAGGGCTATGAAAACTTCCATGAACATGTATGTAAGTGTAGTTTGTGCACACTTTCACCATCCACCATCCACCCACCCGGAACCTACATAATGAACACATTCACCTCTTGACATTTAAATGTACACTTACACCCTCCACCATCCACATGCCTCACTACACGTAGATGTACATATTGAGTTAATAAGTGGACAAACTCAACATTTCTCATGAGTATATTTAATTAAACAAGGCAAAGTCCCCTTGATCTATTCATTTTTTCAAATTTTAAATGGTCTTGGTCATCTTAAAATCGACCAAAACCTCTAATGGGAAAGTTACATGGTCAAAGTTCTCATCAGTCAGGCAGAGCTATAAATTATGACAAAATTCCTACAGAATTTAAAGAAAAATTCTACTTGAAAAGGGTTGAGTTTGTCCACTTATTAACTTGCTCCTAAATGAAAAGTCTCACCATTTGACATGCACACCTTCACCTTCACATAGTGGCACAAATGTACACCTTCAATCCCGAACACCAACCCTCTTGAAAGTTGAAGGTGTGGATTTGTACAAATACCATGCATTCTTTTTCCTCACCTCTATATAAGTTCTTTACTCAATTTCCTCATTAAGAACTACTTGTTACATTTCTCTACTTTGAATGTAATCTAACTAAAACCATTTTTCCATTCTATCTTTTATGAAATGGAAGAAAGAACTCATCTTCCATGTTGCTTCATTTTCTTTATTTTACTTTTATTTATTACTAGTACATTTTTTCACATTCAATAATATGTTGGAAGTTATGAACCCTAGCTCTACGTTAATATGGCAGATTTTTTTATAAAAATTTATATATTCATTAGTAATATATAAAAAATATTACATCATTCACAAACTAGAATTGAAGCTCCATATAGTTCTATGCAAGCTTATGCAAACATTCCATATTTGGAAATTGTGGGTTTTAAGAAAAATGGAGGGTTTCAGGAGAAATCGAGGGTTTCTGATGAAATGGTGGTGGTTTTATGGTGGTTTGAAGCCTTTAGTCTTGATCAAATAACTCAGTTTTAGTCACAATCCATTACTCCATAATTTGTCTCGTAGCAACAAGATTTTCCATTGGATTTTTAGTGGTCTCCACATTGTTTGTAGAGAAAGGAGTTTTTTGTTTTATCCTTGTGTCTCATGTGCAAGGAAAGGGGATTGATCAATCATGGCCTCCCCGCCCTAGTCTCCTTGGGTTTCTTTTCTAATTTCTCTTGGACTAACCCAAACCGACTACCAGTCTCGTGGAAAAGTTTCCTTTTCAAGTTGAGCTACTAAATGGAAAGGTGTCTTCAGAAAACTCTGAAAATGTGAGATCGATGACAGAAGGAAGTGCATGCGTTCATTTTCAAAGGGAAAACCCTATGGTTTCTAAAAATGATGCGCACTCGGCTCCCTCTCTAAGTCTGGTTGTTGTGATCCTATTGAAATCCACTCATTGTGCTCATACTGGAAACTTGCAGAGTAATATTTCGGGCTCTAGGAAGAAGCCCAAGGGTAAATTCATAAGGCTAAGGCAAGATGAAGAAAAAATGGTCATCGATTGTGGGGTTGGATTGGAAGAAGTAGTTGGGATCTCCTTAAGGGCTTTAGTAGGAAAATTTAGTTACAAGGCAATGAATTGTAGAGATAGACTGGGCCTTGTTAGTATGGGTTCTGTTAATAGGATATAGGTTGACCATTTCAATTTTTCAAAAGGGGTGGTATGGGTTTGTTTTTAGAAGAGAGGAACATGCCTCCTTCATCCTGAAAGGAACCTAGTTGAAGCGTCATGATAGTTTCGCCCCTACTTTAGAAGGAATTACAAATAAGCATTTGTGGGTTTTACTTTCGAGTCTTCCTTATGTCCTGTAGAATAAAGAATATTTTGAAGCTATTGGGAACCATTTGGGTAGATTTTTACATGTGGAAGAGGAAATCCTAACGGGGTTTGATAAAAGAGTGGGTTAGATGCTTGTGGATATTGATATGTCTCAGGGTCTGTTGGACAATCTTGTTATTGAATGGCACAAGAGGTATTTTCATCAAACCCTAGAATACTATGGCATACCTTTTCACTGCTGAAAATGTTAGGACGTAGGGCACCTTTGGAAAAAATCCTCTTCTTCTAGCTTGGATTTTGACAGAGACTCTCATGAAGATATAGAGGCTTGGAATTTAGAGGATAGTAGAGAAAAATAAGATTGTGTATTCTTGGGTTTAGCTTGTCCAACTTCTTCACCCCTACCAAGCTCCCTACTGGTGGACCAGTCATTCCTAGGTAAGCTTCAAAATTTAAACCCTGCTTTTGTGTCTTCCTTAGACCCCTAGGAATGTGATTTTGTTAAGAGCCTGGAATCGAAAGGAGATGTTGTGGGGGAGGATTCCTTAAGTGGTGGTCCTTTTTTCTACAAATGTGTCTCCCTTTATTCACAAGCCTTAGACTTTCCGCTTGAATAAGCTTTGAATATTGAAGGTTAGTTTCAAAGGAATGTAAATGACTGTAAATCGCCTTTGGTAGTTTTATTAGGAGGCCTTAGGAAGTTAATAAAAGGATGTCACGAGGAAGGAGAATATATTTTTATCATTTTTTAATTGGTCTTTGGCATTTTTGGAGAGCTTTTGCTTGTCCATTGCACGGTGAGTGCACACTTACCCTGCTAGTGAACCAATTTCGAGGGAGTTGGATTCCTTTCCAAGTTGGTTGATGGAGAGGCCATTCAGATCTCTCATGGGAGATTAATGAAGGATTTTTATTTTCAGGTTGAAGGTCGTACAGTCAAATTCTCATCTATCTCCCCATTCTCTCATTCCTTCTTCTCTATTTCCCCACACTCATAATTGATGGTGCACTTGTTGGAGTGATTCTTGCGCCTTGCTGAGGATGGTTGATGCCTAAGATTTTTTGTGATGTATGTCTCTGTAATATCATCTCCATATGATATATAAGTCAAAATCTTATAAATACATGTATGAAAGTCTCGCATTCCCCATGCTCTTGAATAACTAGTTTTCGTGGATTTGGCTTTAATATTGAAGTAACTTTATATCATATTTGTATGAGGACATTTATATGAGTTTTATGATGAAGGGGAATCAATATATGATGTATGGATCTGTAATATTATGTCCACCTGCTCTGTAATTCAAAATATCAAAGATACATGTATGAAAAGCGTGCATACTTATGGCCTTGTATCACTAGTCTTCATGGATTTGGCGTCAATCTTGAAGTAGTTTTATGCCAGATTTGTATGAGGGATATTATATGAGTTGGATGATGTTGGGAAAGCCATATATGATGTAATACTTTGTAATTTAATTTCCATATCCTCTGTGAGTTGAAATCCAAGAAACTCATGTGTGGAAAGCTTGCATTCCCGTGACATTGAATCACTAGTTTCCATGGCTTTAGCTTCAATCTTGAAGGAGTCTTGTATCCGATTTGGATGAGGGATGTTCTCTGTGTTTGATGATGTGTTAATCTATAATTTCATGTCCCTATGCTATGTGGGTCGAAATCCAAGAAATCCATATGTGAAACTCTTGCAATTCCATGCTACTAATTCACTAGTTTTCATGTATTTGACTCCCATATATATATTTTTTAACAGAAACCGAAATTTTTTAATAAATTTTAAAAAAGGCTGTAGCCCAGCCAGGTGAACAAGGAGGAATTCTAAGAAAGAAGGCTGATGGCCTCAATTAAAATAGTCAGCCTTCTTAAAAGTGCTTTGAGAAATGAATCCCAAATGTTCCTGAAGCTATTTCGAGAAAAGTACTGCTTACAAGAGTATACTCTCACAAATTGTGAGCAGAGAAGAATATAGAAACAAAGCATTAAACCGGCGGAGAGGAGTGTCCCTTAATGAAAGGATCCAGTTTCTTCTGAGAGCCCGTGCTGATGTTTGAGGCTGATTCCTTTTCTCTACGTTCTTTATTCGTCTTGCGTCCTCTGGTGAGGGGAGGAGAAGGAGCTGAAAAGTATTCAGAGTCAGAGGTTTCCTCTGTTGAAGGGACCAAGGATGCGAGCCCTACCTGGGCTGAGGTCTCGCCACCCAAATTGATGGGATCTTTCTTTGAACCAAGGGTCTCAGGCATGGGGTCTTCCGCGGTACCAAGGGGGGCACGCACTTCTGGAACCTCTTCTGCTACTGGAGCTTCAGTTTCACGACCTGGACCTGGCTCCAACGTCTCTTCAACCGCTACTGCTGCTTCTGGATCCTGGTCATCGAGTTCTTGAAGGGCTTCAAATCTGTTTTTATTAGCTGGGGTAGATTCTTTTGCGGTGGGCACCTCTGATTTGGAGTCCTTTCTTCGGGGAGCCCTTCGTCTATTAGCAACTGGCTGGAAGTCTGCCCCATTGGCCGGGGGAGGAGCCACCGTCACCGGGGCTTTAGGGCAGCTTTTCGTGAAATGACCGTAAACATGGCACCGGAGGCATTTGAAGGGAATATGCTCATAGTCCAACTCTTGGATGTGACTCCAGTCGCCCAAGGTGAGTTGAAGGGATTCCAGGAGCCCTTTCTCGAGATTGACCTCTACACAGATGCGCGCACAGGTGTACTGATCCCCTTTAGGCCCCGCGCTATCCACGAAGCGACCGAGCTTGTTTCCTATATCAGCAAGGGAGATTTTCCCCCAGAGATGAAGAGGAAGATGGGGGAGCCGGACCCAAACTGGGTCAGCGGTGATCTCTGCTTCAGGATTGAAGTCGAGAGACCAAGGAGCTAAGAACATCCCCCTCGATTGAAGTATGGTCCAGATCTGAATATTAGATCCTGCTCTTCTTTGTTCTCACAGATAAACACAAAATACCCTCTTCCTGCAGCACATAAAGAGATATGGGAGGGCGCCAGGGAGCTCCAACGTTCTGCTATCCATTGATCCACTACTTTGGGATTGGGCCACAAACCAGTGAACTTGCCAATGAGGGCTTTTTCTGAGAGCATAAGGGCCATGCGGCACGGATCAGAAGGGGAGAGCTCCAGAGAAGGGATCTCTTCCATCTTTTTAACAAACTTGGCAGGAGGGGTGGCCTTTGCCCTAGGGCCTGCAGATCTAACAAGAAATCTGAAAGCCTCCAACGGATCCATGGCTCGACCACTGGAGGGAGAAGAATGCATGGCCACGACGGAGAAGAAAGGCAGAAGACACGGCTTCAAACGCTGCTCCAAAATGCAACGCAGCTTGGGCGCGAACCAGGGCGAGGCAGCTTCAGTGGGACGGGCTTGCACGCAGCCTGGAGGAGCTGCAGGGGGCCTGCACACAGCCTAGAGGAGACGCAGGGCGGCTAGGGTTTGGCCCTAGCTACGGGAGAGCCGACTCGTCTCATCGATTTGAATCTCTAGTCTGTATTTGACTCCCATATTGAATGAGTTGTATACCAGTATTGTATGAAGGGATTTCTATGGTTTTTAATGCTATCAAGGAATCCATTGGTATTATGTACATTTTCACTATATGCCACATCCTGATCTGAACCTTTAACTCTACCTTTCATATGTCAAAATCGAGCTAGTTATGCAATTTCCCCATAAGCAATTTCACTGAAAGTTATCAAACGAATGTGAAACTATATAACTAGTTTTCAGAGCTAATAACCATGTGCAATGAAATCCCATGAGTTCTCATATCAGTCGCCATGCTCTTATTACAAATTTTGGAGGTTCGTACATGATTTGGGAATCCCAGTTGGCTTACACCCTAGGGGGGATTTCATCACAATTTCCTTGTAATTTTTGGCCTTTTTTTCATTAGCCCAAAACAAGGTTTAAGAGGTATAAAGTATGATACAAAGTATACATAAAACACGTTGGGATGTTTTAATACTCACCATACCATCTCCTTTCAAATTAGGGACCATTTGGTGAAAGTTGGAACCCTCTAGAGTCATGACTAGTTAAGCTTGAATTTTGCCCAGTTTGTGCATTTCTCCAAAATTTCCAAAAAGGGACATTACAGATCACCTCCGCATTATCTATCAATTCGAATATGAAAGTGAGATAATGAACACCCTTTTAAGTTTAATCATTGCTGGCTTAAGGAAATGGAATTCATGGAACTGGTGAAGCAGGTTTGGAACATGGATGAGGAGTTGAACCACTTCTCGACTATGGAAAGGTTAACTAAGAAACTAAAATCTCTTAAATATGTCGTGATTAAGTGGGGAAAAGAGAGGTGGGATCTTGCAAAGAAGGACCTTGTTAGAGTTTAGGAACATATCAAAATATTGTCCTAAGAAAATAGTTTAAGCATCTATGAATTGAAGGAGATGGAATTGTTGGTGTATCTAGAACAAGTGAAATTAAAGATCCTCAAGCTAGACGAGGATAAGTGGATTTTAAAGAGTTGGTTTACCTAGATGGAAGCTGGTGACGAAAAAACAATTTTTTTTTTGTAATTTCATAGAGCATCATTACAATACAAACTATATTTGGGAAATAAATAGTGGTGATGGTGTGATGGTTTCAGATCATGGGGAGCTCCAACAGATGGAATACTCTCATTTTAAAAATATATACTTGGATCCTGGTAATTTCTTAGTTAGAGAGCATATTATTGTGATAAAATAATATCCTAGATACTTTTTGGAGGATGAAGATGACAACGTTTTTCTATCGGTCTCCATGGAAGAATTAAAGGTTGCTTTGAAAGCTTTGGCGAGGTCCAAAAGTTAGGGTATAGACGGTTGGACTATGGAACTATTACTATATTGTTTTGATTTCATGGGAGAGGACCTTTTACTTGGTGTTGAAGAATAAAGATTTACAGGTTCAATTTTTGGGGCTCTGAACTCCACTTTCACAGCCTTAATTCCTAAAAACTCGTCTCTTGAGGATTATAACAATTATCACCCTATCTCACTTTGTAATTTTTTCTACAAACTAATAAAATATTATTGCTATACAATTAAAGAACATTCTATCTAGAATTATATCTCCAGAACAATTTGGTTTTCTAGAGAACATACATATTCTGGAAGCTATCGACATGGCCCAAGAAGATTTCCATAGCATCAAGAAGAGAAACCAAAAGAAAATGGTGCTCTACCTAGATCTTAATAAGGAATATGACGGATTTCATTGGGGTTTCCTCACGTTAGTACTCATGCATATTAGGATTCCCTATAGAGTTGTTAAATGGATCATGGTTTGTGTCACATCAGTTAACTATGCCGTCCTTGTCAATGGAAGTCCTACAGAGTTCTTCACTGCAACCAAAGGTTTACGCCAAGGGTGTCCTTTATCCCCTTCTTTATTTCTCCTAATAATTTAGGAAGTGAGTAGGCTAATCTCAAAAGATAAATCAAATGGTTGCTCATAATACATCAAGTTTGGATCAAATTTATTGATCACTAATCTCCTCTTTGTAACGATGTTATGATTTTTGGTATTGGATTTGTTAAAGAATGACATTGTTTCAATGATGTGATCAATCTTTTTTGTATGGTATCAAGCATGTCCATAAATCAAAATAAATCCAAATTATTGGAAAATGGAATGGATCTAGAGAAAATTGCACGTATTAATCTTCTTTTTCCACTACAAGTGTCATCCTTGTCTCTTGGTTCGAAATATCTGGGCTATTTTATCAAACCAAATGGTTATCCGGCTGGGGATTGGCTTTGGCTACTTAAGAGACTCGATAAGGAATCAATCACTGGTGTTGGTGAAGCTCTATCTCAGTGGGATACTGTTATTGGCTAGGTCAGTTTTTGAAAACATGTCGGTTTATTGGGTCTCTCTAAGTAAAATTCCAAAATAAATTCTTAATAAGGTTAGAATAAAGTATTTTTCTTAAATTTGGTATGGTAAGGTTGAAAAGTCAAAGACACATATTGTAAAATTGGAGGTGATGGCTCACCCAAAGGAACTAGGCGGTTGGGCCCTAAAAAATATATTCCTATTCATGAAGACTTTGCTCTCAAAAATATCATGGCTTGCAATTTATGGGAACAGTCTTTGGAGCTGTGTATTAAAGGAAAAATAATTTAAAGCTATATGTCTTTTAGTGGATACACAACATCCATAAACCAATTAAAGACGTTTCAAACTTATTGTCTGGTTTGGTAATTTCATTTGATATTATTGGGGATTGGAAGGCTTAGTACCCTAGAAATGGCCAAGCAATTTACATTGGGGAGGACCTGATTATTGGTGGCCCATCTTATTTAAAACTGTCTAGTCATTTAATTTTCTTCCTTCACATCAATGAATTCCATCATTTGAATCATATTGTGGTTTTGCCCATCTAAAGGAGGTGATTTACATGGTTGGGCCTTGACGTCTCAATTGATTTTAACTGGTAATATGGCATTTGAATGGTCTGAGGTCATCATGGGAATTCAAAAAGGATTCATCCTTTTGGAGAAATTAAAATATGTCTTAAGATGGACCTATAATAGATAGAATGATGTCCTCACTGCAAAATTAGCTTATCAGTCATTGTTTGAATATAAATCTGGCGTTTCTAAATGGTGGATCATGTCCCTTTGGAAATGGGATGTCCCATATAAAATAATCCTCTTCAACTGGTTACCTCTAGAGAAGTGAATTTTTACCTTGGCTAATCTATCTCTTGGAGGGATGCATGGCCCAAATTTTTGTTTCCTCTGTCACTGCAATGAAGAATCTATATCTCATCTTTTTGTGTCTTGTCAATTTACAAAATCGGTGTGGCAATTTGTTTCTAGAATATACAACATTTCAACTGTGTGGGCAAGTAATTCTCTTGTTGATTGTTTTTTCAATTGGAAGGAGCAAAGTCATGACTAGAATACCCTTCCCAATTTTATTTGTTGGGAAATTTGGAAGGTAGGAAACAAAAGAATATTTGAAGACTACAAAATTGATGTTACTACGACTGGATCAAGAGGTTTGGCTGCTTACAGAGAGTTTTCAGCCATCAAAGACTGCCCTTCAAAAGTTCCCCAATATGCACACCCCAAACCTTCATTGAACTATGATAAAATTCTTGGTTTCTTCAATGTTTCATTGCAGTAGGACCTCTCCATCTATGGAGTTGGTGCTATCTTTTGGTTGGATAAATATAAGATGTACAAGTTATGGATGAGTTGCGGTTTGGGCTCAAATTCAAAGGGAGAAATTTTGTGGCTATGGATTACACTTTTCTTCTCCAATCACCTTAAATTGGATGGGATTCGAATTTTGGGAGATTCCAAAGTTTTCATCAATTAGGCTTCAAATAAAATATGCATCAATATTCTTCAACCTTTAGCCTGGTTGAAAAATACTAGGGTATTGATTAGTAAATTTAAAGACATATCCTTCTCCCATGTTTATAGAGAGCACAACCAGCTAGAAGATTCATTATCCATATTTTCTTTACAGGTGGAGGAAGGTTATATTTTTCAGTGAATATTGGGTGTATGGTGCACTATATTCCGTGGAAAAGCTTTAGATTTTCCATTCCTAGGTTTTTTGTGGCATCTAGGAATGCTTTGCCTCTTCATATGGTTTTGTGGACTATCTTGGTTTTTTTGGGTCTAGTAACTTATATGTTGCTCTCTATGGGAATTAAACTTCCCCTATTTTGGACTACAAGCTTCTACTTTGTTATCGTTTATTTTGAGAACATAGTTCTCCTTCTATGTTTCTTTCATTGTAATCTTTTCAGAATATTTTCATATACTATTAATATATGGTATAGTTTTTTTATGTGTGAAAAAAACTTTTCATATGAGTGTCTACATTAACATATCCTACTACCAAAATATACACACATGTCGTAGTATAACATCATACAATCAACAAGAGATAACCCCATTACCTATTTTTATTACAAGACTAAACAATCCTATGGTGTGGGGTAAAGGATATATGCCATCATAGATAAATTAATAATCCAAGAAAAAACAAGTATGACTTAGCATTGTCAATGCTAATTTTCCCCTTCCATGTCAGAATCTACATAGATGTATACTGGCTACTTGGTTGGATGAATATATGACACATGGGTCTTCCCTTTTGCGTCTTGGTCTTCAATGAAAACTTCTATTCCCCAAACAACTTTTACTAGGGATTTGTATTTTCTGTCCAAAAACTCTGTCTTATAAAAGATTGCTTATTGATGCATCCCCTTCTCATGAACTAGTTGATCAAGAATTGATTTATTATGCCAATATAATTTTATCATCTCAAAGCATTTGGTATATTTACTTTGAGAGAACCTTGTATCCATAATCCAATTTAGGAGCTCCCCATCCACCTTCAAAGTAGATGCGTTGCCTCTCTTTTCCTTAACCCTACTCTTAATTCCCTCCACTCCATCCTTGATAGAGGCATGAAATTAATTTTGGTAGCATTCAACTACCTCCATGGATTCCCTTTTGGCCTAGATTAGTTTTATGGTTCTTTTTCCTCTCAATTGAGCTTCAATGGAATTGAGGCTTACCTATTTTGGTGGTCCCAATCCTACTTGAAACAAACTAGTTGTCATTCCTATCCATTGAGAAATTCCCTTATTTATGGATATTAAGAGCATTGAATGGATAAGTGCTAAAGGAAGTAGGTTCTTCAATCCCACCCTCTAAGAATAGTTCCACTCCCCCAACCTTGGGATTTAGCCACAAACATAAATTCCTCGTGTCCTAGAAAAGTACTGACCAATAAGGAGGATATATAGACCCTTCCCAAGATTTTTGAAGGGTATATAGGTCCATTCCTGAGTTATTCCAAGAGTGCACAGACCCCTACCTGACCTAGTTGGATGCAATTTGGTCCTAGACCCAAACAACATGAAAAACATAAAGACAACACAAGATAATTATTAAAGTAATCGACCTTTCACACCTTATAGATATAGTAAGTTCCTCTCAAGATTCTAAGTGAACAACATGGATTTTGTTAGGATTATAATCCTCCCTTGTCCAAATGGGTAAATTACGCCTAAAATAGGAGTCTTTTCAGTCATTAGTTCCATTGGGTCCACATGTACCAGTTACTAGAGTGTGTGGAATACTAATTGAGGCTAACTTCCATGACTACACTTGCATGCATCAATTTAGGCGCCTCCTAGACCAATCCCTACAATTTAGGATCCACTGCGAGTGCCGGCACCAACCTTCTTCAGTTGAGTTCAGTTGGTGACTAGTCAAGCTTAGTTATGAGTCAGTTAAATTTAGTTACATCTAGTTACATTCAATTACATCTAGTTACATTCAGTTAGACTAATTTAACTAATTGAGCCACTGATTCAGACAATTGGAGCTAACTTATTAGGCTTCGATAGTGATTTAGACATGTCTAGTTATCCATACAGTTAGACTAAGTTAATCAATTTGAATTTCCTCTCATGTCTTCGAATTGCCTGGTTATTAATACCAGTGTATTACATTGTAAACACTATCCAAATTGTATCCATTTAATTTTTTGATTAATGAATGTATTATACAACTACAACCCATTTTTTGCATCGTTTCATTTCAATTCTGAGAAAATTCCTTGTGAGATCTATTTGTGAGTTTTTTCTTGGTTCATAGATTCATGTGAGATCAATTTTTATATGGTATGAGATCCTCAACAGGATAAGGAAATCCTTCTTCTCCAGATTTCATGTTGGATCAATGAAGCAATTTGAGCAAAAAACTCAAAAAAATTCCAGCTTTGCACCAGAAACAGAGAATTTACCACATAATTCATGGGAAAAGAAATCGTTGATCAAGCTTGCTTGATTAACTAAGCCGGGTGTGAAGAAAAATACAAAAGTGTAGGTTGTTCTTCCTTACTTTGTTTTTTTGTGTAATTGCAGGTACAATTTCAGATGGATTTGAAATTATCAGTTCCTCTTCTTAATCCATCCACAAGATATTCAGAATGGAAGTTGAAGATGATTTCATATCTAAAGAGACAAGATCTCTATGAGGTGTCTATTGGAATTGGTAAAGAGTCTTATGATAATGCCTGGCTAAATGATTGTGATGGAGCCTTTGGAAGATTATGTCTGACACTTTCTCCAAGCTTGCACTACCTCATTAAATTTGTTGAATACCCAAAGGATCTCTGAAAAAATTTGGATAGAACCTTTGGCAAGCACAATGAGGATCATAATAGAAATTTGGAGAGCACACCCAACACCACAAGAGTTCTTGATTCAAAAGTCTCAGACTCTACTCTCTCTGATGAAGTTGTTCAAAATGGAGAAGAAACAAAATCTTCTACACAGTCAATTTGAATTGAAGAAAGTCTTCTTGCAATGACTCCTTCTCCTGTTGCTCCAGAATTGTATGAGATCTCTGATATATCATCTTGTCATATGGTTGATACAGAAGAAGCCATTTGAATCTCTGATATTGAAGAAAAAATATGTTGCACTTCTATGCAAACATTCTCTAGTGATTCTCCTTTAAATTCTAAGCAAAATTTTCCACTGATTGCTTCCGAAAGTGAAGAGGAATTTGGTTTCTCTCCCTATAATGTTGCTGCTGGTGTGCTGATAAGTAATACCTTGGATGTTTTGGAAAAAATATCAGATTGTAGGAGTGACCCATTCGCTCTCCTTGATCTAGATCTTCCAGCAAATTCCTACAGGATTGCATGCACCAATATTCAAAATTTTGAAGAAGGAGAAAACTGTGCATCTACCCTCTCGGTGGACCACACTTTTGGATCTGATATGAACCTATTTGGATATGATATTATCTTATTTGGATCTAATATGATATTATTTGGTTTGAATTTTAAGTTCCAAGAGCCTTCAACCATGCTTGTAGCTGGTCTCATCAATTTTGGTGTGACAAATCAAGTACCACGAGTCTTCTTCAAATTTGTTGTTGGGGATTTGATGTTAGTTTCCTCTTATGAGGTTGCTGATATTGTATTTTTTGATTCATTGGTTATTTATGAAGCTATATCAGATTATGGAGCTCAAGCATTCACTCTCCATAGTTCCAGGGCTTCTCTACCTTTGATCACATGCTCATCTCCTCACAGAACTAGTAAAGAGGGAGACATTCTACATCTGCCTGGACACATGCTCCTAACACTTGGAGCTAATATTACCTTGCATGGTTTTCTGTTCAAGGTTGCAATATATCATTTTCTTGGGTGTTCCTCACATGGTTCGAATTCTCAAGCACTTTTTCTCTCTTATCAGTTGATTTCAGTTGCTCTACATGGATCCAGTTTTCATCCAACAATTGTCTATATTTTTGATATAGTTGAGCATATTATTTTTCTTCCAAAGAGGAATACTCCTCCAGACATAATAATTTAGTTTGTATGGAGAAGTTTACATACCAGGTCCCAGAATACCTGTGCATAGAAGAACAAGATTGAATCCTGATTCTGCCTGCTTTGTCTGAGGGGGGGTATTTTTCCCACGAGGTTTTCCCCCATTTCCTTAATGTATTGAGCAGTTAATTTTGTTTAGCTGTAATGGGTGACCTTTGGTCTTAGTTATCAGGTCCCATAGATTTTCTAAGTTATCATTCAGGGGGGGTGTTAGGATTATAATCCTCCCTTGTCCAAATTGGTCAATTATTCCTAAAATATGAGTCTTTTCAGTCATTATTAAGTCACTACTTCCATTGGGTCCAAATGGCCTAATTGGGCCACATGTACTAGTTACTAGAGTGTGGGGAAAAATAATTGAGGCTAACTTCCATTGACTTCACTTGCATGCATCAGTTTAGGTGCCTACTAGACCAATCCCTACAATTTAGGAGCCACTGGGAGTGTCGACACCAACCTCCTTCAGTTGAGTTCAGTTGGTGACTAGTCAAGCCTAGTTATGAGTTAGTTACATTTAGTTACATCTAGTTTCATTCAGTTACATCCAGTTACATTCAGTTAGACTAGTTTAACTGATTCTAACTGATTGAGCCACTAATTTAGACAACTAAAGCAAACTAGTTAGGCTTCGATAGTGATTTAGACATGTCTAGTTATCCATACAGTTAGACTGAGTCAATCAATTTGAATTTCCTCTCATGTATTCAATTTTTCTGGTTATTAATACCAGTGTATTACATTGTAAACATTATCCAGATTGTATCCATTTACTTTTTTGATTAATGAAAGCATTATACAACTACGACCCATTTTTTTGCACTGTTTCATTTCAATTCTAAGTAATTTGCTCGTGAGATCTATTTGTGAGTTTTGTCTTGGTTCATAGATTCCCATGAGCTCAATTTTTATAGATTTTTCTAGAGCGAAGCCATTCATTTTCGTCATTTGATCAATATGGAATTGAATTTGCATGTGAGGTGGTAACTGGAGCTTCAGATGGGAAGGCCAAACTATCATGGTCTATGACCCTCTTCCACCTACATCCACACTTCAAACATTCATGCATATGTGTCACCACCTATCAAGTAGTGTGATAAGCATATTGCGTCTTAGCACCCCTAACACCTTCTAGAAGGAATGGTACAAACCTACTTTAATATGAGAAGAAAAAAATCACATTTTTTCCCAAACATGTACAATATTTTTTTGAATTTACTATATCATAAATTAATACACAGTAAAATATATTTATAAAATTGAAAAAAATACTATATCAAAACATTTATTTTATAAATTCTAAAAAATTCTAACACTTAGAAAAGAAAAAATTTCCACCTCTTATATTTAATTCTGCATGATAAACCTAAATCTTATATATATATATATATATATATATATACACACACACACACACACACACACACCGTTAAGTTATTGAATTTCAAATGATTTTTATTTGAAGGAAAAAGTCACATTTCTTTTTTAAATTTTGAAATAAAATTTAAAATGCTTACATCAAGTGCTCTGGGCATAATACATATGATCAAAGTTTTTTGTTCAATTTGTATAATAGTTTACTCTAAAAATGTTCACCATACTTCTCTAAATATCTCTTATATTTTTATGAATTTGTAGTGCAGTAATACCCTAAAAAAGTGGTAGTGATTGTTCTACAATACATACATATCAAACTTTATTAATAAACCCTCCCATAGAAAATGTGAGAGGGATATTATGGTTGTTATGTTTTAAATACATATACCCTCCCACATAATATAGGTCTTCCTTCATCCCAAATTAAATTGGTCAGGACAAATTATGAATATTTATGGATTCTAAAATCACAGGATGGGATTCTTAGGGAGCACACAATGACACTATAATGATATATGAATTCCTTTGATAACACATACACCTATAGGTTCAAATCCATATAGATATGAGTAATTATGAGATTATAAATATGCCCAACAATTTCCTTGAGGTGTGATGTTAGAGGGTGTAGTGTGATAGAGACATGGAATCACCAAATACCTGTAGTGAGTCTAGATTTTTCACAACAGTCATGTTCAATGGAGACCATAGTACAACCATTTAAACATGGTTATTGATTCCACTTCCCAAACAAAATTTGATCTTGTAATAATGTGTTTCAAAAGTAAACATCACTCCTCCTATCCTAAAGTTCTGATTCTATCCATGAAAGGTGTCATCAAATAAGCCTCAAGGTTTTTTTGTCAATAAAGATCTCACCAATCTACCTAGGAGTCTTGACCTTAGGAATCTACTTGAACAAAATATTGAAATGTTTGTAGATATATTTTATAGAAAACCAGGGCATTATGTGCCAACTAACCCCCCCCAACTCAACAAGAAGGGAATTGTTCTAAATTATTTAATTTAAGGTTTATGGAACTCGAGATGTAAGCATTGATTAATACTTGGGAATTTCCCAATAACTCTCATTTTTAACCATTATTTGACATCTTTCCATACATGTTGAGTATATGGGCAATGTACAAACAAATGAGTATTGGATTCCCCCTCTTTCATGTAAAGCATAAATATTACAAGTCCCTATTTCTTCCATTTTTGAATTATGTCCTAAGTTATAACTTTATTATTCAATGCTATCCACATGAAAACTATATTCTTTTTTGGAACTTTAACCTTCCAAATGTGTTACTTCCATCATTAGATTTTATGCTCCTCTAAAGCCATTAAAACTTGATCACCCAATTTTGTAGTGTAAATCCTATTTGGTTTATTTTGTAACCTAACAAAGCAATTAAAGTCCTCCCTTAGTTTGATATGTTCTCTCCTGAGTTTTTCCACAAAGTCACTATAGGCTAGTATCCAATCCCCTTCAGGTTCTAGCGATTCGGGTGTTCTCCATCTTTTTGTTAGATATATGTGGCCACATGATCCACTAATTAAGTCAAGTAAATTAATTCTAACATTTGAAAATGTTGTAGGATATCTATAGAGAGAAAAAATTGATCTCTATACCTTATTATAGCATATGCACTAGGCCTCACTAAAGCCCCATCTCCTACCTTCTAGGTCAATTAATCCCATTAGACAAGAAAAACTATAGCTAATTCCTTCAGCCATTTTGGAACATGTTTTATACATTTACCACCATGCCTTATCCAATCCAAAAAGGAGACTAGGGTAATATATTTTTGAGCCATATTTTTTTCCATAGATTGTTCTTTGATATCAAGCTCCAGAGACTTTTGCAACTTGGAAATTGACTATCGGCTGGTCCAATATGTACATGTCTTGTCATCCTTTCCTCTCTAGATAAAATTAAAATAAGATATCCTAATCCTCTCCATAATCCCTAACATATTTATGTCAAAGGATGCCATTAAAATAGTATATCCTCTAACATCAATTAGACTAGTCTTAGCCTACCATCTCTAGGGAGCCATCTGTTACACCAAAAAATGTTTTTATTTTCAATTTTACTCAAAATACACCCCCAATACTTCTTCCCATAGGAATTAGGTTTAAGGTTAAAACCTAGGTACTTAAAACCCTTATTCAAATCCATAGTTTCGAAGGGAAACAATTTCTCCAAGGTCTATACCAACCTTTCTCTTAATTCATTAAAACATATAGAAAATTTGTCAAATTTATATCCATTCTAGTGGCTTTTCTATAAATTTCTGAAATATCCTAAAGGTTCCTTCCTCCTCTTCAAAATTGTTTATAAATAGAAGTTCACCACCTATTAATAACAAATGTGATTACATCTCCCATCTTGATTTCAACTAAGGCTATTGACATCCTAGCTTCCAGGGTTGATAGTTTGATCCCATTTGCTATCAACAGAAAAAGATAGTGACACAAGGTACAACCTTATCTTAGTCCTCTTATTGGTTTGAATAAATTATAAGTAGATCCATTTAATAAGGCAACATATGAAATTGAGGTCACACACCCCATTAACCAATTTACAATTGGAAGTGAAAAAACAATGTGGATTAAGAGTAAACAAATGTATAACCAATAGGGTCTATAAAAGGCCTTGAAAAGGTTAAGTTTGATCATCATCATGGTTGTTTTCCCTGATTTGATGGTACGAATACCCTCCTATGCTAGGCCAAATCTTGATGGATATGTCTACCTTCAAGAAAATTGAATTGCTAATAAGAGATTACATTAGAGAGGATATTTAATGTTTAACTTCTAGTACCTTGGATTATCTTATACACACAATTGCAAAGTGTAATTGGTTGAACTCATCATAAGATTTAGGTTTGTTAGTTTTAGGATTTAAAGCAATAAATGTGGACATGAATGTTCCCAACAACTTAAAAATTCTCTCCTCCACAAAATTGAGTAGTTCCCCATTATTCATGTGTCAATTAGTTTCTTTATCTCAAAGCAACTTCAATATTTTTGTTTCGAACTTGTTGAGGCCTCATTGCTCCTCCTCATTGAAAACCCCATTGAAATTATTCTTGAATGAATATGCAATATCCATTTCAGCCTCTTTGAGTAACCTATCCCTATTTTTATACCTTGTAGATGCATATCCTACCACTTTCATTTTTAATTCCCTCAAAGTATCTGCAAATTCTCTACACCCAGACACCATGATCACAACATCTAAGTGTTTCCATTCTTTCTTGGCAACTTCTAGAAATCAAGGTTCCTCCAATGAAATAGATTAAAATTGAATGGGGTTGAGAGATTTTCATCTCTCTACTCAAGTTGAAGTAATACGTGGTTGTGATAAGAGCCCCCTCCAATATGTACCCAAATTCTAGATTTGTCAACCCTCTAAAGGAGATGCTTAGTAACTAAAAATCTATCCAACCATTTTGAAACACCAGCATGATCATTTCTTTTGTTCTACCAAGTTGGCCTTAATCTTACTAGCTCCACATCCACCAGACCTACAACCTTTAGTCTTTGAGTTAGAAAAATCAACCATATTGTCTGCTCAAGTAGTATGATCCCAAACCTTTATATGACTCAAGGTATTTTTTCTATCTCCACTTATAACCAAGTTATCAGACTTAATGATCTACTGATTAAAAAACCTCTCCCAATAACCATGTTTTCCTTCATACAACCCATATGCATTCATCACAATAATTTGTTGGTACAATATTTTACACATGAATTATGTCATAGACCTAGAACAACAAAGTAGTTGTTAGTCAAGACCAATCTATTTCTCCACCCTTTTAACAACCCTCCTAAAAGTGTGAGTGAATTTGAAGCTAAGAACTGCTGACCTTTAAACATATTCTTTAATTTCATAATAATGACTCCCCATTGCACATGGTCTCATGTATTAAGATGATATTGATATATTTGTGTTCGAAAAGTGATGGCTAAAGCTCCTTATGGTCCAAATTCACAACATTAAACGAGGATACATTGATAAGAGAAATAAACTTGCCAAGATATTCAATTGTTTCTATCCTCTTGTTTGTGTCGATGTAACTTGTCTTTATCCTTACCTTGCAAGAGACAACACTTGCTTCGTCTTCAGCTATGCAACTATATTTTCGAGGTCAAATCATGGCTTGTCAATCATGTCAAATGGAGCAGGAATGATTATTTTTACATTTGTAGCTTTTGTAGATTCTATAGCTTCCACATGTACGTTATATTATGCCATAAATTCTTTGTCCCCGGACCCCACCAACTTTACATCTTTGTTTTGTTCATCAGTGGATTCTCACATTCCCGTAATAGACTCTGAGCTAACACTTTTTATTTTCATTGATTTAAATGCACCCGGTTTCTTCCTTTGAACTTAAAAAAAGAGACTTCTTACAATCTACTTCCATGTGTCCAAATACATGTTAGCAAGCACACAAAAATAGAACATTGATATAATCTAATGTATGAGTGTGAACATTATCCCCTACTTCGCTGCCTATGTTTTATGTTACTCCTTTCTTTATAATGATATCACCTAGAACCTTCACTACCAACAAATGCAAACTTGATTTATTAGAAATACGATTGAGATTGTGTTACCCAAATTATTTCCCAAATACCTTATGAATTTGTCCACTAAAACTCAAGCGAAAAACTAGGGATATTTACCCATAGTGGGACCCTTTCCAAATGTAAGTTTTCTTATCGTAAGTGATTGCTGTCCTCATGTTCTCTACCAAACAAGTAGTTTATTTAATTTCATAAATAGAATTTATTTACATAGAAAAAATCACACAAGAGATGGAAAGTAAATAGTAGAGGCATTAGACAACTACACTCATACACATGGAATTTATCCTTAAGATCATCTTATCATTCAACTTCTGAAATCTTACAAGGAAACATTCACGATCTACTTAAAACTATCATATGTATAGTAATCAAATCACCCTAGAATTGAGTTGTAAGGCATGCAGAGAAGGGAAAACCTAGAGTGGAAAAAGGAACTGTAGTTGTACAACTTATATGACCACTATAAGGATCCATATTGACTATATGAATTGTACTGTACATATAGTACTTTAACCTGCTTGTTGTTGATTGAACCTCTTCCTCACGTCTCTACTTTTTCTCCTTTGGTTTCTTAACTTACTCAATTGCTCAACTATCCAACACAAATTGTGTCTAAATATTAATCCCTTGATATTGTGAAATTACATTTCTAATATTATATTAGTATTTCCTTTATTTCAATTAGGACCTTGACTAAATTTGTAACCTTCGTCTGCTATACATACCAAGGAGACCTAGTTTTAGGGATAATCTCATCTTGTCTTGTGAATTTGATACATTGTAAAATCAAGTTCCCCATTTTACGAGGCTTCTTATTCATCTCTTTATTTCATTGACAAGGTGTTCGGTTACTCTTTCTTTCTATTGTTATGTTATTTTGGGAATTTGGTTCATAACATTTGGTGTCAAATCCAATTTTGCTATAAATAATTTTTAGGGTGTTTCAAATAGTGAAAGTTTGAGCAGAATTAGAAGAAATAATGGAGCACTGGTGCTAAAAATTTTAGTCTATGAAATTTACAGTTCAAATTTATGGTCTATGAAAGTTAGTGTTTTTTACTAGTCCAAAAAGTAGTCTCAAATGGGTATTTTGGGTAAAAATATTATACCTGAAGCTTGAGGGATCCAAATTGATTTTAACCTATTGCATCAGAAAGAAGATGGCTCGTAGCATTTGTGGTAAGAATTTCAAAAGTAGAAAAGGAAATTCAAACACATGTCAGGCCATACAAGTCCACTCTAATGATGTTATGACCCACCCTAGGGGTGTACTGGGGTACCCAAAGGGCCCATTAAAGAAATATTGGAGGTCATTCAATGTAAAGTGGAGTAGGTCCGCTATGTTGTTATTATTAAATAAGGCCACTATGTTAGTAAATAAATGTAATGGGACCTCATTAAAGAAGGTCCACTAGGTCATTAGGAGGTTAGGAGGATAGAGTTGTACTATAATTCTATAAATAAGGATTGATTCCTCCTTATGAGTGTGGAGAAGAATATTGTATGTTGAGCTTAGCTTATTAGGATGTATCCCCTCTAAGAGGCAAGTGAATAGGAGTTGATTCATCTCTTAAAAGAATCAATCTACCACAGTAAGAAATCTAGAGGTTATTGGAGGTTGATATCTCTTGGTTATGATATAAATTTAATATTTGGTTTATAACAATTTGTATCAAAGCTGCTTTCTTTGGCCATAACATTGAAATATTTTTTTTTCACTTTTGTTTGTGGATTTTTAAAAAGAGAAAAAGAGGGCGTCAACACTTAGATCCATTTATGAGTCTTTTCTAGCATAATAATTATAATTTAATTGCATATTTGAATTCCTCTTGGAAAAATACATGATTTAAAAAAAAATGCTCAAATTCAAGTTTGGGAGAGGGAGATATGAGCATTTGAAATTTGCAAAATTTCGAGGGTTTCAGGTAGACCTTGCCTAGGTCATAGTTTTTTTTATAGTGTATTTGTATTGTAGCAATACCAATGCCATTGGAAAGCTATTTTTTAGGGATTTCATATAATATATTATATGCCCTAGTTCTAGCTACCCTTCCCTATGCTATTACCCTTGCAAGAATTTCTCCTTCCCACCTTCATAGCATTGAAGCATGGAAAATAGGGGAAGAAATGATGGGAGGATACAGAAGCAATTTTTGCATATTAAGGGTACTTTAAAGGAGGATTGTGATACAATAGTGGAGTTATGTGTTACTTGGGCCACATATTCTCTCATGATTGAAGCATACAACAAAGAATTAGATGCATGAAATGAATTAGAGGATGCTTGTGATGATTGGTATATGGATTGTTATCATTTTTGGGATGACACCCATTTCCATCAACACTTAGATCCATTTACGAGTCTTTTCTAGCATAATAATTATAATTTAATTGCATATTTGAATTCCTCTTGGAAAAATACGCGATTTAAAAAAATGCTCAAATTCAAATTTGGGAGAGGGAGATATGAGCATTTGAAATTTGCAAAATTTCTAGGGTTTCAGGCGATAGCCGTAGACCTTGCCAAGGTCATAGGTTTTTGTAGTGTATTCGTATTGTAGCAATACCAATGCCATTGGAAAGCTATTTTTTAGGCATTTTGTATAATATATTATACGCCCTAGTTCTAGATACCCTTCCCTATGCTATCACCCTTGCAACAATTTATCCTTCCCACCTTCATAACATTGAAGCATGGAAAAGAGGGGAACAAATGATGGGAGGATACACAAGCAATGTTTGCATCTTAAGGGTACATTAAAGGAGGATTGTGATACAATAGTGGAGTTATGTGTTTCTTGGGACACATCTTCTCTCATGATTGAAGCATATAACAGAGAATTAGATGCATGATATGACTTAGAGGATGCTTGTGATGATTGGTATATGGATAGTTATCATTTTTTGGATGACACCCACTTCCATATTATTTTTTATAAATCTTCACTTTCACATGAAGATACATTAGTTGTGAAAGGGTAATTACAATTAGCCTCTTCTACAATAGAATACTTCTTCTTAGTTTCACCATTTCCCTCTTCTCTATATGTTTTGTTTGATTTGGATGGTTATACCTCTTTGGATCCATTTGACCCTTAGGGTAACCACATTCAACAGTTCATGGAGATTAAGTTTGATCAATGAGATGTCAATGACAAGACAATAGCCCCAATGTTTGGGATACGTGCCTTCAACTATTTCACCATGGCCATTAGCACTTGTCCATGGGATCTAGTCTTAAGATGGTACATGCTGGATTACATCAGCATGATGGCTCTAACTGATCCATAGGACCTTGGTTCCTACTTGAACATGGAAGTCAATATTCACCCGTGGGATAGTGGATTATGGTTGTACAGTTTTACACAATGTTGAGGATAATGCTTTCCTAATGGGTTTGGAGTATTATGACCCTCCCTAGGGGTGTAATGTGAGGCCAGGAGGGCCCATTAGAGAAACAATGGAATCCATTCAATGTAAAATGGACTAGGTCCACTCTGTTGTTATTATTAAATAAGACCCACTATGTTAGTAAATAAATGTAATGGGATCTCATTTAAGAAGGTCCACTTGTTAGTTAAGAGGTTGGGAGGATAGATTTGTATTGTGATTCTATAAATAAGGATGGATTCCTCCTTGTGAGTGTGAAGAATATTATATGTTGAGCTTCATTCATTAGGAGGTAACCCCCTTGAAGAGGCAAGTGAATAATAGTTGATTCCTCCCTTAAAAGAATCAATTTATCATAATTATAAAGTTGGAGCTTATTGTGTATCTCTTATGTTGTTTCATATTGATGATATATCTTGTGTATGATAGAAATTTAAAATTTAAAGTAACTCTTTTTGTGGGAATAACTTAACTCACATAAACCATAACTGAGAGTGGCTAAGTAATAGACAAAAGCAAAACAATAACGTGGAATGGAACTAATAATCTCTAAAGCATTCATCTTTGGGCTAGATAGAGTCTAGATTCAAACCGTAATGTGACTATGGTGTGCTTTTCCTTAGATGGCATGAGAAAGGGAATTATGTATTAAAGGGGTTAACATTTATTTAAAGCTTAGCATGGATAGTAATAAGTAATAAAATAGTACAAAGGTTGCTAAAATTGGGAAAGAACTGTATTTTTTTTATAACAACTAAAAGGGACAAAAACAACAAGTTTTGGGAAAGTTACCATAAATTTATCTTGGCACATCATAACTTGGTCAAACCTACGCCATTGTAGATATTACATACTAGGCTACTATAGGGAAAAATTTCATACTTAAGTGAACCAAAATTTCAGAGATAATTTTGGATAAAGGCCGGCTAGCAAGACAACCTACAAAATAGGGTTTTCAAAGGTATGCTAAAATGAAACTCATATAAATTTTGGGTGATTTATAAGGAGTTACAAAGAGGAAATAATAGAGAATTATATGTAAATATTATTTTGTGCTCACATGTAAAAGTGTTTTACAAAATATTCTACACTAATTAACCCTCTAGAAAGCTCAACCATCACTCATGAAGAAAATGAAGAAATACATAACCATCTATCCCTTTTGGAGGACAAGGTTAAGGAATTGAGTGATATGTTAATAAAACATGTCAAATTGATAAACACAAAAATTGATATAGAAATTAAGTTGAAAAAGATGGATCAAAATATGGCTAGTAAAGAGGATCTCGAAAAGATGGCATGTAAAGAGGATATCAAAGTTATGAAGGGGGTAATTCTGAATGAGACAAGACATATATTTAATCCTAATTAATATCCTCAAGAATTGGATAATGAGAACAACAGGGACTCATTCTAGTCACATATTGAGAAAATTGAAAAACAAGAGATTAAAATCCTTGACACCTGATCATTCTTCACTCCATAATTCACATCATCATGAGTTCAACTTAGGAACAAGAATATACACCATTCCCAATATTGACATGAGAAATTTTGATGGAAACGATCCACTAACATGGATATTATAAATGGATCAATTCTTTGATCTACACCAAGTGCCAACTTTACAAAAGGTAATTATTGCATCATTGTATTTAGAACCTGATCAATTGGTACCAATGGATTTGTGACCATTAAAAGGACTCTATTGTCTCTTATTCTATATTAATGGATGAACTGATAGCACATTATGTGATATTAAGAGAAACACCTTCTTTATCCAATTGATAAATCTAAAGCAAAGAGGTATAGTTATAAAGCCATTGAGAAGTTCCAAAAATTGAGTCTTATAATGAAGAACATTTCAGAGGATAATTTGTTGGATATATTTATGGGAACTTTAAAGGAGAGAATGTAACATAAGGTACATATCTTTGTACCTAAATATTTTGAGAACAATTTTAGTTTGGAAAGGAAATTTGAAAGAAAAAATATGGACACTAAAGGGTTGCTACTAACACCTATAGAGGGGGAAATTTTCATTCGCCAACCTCACTCGGCCTACAAGGTTGGCACCTTAGGAAATAAAGGAAATAAGAGTAAAGGGACTATGTTTGAATTGTGACAACAAGTATAGTATGGGGCATAACTGTAGTGAGAAGAAATTATTTGACATAGCTTGTGAAGAGGAATAAGATCCAAAATTGGAACAATATAAATATGTAGGACTTGAAGATACTACTCCAACGATATATTGTTATGCACTGTTCGCTATTAGCACTCCACAAGAATTCAATATAGAAGGATATATCAAAATAAAAATGTAACAATGTTGATTAATTTTGGAAGTACCCATAACTTTATTCTTTGCAAATTAGCCAAAATTCTCAATTGCTTTATATATCCAACATTGGAGTTTCAAGTAATGATTGTGAATGAAGGTACCATAAATTGTTTAGGAAAGTGCCATAGTATGTCATGTCCCCAATTAAATAATTTCCAAATAATACTATTTGCAAATAATTCTTCACCAACCTATTAGTTCCATAGGTTGAGATGGAGACATAAATTTTGTAATAAGGGGATATGGGACCCAAAAGTACATTAGTATACCATATTCACATTTAAATGGGTCACATAAATGATAAATTCTAAGAAAATAATGTGTCATGGGTTCATGAAGACACTTGGAAGCTTGTGAAAACTTTGGGCGACTAGATTCCCCGCACACTTGGAATGATATTCATCCAAATTCTAACACATGGGTAATGTAACATTATTGGATGGTAATGTGGTGTCAAATATCATATAATGAGCCAAGGAAGTCGAATTGGTAAAGGAGGGTAACTCCCATGGAAGAGGAGAGACTAGAAGACAAGGTGTGCCACTTGGAAGGAGATTTTATGGACTCTATGACAACAAATGATGGAAGATTCTATGATAAGTATGACAAATTCAGACCTGATTGCTGAAATATGACAAATATTACATGTCAGGGCTAAAAATAGCCACCAAGAGGTCCAATTTTGGATTTAGAGGCAGCCATTCAAATTGGGGAAAGAATTGAAGCATGAAGAGGAAGACAAGTGTCATGAGAGTTACCAAGCCACTAAGATGAGTTGGAGGAAGCTCATGAAGGAAAATTTGACCTTAGGAGGCCTTATGAATTTAATAAAAGGATGTCATGATGAATGAGAATGGATTTTTATCATTTTTTAATTGGCTTTTGGCATTTTGGAGAGCTTTTGCTTGTCCATTGCACGGTGAGTGTTCACTCTCCCTGCTTGTGAACCAATTTCAAGGGAGTTGGATTCCTGTCCAAGTTGGTTGATGGAGAGGCCATTAAGAACTATAATGGACATTAATACCTCTCATGGGATATTAATGAATGAGTTTTATTTTCAGGTTGAATTTCCTACAATCGAATTCTTATCTATCTCCCCATTCTCTCATTCCTTCTTTTCCATTTCCCCACACTCACAATTGATGGCGCACTTGTTGGAGTGATTCTTGTGCCTTGCTGAGGATGGATGATTCCTAAGCTCTAATTTATGATGTATAGATATTTAATATCATATCCATATGATCTCTAAGTCAAAATCTCATAAATACATGTATGAATGGATCGCATTCCCGATGCTCTTGAATAACTAGTTGTCATGGATTTGGCTTCAATATTGAAGTATCTTTATATCAGATTTGTATGAGGACATTTATATGAGTTTTATGATGCCGGGGAATCAATATATGATGTATGTATCTATAATATTATTTCCACATGCTCTTTAAGTCGAAATATCAGAGATACATGTATGAAAAGCTTGCATACTCATGCCCTTGTATCACTAGTCTTCATGGATTTGGCTTCAATCTTGAAGTAGTTTTATACCAGATTTGTATGAGGAATGTTATCTGAGTTTGATGATTTTGTGATAGAAATATATGACATGTTACTCTATAATTTCACGTCCCTATACTCTGTGGGTCGAAATCCAAGAAATCCATATGTGAAACTCTTGCATTTCCATGCTACCAATTCTCTAGTTTTCATGTATTTGAATCCCATACTGAATGAGTTGTATACCAGAATTGTATGAAGGGATTTATATGGTGTTTAATAATATTGGTTAATCCATTTTTATTCTGTATATGGTCCCTATATTTCACATCCTGATCTGAACCTTTAACTCCACCTTTCATATGTCAAAATCGAGCTAGTTATGCAATTTCCCCATAAGCAAATTCACTAAAAGTTACCCTACAAATGTTGCAGACCATAATCCAGTTGCAGAAATTAATAAACATGATTAAGGATATTCATTTATGTCTGATACTCATTCCCATACTCTTTTCTTAAACTTGGGAGGGCTGCACTTGATTTGGAGAGCTAGTTTGGCCATCACCCTTGGGGGACTTTGAACACAATTTCCTAGTAATTTTGGTATTTTTTTCACTATCCCAAAACAAGTTTGTAGAGGTATAAATTATGATAAAAAGTATCCATAAAACACCTTGGGATGTTTTAAGACTCACCATACCATATCCTTTAAAATTTGGGACCATTCGGTGAAAGTTGGAACCCTCTAGAGTCATGACTAGTTAAGCTCAAATTTTGCCCAATTTGTGCATTTCTCCAAATTTCCAAAAGGGACATTACAGTGTTATCAGAGCATGGTCCTTGCACCTATGAATTAATACCATCCATTGAATAAAAATTTTCAGAGATTTCTTGGTTTCATAATCAACCCACCAAGCCCACTTTCCTTCCTCCCCCGCCAACGGAAGAAGAAATTACAAGCAAAGATTTCGAAGCATGCTACTAGGGGTATATAAATTTGAGATGAGATATTCAAGAAATGTATTCTTTCCAAGAGTATATTATCAAGTATGGATTTTTTTACAAGAAGGAAAATGATAACTCATTAAGGAATAATCAACAATGCACAAGTATGGAGGAGACCAAGGAGCTACCAATTTCTATGGGTGGTGAAGCAAAAAAAGAATTACATCAAGAGGATAGAAATTCACTCCCAAATTAATTTGAAAAATACAAGGAAACATCACATGAGAATGAATAGGAGTACCTTGAAATGATTGAATATCATTCCGATACACATTCTACTGCGGACATGGACCAAAGGGCATCTATAGATGGAAGCTTGAACTGTGAAGGAGTACCTACTGATGGGTGCTCACAACTCTATGTTGGTGACATAGAGATAAGATTTGAAAATTTTGTTGAAATCCAAAATTATCATTAGCATAGATATGGATACCTTGTAGCAGCTAATGAAGAGCCAAGGTCAACTTCCCCTTCACCACTTGAGCTTCAAGAAGTTGATCACATCAAGAAGAAAGATGAAGAGGAGGTTTGGTCTCATGAACCATCCTTCATTGAAGGGTATTTGAATATGAGTGAAAGGGATATCCAAGAGTACCTTAGAATACTCCATGACACTCAAGCACTGGTATCAAATTCTTGTTGGAAAGTTTCTTCATTAGAGGAGCCATCCTTCCTTGAAGACATGGAGAAGATTCAAAAAGAAATGTGCAACATCGAAGGTAATTTCATGTATTTGATTTTTGATAGAAAAAATGTGATTGAGATTAGTGAATGGTTACATGAATCCTACTTGAAGAATAATGAAGATATTCATAAGCTCGAAATTCAAAATGAGGAACCTCTTGAGAGGTTGCAAGATACTTGTTCTTCCTCCTATGTTTCAGATTGTCATATGGTAGATTGCTTGGAGGATGCTCATGACATGATGGATCATGAGAAACATGAAAAATTGCAGTTTCTTGATGTCTTTGAAGATGATATTGATGAGAGCCAATCACTAGTTGTGGTGGAAGAGGAACTCGAGTTGCCTACTGAAGATGGGTGCACACTTTTTGAAGAAGTGCATGATTCCGCTACCTTGGAACCAATGTATGGGGAAAGTTTTACATTTTTGAGGGAGGTGCATGCTACTACCCTTATGGAGCCTTCACATGATGAGTATTTTTCACTTTCTAATCCATTGGGTGAGTTGGTTCTTTCTCCTACATCCTACACTTCCATATTTTGTAGCATTCGTCCTAATGAAGTATGGGTGAAAGGTTTATTTTTAATGGTTCAACATGAGGAGTATGAAACTCCTATCTCTCCTTTTGATGATGAAATGATTAGAGAACCATATTATTTACATTTGCAGCATCATCAATTATTGCATTATGATGATAGAAAATCTACATGGATGCACCTATGGTATTCACTTGAGTCACTTGGAGACTCATGATTTTCCTTGCTCCTTGCCTAGTCCATTTGATGTTGGAGGAAATTCATGCCACACTTGGGTGAAGATATATATGATTGAAGAACATTATTGTTGGCAGCAACATACTCTGCTATTTCATGATGATATACATATTCATGGTTGTATTGATGAGAATACTTTGATCCACTTGAAGTCTTCATGTTTTATTTGTGGAAATTGAACCCAAGTGATAGAACAATTACACTCACAAAATTGCTAATCAAACATGCAAAATTAACATCAAAGGAGACTGAAATTAGAGCATAACACTAATCTGTATTGAATAAGTGTACAATAGCCAACCTTGTGAAGTAATAGGCTTCTGCAATATATAATTACATGAGATATTCGAATGCATAAGGATTCCATTCGAAATAGTCAAAAAGTAGGCTTACTAAATCTAGTCAAATCCCCCATAGGTGCATAAAGCAGTTTCCAAATCCACTAGGATGCTCATGACTTGGAAAAGTCAAGTAGGAAAGATAATAAGGGATGGAAAGACAACTCATACATGCTTTTATTAGGAGAAAAGGATGGAGGATGATGTGGGCAAAAAACAACTCAACTACACCTAGTCTTGCTTTCTCTTTTGCCTTAATTCTCAATAAAACAGACAGCTTTACAGAAAAAGCAGATATGCACTTTGGAGGATCTAGAATAAAGTAGATATGCTAAATATGGTTTCCAAGAGGTTTCCCAAGCACTCCATGACTCATTTTTAGCAAGTGTTGACTTCTATGACATGTAGAAGGAAACTAGCATAGATTGGAATATAGGAGACTAGGTAATAAGACAAAAATGATTTAATTAATGTCTAAGGTAGGTAACTATGGGTTGATTATTATAACACCCCCTATTAAGCCTATCTTTATGAGTAAATATCAGAAAAATATAGGGCCTAGCAACAAGGATTAATCACCCTTTACATACTGCATGTCCATTTAACCAAAAAAAGAGGCAAAAACCCAGTGGGAAAATCCTCCCTTAAACATGGACAGTAAAACAAAATTTGAAAATCTTGTCATCAATCATGCTTCACAGCATGATCAGACATCCCCAACAGTGATTTGAGATTGCTAAATGTCTACTCACAAAAAACTTTGGTGAAGATGTCTGCTACTTGTTCTGAAGATGCATAGAAGAGTAGATGAATGGTGCCATCATGCACAAGCTGTCTGATGCAGTGCATATGGATCTCAATGTGTTTGGTTCGCTGTCTTTGAACTAGATCATTGCAGATTCAAATGGTGCTCTGATTATCACAGTAGATAATAGTTGAAAACTTTGATTCGAAGCCAAATTCTCTAAGTATTCCCTGCAACCACAAACATTGAATTGTTGCATTTACAACTCCTCTATACTCTGCTTCTGTAGATGAGAGTGCTATGGCACTCTGCTTCTTGCTTGACCAACTGATTGGTCCTTCTGCAAGCATGAACAAATATCCTGATGTTTACTTTTGATCTGTGTTGTCACCTGCCTAATCACTGTCAGTAAACCCAATCAAATCAAGATCAGATTTAGCTTTGTAGAAGATCCCATGAGTTCTTGTTCCTTGAACAAAGTTAAGGATCCTTTTGGCTGCTCTCCAATGGATCTCATGAGGCTGATCCATGTATCTTGAAGCCATACTATCTGCATAAGATAGATCAGGTCGAGTGTGTGTAATATAAATCAAGCACCCAATCAACTGCCTATACAGTGTATTATTTACCATAGGAGAAGAACCTGCTTCTTCAAGCTTAACTCCTGAAAGGAAGAGAGTCTTGCTTGGATTGCAATCTTTCATGTTGAACTTGTTCAACAAATCGAAGGCATACTTGGACTGATTTACTTTGATTCCATGTTGGGATTGAGCAATTTCGAGACCCAAGAATTGGCTCAACAATCCCAAATCAGTCATAATAAAATGCATGGTTCATTGCATCCTTCAAGGAGGCAATCTCTTTCTTTGAACTTCCTGTAATCAGAAGGTCATCCACATACAAGACAATAATCATCAAATAACCATGAATCAGCTTCAAATAAACATTAGGATCAGACTTGCATCAAACAAAACTCAATGACAACATAAAGCCATCAATCTTGGCATACCAAGCCCTGGGGGCTTGCTTGAGCCCATACAATGATTTCTTTAACCTGCACACAAAATATGGATTAGAAACAAAACCTTGAGGTTGCTGCATGTGAATCTCTTCAGTGAGATCTCCATTTAGGAAAGCACACTTCACATCCATGTGATGTACCTCCCACTGCTTCGAAGTTGAAATGGCTAAAGCTAGCCTTATATAGTCCATCTTTGCCATTGGTGAAAAGGTTTCATTGTATTCAATACCATGTACTTGTGAGTAGCCCTTGGCTATCAATATTGCCTTATATTTCAAAGGTGAACCATCAGCAATAAACTTGGTCTTGAAAAACCACTTACATTGAACTAGCTTCCTCCCTGGGGGAAGATCAACCAGTTCCCAAGTGTTGTTCTTCTGGAGCAAGCTGAATTCTTCTTTCATGGTTGTTTTCCATCTTGGATCATGTGATGCATCTTCATATGTCTATGGATCTGATTCAACAATCAGATAGCACTTCTCAGCAAATAAGGGATCTTTCATACATAGGGCACTCTCAAACTGAGAACTAGTCCTCCTAGTGGCACTAGGATTTCCAGCTAGTTCCCCAGCTGCATGAATGGTCTTTTCTGCCCATTTTGGTCTTGTAGGACTGCCAAGACTTGCAATCAAATCATCATTATCAGACATATCAGAATCAGCAAATTCATTAGTCTCTCCACTTACAATCAATGGATTTGGTGGTGAAGAAGACTCTCCAACTTCAACTGCTACTAAAGGCTCTTCTTGGAACTGAACACTTATTTCAATGAAATCTTTGTTAGTGCTCAAGTTGATTAGCTTGTACCCTTTTGAATATTCAGAATCCCCAACAAATAGGCACTCTTGGATTTGGGGTTGCAAATACTTTCTCTTTTTAGTTGGAATTCTAGCCCAAGCCTTTGAGCCAAAAATCCTGAAATGGGTCACATTTGGCTTGTGCCCACTCCAAGCTTTGAAAGGAGTCATACCATCAAGCTGCTTATGAGGCACCCTATTATGGATGTAGGATGCATAGTTTATAGCCTTGGCCCAAAAATTTGGTGGCAAAGTATTAGCCTCCATCATACAGGTTGCCATCTCCTTCAGTGACATGTTCTTTTTCTCAGCAACACCATTTTGCTGTGGTGTGTAAGGGATCGAATGCTGCATCTGAATACCTACATCTTTACAATACTGAATGAACTCATATTTGACATACTCACCACCATTGTTAGATCTGAGGATCTTGATTCTCCTCCTAGATTGGTTTTCAACCAAGGCCTTAAAGACTTTGAAGAGGTCAAAAACTTCAGACTTATGCTTTAGGAAGTAAACCCAACAATACTTGGAAAAGTCATCTATGAAGGTCAGTGCATATTTGGCTTGACTCATGGACATATGAGGAAATGGACCAGCAATGTCACTATGGATCAGATCAAGAGGTGCAGAGGTTCTCTAATGACTAGCTCTCTCAAATTTGTGCTCTGGGTGTTTTCCTAGGATACAACCTTGATAGACTCCCTTGGAAAACTTGATATTTGGTAACCCTATGACCATATATTTTTCACTCAAATTAGAAAGATAATTGTAGTTAATATGGCCAAATCTTTCATGCCAAAGCTTGCTTGCCTCATTAGCATGAATCAGAAGAGAAGAGGGGTTTGAGTAGGGTAGAAAATGGGAAAACATGTATACCTTTGAACTGTGATCAACAACACCTTTTGCTATGACTTTACCATTCAAAATCTCTGTGATTTCAACATCATCAGGGGAGAAGATGATCTTCTTTGGAGACCTTGTGTGAGTCATCTGATACACTGACAAGAGATTAGAGGCAAGACCTGGAACATACACCACATTATTGAACTTACCATGGTCAAGATCAATCCTTCCTTTCCCCAAACTGTCTGTGAGAGAGTGTTCTCCCAAAACTATTGGTGGACCTTTCGACATGTCAAGAGAGGAGAATGCATCTTTTCTTGAAACCATATGTCTAGAAGCTCCAGAGTCTATGATGAAGCTAGGTGAGCTTGATGTGCCAGCAACCAAAGCATGTACTCTCTCTCTGTCCTCTAAATTTGATCCTCCTTCCCTCTTCTTTGAGAAATCAGGAAGGGAGATGTTATTCTTCTCCAGGAGTTGGGTCAACATGTCAATTTGCTTCTTCATACAAGAGCTTTCAGGATGATAGTCGTTACTGCAGTATGTGCACTTGCTCATTTCTCCTTTGTTCTTCTTCTTCTGGAAGTTCTTCTTGGAGCCTTGGGGCTCCTCTTGAGACTTGTTCTTGTCTCTCTTTTGCTCAGGTGGATTTTTAGATTTTTTCTTGGTTTTTGAATCCACCCTTGAATCTCCAGCAACCAAAGCTTGGTCTTTGGAAGGTTTGATGGTGCCCATCATCACCAACTTATCTTGTTCTTGTGTGAGGGATTCCATGAACTCTGTAAGCTTAGGCATATTTCAAGCTCGAGATGTCAACTTGGTGGCATGGAAGGTCAAAACAAACACTGACTAGTCAGGGCCAAGATTTGATAGTATGGCCAAAACTAGTTTCTCTTCCTTATTTTCAATCCCACACTGTTTTAGCTGCAAAACAAGGGCTTTAAACTTGGAAAAATAGAGCTGCAAGGATTCGAAGCTGCTAGGACTCAAGGAGACCAGCTCATTCTCGATTTGATGTTCTCTCATCTCATCTGTCTTACCAAAAATCTCTACAAGCTTATCCCACACTTCATTAGGTGATGTCAATCCATCAAGATGGAAGCGGAGGTCTCTTGAAATGCTCAAGCACAAAAGACCATAGGCCTCATCCCTCCTGTTGTGCCATTTTATTTTCTTTGCAGCTGCATTGGGCTCTGCCTCAGTTGCCATAGTAACCTTGTAGAGACCTTTCACTCTCAACATTATCTCCATCTCAGCTTTCCATTCAAAGAAATTAAATGGAGTCAAGATGATCTTCTGAGATTATTCCATAGCTCAGAAACTGCGCCCTTCAGTCAGCAGAATATGCTCCCAGTCAAGATGTCAAACCTGCAATAGCAATATGGAAGGAGAGAAATCGATCTACAAAGGCTCTGATACCATGTGGAAATTGAACCCAAGTGATAGAACAATTACACTCACAAAATTGCTAATCAAACATGCAAAATTAACATCAAAGGAGACTGAAATTAGAGCATAACACTAATCTGTATTGAATAAGTGTACAATAGCCAACCTTATGAAGTAATAGGATACTGAAATATATAATTACATGAGAGATTCGAATGTATAAGGATTCCATTCAAAATAGTCAAAAAGTAGGCTTACTAAATCTAGTCAAATCCCCCATAGGTGCATAAAGCAGTTTCCAAATCCACTAGGATGCTCACGAATTGGCAAAGTCAAGTAGGTAAGCTAATAAGGGATGGAAATACAACTCATACATGATTTTATTAGGATAAAAGGATGGAGTATGATGTGGGTAAAAAACAAGTCAACTACACCTAGTCTTTCTTTCCTTTTTGCCTTAATTCTCAATAAAACATGAAACCTTATAGAAAAAGTAGATATGCGCTTTGGAGGATCTGGAATAAATCAGACATGCTAAATATGGTTTCCAGGAGGTTTCCCAAGTGCTCCATGACTCAGTTTTAGCAAGTGTTGACTTCTATGACATGTAGAAGGCAACTAGCATAGAGTAGAATATAGGAGACTAGGTAATAAGACAAATATGATTTAATTAATGTCTAAGGTAGGTAAATATGGGTTGATTATTCTAACATTCTTTTGTCCTTGTTTGTTTTAGATTTTGGTGGAGTTTCTTCATTCACTTCTTGGATAAAAGAACACATGGCTGATTATATTGATCAACATTATATATTTTTGGAGCAGCATTATGGGAGATGGGATCCTCACCTATGTCATTGGGGCAGATCTGATATAATACTTGATGCTTGTGTGTACGGGCCACATGGTGATCTACTTACTTAGATGTACAAGCAAATTCATGATTCTTTGATGAAGTACCTTCATGATGTACATTTGTATGATGTTGTTATGTACTTTCATGATCTATATTTTGTACTCATGATGTTTGGAAGGGTGCAATACCAGAAATGGGATCCTGAAATTGCTTTGTTTCATCTCACTTGGAGTAGCAGTTTGGTTGTTGGTTTGAGAAAGCAAACCGACCTTCAGTTATTTGACTTCATATTTGCAGAGCAGTGTTCTAGTTTCCTATGTGGGAGACCTTTTGAGAGATGGATTCAATTTTCACATGCTTTGTTTTCATGGCATTTCATCATAGAAATTTCACACTATGCATGTATCAGGGTCATATGGGACCTTGGGATCATTTTTGGTCTCATTGGTTTCAATTTTGGGGGCAGCAAGAAACATTGGAGATTTATTCACCACTTGAGGAGATGATTTTAATCATAGTACTGCAGCAACAAGCATGCTGGTTTCTCTTTGAAATTTTCTTGGAAAATTAAGAAACTCAAAGTTTGGTAACTCAGCACCAACTTCAAAGAATTATACAGAAGCAAAAAGGGGTGAAAGTTCAGAAAAGGTTTCCAAAATTTGGAGGTAAATTTTTTTTGCACAAATTTGTTTTTTTATGGATTTGATTAATCCTTTTGGTTTTAGTGGTGATGTTACAAGATATATAAATATGCACAATCCACATCTCTTTACTTTTGGGAGCACAAAATTGTAGTACATGAGTACCACTACTAAAGTTGCAGCTAAAGAAAATCAATGAGCAGAACCATAAGAGAGCACTTGGTGCAAGGGAAGGAGTACCAAATGAGGATGCCACTTGGGAATATATATATTTTTTTGTTTCAACATAAAAAATTGGCATTAATTTAGGACAATCAATCTTGAGTGGGGAGGATTTGTCATGTCCCCAATTAAATAATTTCCAAATAAGACTATTTGCAAATAATGTTTCACCAACCTACTAGTTCCATAGGTGGATATGGAGACATAAATTTTGTAATAAGGGGCTATGGGACCCAAAAGGAAATTATTAAATTGAGCACATAGATATGTGGACCAACACACGACTCACAAGATATATTGCACAATTTACTCAGAAATTGAAGAATGAAACAGTGCAAAAATGGCTTGCAACTGTGAATTCTTTCATTAATCAAAAGCAATTAGATAATTAATTACAATGAAGTACAATGGCCAAATGTCCTCATGCAATTAAAATCATGTGAGGAAATTCGAATTGGTTTGACTCTACTTGATTGCATAGTTAAGTGACCTTGTCTAAATCATTATCGAAGTTCATTGGAGTTCAAAATCACAACTCAAGTGTCTAATTCAGTGTTAACTAGTCTAACTGAATGTGGTAGGTGAGTAAATGCACCTCACCTGCATGCATCCATGCAAACCTAGTGCTAACTCAGTATAACTAAGTGTAACATACTAGAACTGAATGTAACTGACTCCTAACTGAGCTTGACTAGTCACCAACTGAACTCAACTAATGGAGGTTGGTGTCGACACTCCCAGTGGCTCCTAATTTGTAGGAATTGATCTAGGAGGCTCCTAAACTGATGCATGCAAATGAAATCAATGGTAGTTGGCCTTAATTCATGTTCCCCACACTTTAGTAACTGGTACATGTGCCCCAATTAGGCCAAGTGGACCCAATGGTGCTAGTGACTAAAAATAGATTGAAAGGACTCTCGATTTAGACATAAATGAACAAATTGGACAAGGGAGGATTATAATCCTAAAAGACATTAGTTTACCATATTCACATTTAAATGGGTCACATAAATGATAAATTCTATGAAAATAATGTGGCATGGGTTCATGAAGACACTTGGAAGTTTGTGAAGACTTTGGGTGACTAGATTCCTTGCACACTTGGCATGATATTCATCCAAATTCGAACACATGGGTAATGTAACATTATTGGATGGTAATGTGGTGTCAAATATCATATAATGAGCCAAGGAATTCGAATTGGTAAAGGAGGGTAACTCCCATGGAAGAGGAGAGACTAGAAGACAAGGCGTGCCACTTGGAAGGAGAGTCTATGGACTCTATGATAACAAATTATGGAAGATTCTATGCAAAGCATGACAAATTCAGACCTGATTGCTGACATATGAAAAATATGACACGTCAGGGGTAAAAATATTCACCAAGAGGTCAAATTTGGGAGTTAGAGGAAGCCATTTGAATTGGGGAAAGAATTGGAGCTTGAAGAGGAAGACAAGTGTCATGAGAGTTACTAAACCACTAAGATGAGTTGGAGGAATCCCATGAAGGGAAATTCGAACTTAGGAGGCCTCATGAAGTTAATAAAAATAATTTCATGAGGAATGAGAATGGATTTTTATCATTTTTTAATTGGCCTTTGGCATTTTGGAGAGATTTTGCTTGTCCATTGCACAGTGAGTGTTCACTCTCCCTGCTTGTGAACCAATTTTGAGGGAGTTGGATTCCTTTCCAAGTTGGTAGATAGAGAGACAATTCAAAACTATCATGGGAGCTTAATGAAGGATTTTTATTTTCATGCTGAATTTCATACAGTTTAATTCTCATCTATCTCCCCATTCTCTCATTCCTTCTTCTGCATTTCCTCACACTCACAATTGATGGCGCACTTGTTGGAGTGATTCTTGCGCCTTGTTGAGGATGGTTGATGCCTAAGATTTGATTTATGATGTATGGATATTTATTATAATATCCATATTATATGTAAGTCAAAATCTCAGAAATACATGTATGAATGGTTCGCATTCCCCATGCTTTTGAATAACTAGTTTTCATGGATTTGGCTTCAATATTGAAGTAGCTTTATATCAGATTTGTATGAGGACATTGATATGAATTTTATGATGATGGAGAATCAATATATGATGTATGGATCTGTAATATTATATCCACATTCCTTTTAAGTCGAAATATCAGAGATAGATGTATGAAAATCTTGCATACTCATGCCCTTGTCTCACTAGTCTTCATGGATTTGGCTTTAATCTTGAAGTAGTTTTGTACCAGATTTGTATGAGGGATGTTATCTGAGTTTGATGATTTTGTGATAGAAATATATGATGTTTTACTCTATAATTTCATGTCCCTATACCATGTGGGTTGAAATCCAAGAAATTCATATGTGAAACTCTTGCAATTCCATGCTACTAATTCACTACTTTTCATGTATTTGACTCCCATACTGAATGAGTTGTATACCAAACTTGTATGAAGGGATTTATATGGTGTTTAATAATTTTTTGGAATCCATTGGTATTATATATATGGTCTCTATATGTCACATCATGATATGAACCTTTAACCCCACCTTTCATATGTCAAAACCGAGCTAGTGAAGCAATTTCCCCATAAGCAAATTCAGTGAAAGTTACCCTACAAATGTTGCAGACCATAATCCATTTGCAGAGCTTAATAAACATGATTAAGGACAAGAATTTATTTCTAATACTCATTCCCATACTATGTTCTTAAATTTTGGAGGGTCGTACTTGATTTGGAGAGCTAGTTTGCCATCACCCTTGGGGGGATTTGAACACAATTTCCTAGTAATTTTGGTCTTTTTGTCATTAGCCCCAAACAAGTTTGCAAAGGTCTAAATTCTGATAAAATGTATCCATAAAAAAATTGGGATGTTTTAAGACTTACCATACCATATCCTTTAAAATTTGGGACCATTTGGTGAAAGTTGGAACCCTCTAGAGTCATCACTAGTTAAGCTCGAATTTTGCCCAATTTGTGTATTTCTCCAAAATTTCCAAGAAGGGACATTAAATAGTATAAAGATTAATATGGAAGGGTATTTATTATATAGTCCAATTATTACAATCCAAATGTGTGGTGTTGATGTTGTATTTTGGTTCTAATGGTTTCGATCATCAGGACAATGGCTCTTAATTTTCACAAAATTTCATGAGATTTTGCTCAAAAGGAAAGGAAATTAAACTTAGATATATTCTAAGGAAACCCTCTATAGTGACAATATCTAATAACATGAAAAAATTGATAAAAAGGGGGCATCATAGTGTAATTGCACAATTGTGCTTACCAGATGTTAAAGCATATATACTCTCTATTATAGTGGATCTCCAGAGAGTTATTGACAATAATTCCAAGATATTTGGAGATATGCTTAAAGGTATTCCACCTACTTGAGATATTGATCATGCTACTAACTTACAATCAGGAAGTGAACCACCTAACTTTAGACCCTATGAATACCCATATACACAAAAGAGTAAGATTGAGAATACGATCTATGAAATGTTACATGCATACATCCTTTAACCTATCCAAAATGATTTCTCTGCACCAATGTCGACGGTTTCCAAAATGGAAGGTTCATGGCATATGTTTCCAGATTATAGAGAACCCAAAAAGATAGGGTATCTTTTTTTCTTTTCATCCTATAAACAAACAAAATGGATCAAGTACTTTCCCTTGGAAATTGGTGGTACGACACATATTTCTATAGTTCATAAAAATGTCACAATTTATGGCAATTTAGGGCTATCTTCCTCCATCCATCACATCATCCTTGAATAAAAAATATTAGGTTCTAGCATGGGAGGATCGCATATAGGACCAACAACATTTCTCCAACTATTGAAATACAACCTGGTTATAATACAAAATATGATGAAACAACCAGAAAATTACCATCATTGTGAATGGAAATTTGAAGTATGAGATTCGGTATTTTGAGGTTAATACAAATAAATGTCCCTCTTGCAACAAAAAAAGGACAATAAATTATCACCAATTTACTATGGTACCTATAAGGTGTTGTGGAGGATTAGAAATGTATTAAAAATTAGAGTTTACTCCATATTCACATGTACATCTAGTCTCCCATTTTACTTCCTAAAAAAGGCAATTGATGACAAGATATGAGTCTAGACTATTTTACAAGAAATTGATAAAGAAGGGAGAATGATACTAGAATTTGAAACAATCCTTGACACATGGATTAAGAAATTTACAAATAAATCAACTGTGGAGTAAATCATCAAGTGGAAGAACTTGCCAATAGAGGAGGCGACATGGGAAGATGGGTTATTCATCCCAAAACATCCACAATTAATCAAGTATTTAGGAAAACACTTATTTTAAGGGGAGGTGCATGGTAAGCCCTAGATATTTTGACATTACAAATATATTATTATATTAGTATTGCCGTTATTGGTGAGCTAGACACATAATTGTAATTGGAAGCTCAGTGTCTACTACATATACCAAGGAGACCTAATTTTAGTGATCATCTCATCTTGTCTTATGCCTTTGGTAAATTTTGAAATAAGGATTCCCACTCAAACATACTTCTTATTAATCTCTTTATTTCATTCTCAAGGCATTGGGTTACTCTTTATTTTTGTTTTTATGCTATTTTGAGAATTTGGTTTGTAACATTGAACTTTCTATCTTGACTTGTCTTTATACCTGTGTTGAAACCCTAATATCTCACTGAGATGTACAGTTGAGATCAATTCTAGTCTAAATTGTTAATGTATAAAACACACTTTATGAGACTCAACAACTAATTATAACACTTTTCACTTTTTCCTTAAGTGAGTTACAAAAATGAATTATCGTGACCACTTCTGACATGTTCAAGCTAAAAGCATGTAGAAGTTCTTGTGATAGCTATAATTCTTAACACTTCCTATGAACAAGAAATGAATTCTCCACCAATCCAATATTGTTTTTGAATGATTCAAACTTCCATTTTTCTAATGAATTGGTCAAAATATCAACAACCTATTGGTTTCTGGATACATATTGGACATTTGTTAGTCCCTTCTAAACCATGTCTCATATGAAGTGATATATAATCTCTATGTTCTTAGCCCTATCATGAAGCATTAAATTCTTAGTGATTTGATATAACTTGGATGATCAAAATAAATCAAAATGGGATCTAACTCCTGATCAAACAATATTTCAAGCAACTTGTAAAATTATATGGTCTCATGACTAACAATACTAGATACCATATACTATGTCTCTACTAATCTAAGTACCATGGAATTTTGCTTCCAATTGAACCAAAATATCATCACTTGTCCCAAGCTAAAGTGACACCCCGAGGTGTTGTTCCTATTTACTAATCTGCCTTCCTAATTTGTGTATGTATACCCCTACAAATTCACTTCACCATCTCCAAGATATCTTATACCATACTCCACTATCTCCCTCAAGTATATAAGTACATGTTTTGGTACTACCTAGTGCTCTGACATCGACTCCACCATGAACAAACTCAAGGGGTTCACCATAAAACATATATTTTATGTAGTGTTGATTAGATACAAAAAGGAACCTATTAGATGCATGTACAACATAGGTTTCACCATCTCCATATCTAAATTTGTAATTTGCTTCATATTAGTGTGGCCATAAGTTTTTATTCCTCCATTCAAAACCTCTTCGAGATGTCAATTGCATACCTACCTTGCCCAAGGAACATCTCCTCTGGTCTCTGCCAAACCTCCAACCCTGATAATTATTGAATCATACCAATGTATTTCATATCAAACTTAGCTTCCATATCTATTTTTCACCCTATAATGAGATTCTTTGAACCCGTAATAAACAAATTATCTACATACAACACCAAAACAAATATACCGGTCCCAATATATATATATATATATATAAAATACAAGTTAGAATTTGCTTCACTTTTGGTTAATCCCATATTATGCAAGTATCCATCGATCATGGAATACCATGATCTCAGTTCATGCTTAAGTTCATACAAGGCATTCTTCTCCCTACAAACATGGGAATCCTTCCCACTTACCTAAAATCCTCTAGGTTGTTCTATGTACACTTCTTCCTCTATTACCCCATTGATGAAATTTGTCTTCACACCCATATGATGTATCCTCTATACTATAATTGAAACTAAATACATAACTGCTCTAGTGGAAGTGTACCTAGTGAATGGAGAAAAAGTACCCTCATAGTTCACTTCCTTTTTCTTTGAGAAAAATCTCACCAAAAACATTGTTTTGAACTTCTTCATGCTTAATCTTGTAGAGCCACTTGCAACTCACTATTGTTTCCCCTCTGATATTGGTACTATATCCTATACATCATTTTTAATGATGGAGGTGTACACCTATACCATGTCATTCCTCCAAGTGTGTTGGTCTACTGCCTCCTAAAAACTAGAAGGTTTAGAATATATGATGTTTCTCATCAAGGCTATATAATTTGGAAACTTCTTTATAGGTATTCTCTACCTATATGTGGTCCCAGGAGCCTCAACATGGTCCTTAGCATCCCTCAATGTCTAAGTTAACAATCAAGGTCTCCTGACCTAACTAGTAGGAATTAGTGTCTCCTCCTTTTCGCTTGAAGGTTGTTGTCCTATAATATACTTTATTAGTGACTTTGCTTCAACCTTTGGAGCTTTCGAGTTTTCATCCTTTTTCACCGGAATAAGTTCATGAGACTTCATGGATGCAAATTATTCCTAAAATATTACATCTGTACTTACTAATGTCTTTCTCCACTATGGAATAAAGACCTTGTAGTACTTTGAAGTCTCATTGTAACAAAGAAAACCCTTGTTGCTAGAAGGTTCCAGCTTTGTTCTCTACTCTATTGAAACATGGATATAAATTGGACAACCAAAGACACGAAAATGAATCACCTTTATCTTTACACCAGTGAATGCCTAATATGGTTTTTCATCTTCCAATATTCTATGAGGACATTTGTTGTAAATGCAAATTGTTATGTTGCATGGTTCTACCCAAAGGAACATCAACAAATCTCGGTTATGAATCATGGCCTTAGCAGGCCCTATGATGCAATGGTTCTTTTCTTGTACAACCCCATCCTGTTATGGGTTGCATGGAACATTAAACTCACTCTTGAAATCTGCCTCCTTGCAGACTAAAAATCCTTGGAGATATACTCACCCCCATTGTCTGATATTAAAGCTTTGATATTCTTACCTATTTGGTTTTCAACTAGAGATTTGAGCTCCTGAAACTTGTTGAACACCTCATCCTTGGTTTGCAAGAAGTAGATACAAGATTTGTGAGAGAAGTCATCAGTGAAGGAAACATTATACATGATTCTTGAGATTGATGCTATTAGCATTAGTCCACAAACATCTTAATGTTCTAGGTCTAAGATGTCCTTGCACCTATGCTCACTGCTTGGGAAATAAACCTTGGCATGATTTCTAAGTGTGCACCTTATAGATACTCCTTATGAATCAACATTGAACTCTATAATACGTTAGAATCGAGAATGATTTATAATGCAAGTTCCCCATCCTCTTGTCCCACAACTCGCACAAGTTAGTGTTATGAATTAGGGCTCGAACTTGTTCACCATATAACTTGTATAAATTTCCTTCCCTAACTAAATTCAATTGTTTTGATTATAGGGTAGACATCTTTGTTCTAATAAGGATTTGTTGTTTCCTAAACTCTGTTGAAAACCCCTTATCTTCCATAGCCAAAATTGAAAGAATGTTTTTACTAAGACTTATAACAAAAAAAATACCATCAACCTCTAAATAGCTACCTAATTGTATCTAGAAGGGAATGGTACCAACTCTCGCTAGTGAATACTTGGCATCATCACCAAGATCAACTTGAACTCATGAGTTGCGATCTTTTAGACTTGAAAAAAAATATTGTAATCTATGGGATTACATTGAGTTACATGTAGCATATTAAATCAAATAAGTACGAGAGCATGCATACATAAAGGGAATAAGAAAGAATGAAAGTAATGATCACACCAATAACAAGTATTCATATTAATATCATGCCATAATGTACAAAATATGGATAACATATTTCTATCATCTGGAACAAATACATACATACATACATAGATCCATACATAGATACATACATACATACCTACATACACACACACACACACATACATACATACATACATACATAATACAATCAATTAGAAGTTGTAATTGTCTAAAAGTCTGTTGGTCAGCCTAACCGACTTGAATATATTGGTTCGACTAGTTAATGGTTGATCATGAGGATTTGGCCAATAAATTGACTACACTCCTCCAACATCTCCCCCATCTCCCCCACCCCAAAAATTTTCTTCATCCCAAAGAGAATAAGGAGATGTGAATTTTACAAAAAAATACAAAAATGAAGTTGTTGAGAACTAGAGGGTGAGCCAAGTGGAATCGCTTTAACACACACTTCAACTAAGGATTCAAAAAATAGGGCGACGTGTCACTAAAATTCCTCCTATTCGGTGAGAACAGGCTGTATATTTGCACTAATAGTCACAAGCTCATATAGTCATAGTATCTTTACCATTGTTAGTTGATTTTGCATGCTTTAAGGTTAGTTCAAAAATATTAGTGTCGAAGCTCTACGACTCTCATTAGTCTATATATTCGGCCTACCAGATGGCTTACTTCTCCCTATGCCTTCTTTGCTTCATGCAACCATTGATTTCCCTTTTTTTGTAAGTTGATCACATGTTGATATTCCATCCAAATTTGGTTCTTTGAAATTTGAGTGGTGTCTTGGTCGATTGTACTTTGTATTTTGCATAAGTCTAGGATAGTGGTCGACAGAGTCTGAATTTTAATATAGATTTCTCCAAAGTAAGAGTACCAATTCTTCAAAACTAAATCTAATATGGTCACCTACACCTCATATTGCTTTAACTATTCATTCCTTTCTTCAATCCTTTTAAATTTATCGACCAAGAGTAGATTGTTTTGATATTGCTTCTGTTATGCCTGCTGATCAAGTACTTGTTGAAAGCATGTTAGTACCAACCCAAGTAGAATCTGGATTTTTTGAAGTGTTTTATCAAGCTAGGGTCCTTGTATTGGTCCAAGAAGTTGTTCGACTTCTAAAGATAAATTCTTCCAGGTGTCATCTTGCTCTGTCTTGACAACTCTAAGCTTCTTACTATCGTCGAACCATCTTTTATTGCATTCCTTAGTGACAACTTTGAGAATCGCATCAAGCTCCTAGTATGTGGATTTTGTAGGTACAAACAAATTTGCATTTTTGGGCTCAATCAGTTCAGTTGTTATCGCGTCATCATCTTGTCAGTGATCTCTTTTTGTGCATTTGTCTAAAGTATTTTGCTCGAACGCCATGTCATTAATTGCAAGGATCTCTCATTCCTACAAGTCATTGTTTCATGATTCATTCGTGCTCAATATAGATGCTCAGTCGATTTGGATGCTTGCTCCCTATGCTGGTATGTCCTCTTGCTTTGCAATACTTGGTCGGTCATAATGTATGATGGAATATGCATTTGAAATTATATGAGGGACGGTAGAGACTTTACTCGACATGACTCAAGACACTAATTTTGGCTGATAAAGACAACTACAATGTTACTTTCACTTGCAGGGTTTGAAAAGTGCATTATCTGTATATTGACTATGGTCGAAAAGTAATCGACTTGGATGGATAGTGGTTGAATTGCATTGATACAGACGCATACTGTTCAATTTTTTCAATACTTGGGTCGACTCGATGAAAACTTTACAATGCTTCGACTCTTGAAATTCGGTGTGGTTGAGGCGCAAGTCAATAAACTTATGATAAGTCGACAAATTTCTCAAGTTGCTCACAACCTTTGGGAAAATCTGATCGATATCTAAGAATGGTCGACACACAACAAACAATTGTATTAATAAAGATGCATGGGCCGATGGAGTATAATGAATGAATTTAGTCGACAATACTTTACACATGAATCTCCATGGGCACTTCCCAGGCTATGAAAGAAGCCAATCTTTTCATGATCATTCGACTCGCCATTTCTGTGTTCCAAACTAGATACAATATAACTATATTTTGAATATTAAAAATCACCCAAGTAACTGGAAGTATGCAATGACGACCACTCGACGAGATACCATGATGAGAAAGTCAAGGTTTAAATCACAATGCTTTCAAAGTAGTTAACCAACCAACCAAAAATAAGAATAAAACTGTATCTTATTTTTATTGTAGATGTTTTCTTTATCCACGCATCGACATTCTTGGGTTTTATTCTCTATGCCTTATGTTTTCTTACAGGTTTGACCTACCTCCATCCATTTCACCCAGACCAAAAAGAGGAGGCAATGACACCAATGTTGTGATATGTGAGATTGCATTGAGTTACCAATACCGCATTATATCAAATAAGAATAAGAACATGCATACATAAAGGGAATATGAAAGAATGAAATTAATGATCACACCAACAAATACGTGTTTATATTAATATGTGGCCATAATGTACTAAATAGAGATAATCATTTGTCTATCATTTGGCTCCACTATATATATGTATATATATACATGTATACACACATACACATATATGTCTATGGGGCGTAGCTTGAGTGCTTGGTAGATTTGGTTATTGCGCTCTCCACCGGGGTTCGAATCTCACCGGGGACATTTGCTTTTTGGGAGCCCTTGTATGTAATGAAATATTAGGTTGGTGAGCCGTTTATCGTGATTGGCTCTCTCGGGGGTTGTTGTTTCTCGTTCATGTATACTTTCCAAGCGAGTATAACAGATATTTCCAAGGTGGATGTAGCCATGGTGTAAATTTGGCTTCCACGGTGAACCACCTTTAAAAACAATGTATGTATATATATCTATATACGTGTGTATGTGTATGTATGTATGTATGTATACACAAACACACACACACACACACACATATATATATATATATATACATATAGGTATATGTATATGCATATATACATGCATATACATATATGTATATATGCATATACATATATATACATATACATACATATGTATGTATATACATACATATATATATATATATACATGTATATATATTTGTATGTATGTATGTATATATACACACACATACATATATTTATGTATATATATTACAATTAATGTGTTATCGATCTTCATGAAATGAGTGCCATTAGATTTTAATTATTATGCAGTGTAAAAGGAATGAATAATACCCATTGAACAAAACAAATCTCATAGGAAACATATAAGTATTGCTCAATATAATTACAGTATAAACTTCATTAATCCCAATAGTATACAACAGTGTTACAAATAGGAGAATTCGAATAATGTGGATAGGTTTTGAATTCACCAACTCAATCTGACTGCATGACAAACTAGAAGTGTCTAAATCATTATTGGAGTTCATTAGGCTAACTCCTTATGTCTAATCCAGTCTCTCAATCAGTTACAATCAATCAAGCCAGTCTAACTGCAGTGGTAGGTGAGAAGTAGGTGAGAATAGGTGCCTTCCCACATGCAACCATGCACAACTGGCACTAACTGAACTTGATGATATCTAACTGAAGCATAACTAAGCTTGACTAGTCACCAACTGCAAACAACTGAAGGAGGTATTGTAGGGAATGGTCTAGGAGGCACATAAACTGATGCATGAAGGTGCAGTC
>LPNX010986163.1:63798-87097 GCA_001517045.1 Pseudotsuga menziesii
CTCGTCTTAGTTTGACCAAATAGGGCATGGTCATTGTCACCTCCTACTTTCTAGAATTTGACTTCATTTGAGGCTCCTCCTAAATACATCACCCCATATTCTTTAAAAGGAGAGAATATCTCATGAGAACAAATGCCCTGGACAAATGTTTCCCATTCAACTGAGAAACCATTCATTGCTCATTTTACTAGCTCTTTATCTTCAATCTTCTCCCTAATTGCTGCAAGTTGATCACAAATATTTATGACCTTTACCAGGTAACTGATAATTGTGCTTAATACGGTCATCTCTATAGATATGTGTCTATTATGGAATATCATCTTCTTTTTTATGTTCTCACTTTAGTAAAGGTTAACTAGGTCATCGAACATGTCCTTTGTCTCCTTCTTCTTAGATATATAGGGATCAAAGCATATGAATATGAGTCAACATGATAAATTGCACTACTTAAACCACCCATAACTACCGTGGCTAGTGGTGCTTCTTTGTGACTAGGTAAAAGTAAAGTACCTTTGCTATTTTTTTTGTTTCTGTCTATGATTTTGTTGTTGTTTCCTTTGCTACTACCTCTTCTACCATTGCTTTATAATACACAACAAAATACATCGTTCAGATATGGGATTGGAATTAGCATAGATGCTAGCACTCAATTTCCTCATAGATGAATGGATCCAATTGCCAAGGTGCTTGCAACAGATTGCCACACATCGGGTTGATGCTTGCATTATATTGAAGCTCTTTTTGTCTATTCGATGTTCATTCTTTGGATCTTAGCCCCCATTGTTGATGTGCCAACCGCTATGTTACCTTTCCACTTTGTTGTGAAAATTTTTGGGAATCTAAAAATACTACAGATTTGACCCCTTAGTCAGTAGGAAAATACTTTTATCATTTAAGACTTTCTTACTCTGCCACATTTCCATGAGATCATTATACGACCTGAAGGCATAAATGGGACTATGTACATTGTCATCCCCATGATCCTTTATAGTATATATGATCATCTACTTGGATTCACTTTCTTTTTCTTATGCACTACCAAATCTTGTAGATTTGTCAATGAAGTCACTACAATCTTGATAATATCCCAAAGATCATTCTCTTCCAGTAAGAGAGTTACTTGAATTTCCAATATAGAAAATTCAAGGCACCTTTAAATTTTCCCTCAAACCTAAGGTTAATTGATGCCATATTTGAGCTCCAACACACACAAGCTCCCAATTTTCCCTCAAATCTGAAGCCAATTAATGCCATCTCTGATCTCTAACAGACATAAGCTCCCAAATATAATAGGTAAGTAAGCACTACTGCTAAAACCCTATAACTACTATTCCCGATTCCTGACAATTGGTTTCTATTGTTGATATAGTATTCTAAACTCTTTAAATCCTTAATCAAATAAGCTTTAATACCATGTAAAATTTCCTAGCCTTGGTGATTTTCGTCCTTATGTTCTCAACCAAATAAATTTGTTTTTTTAATTACAAAACTATAATTTATTCACATAACAACAATCACACAATATCAGCCCAAACGGGTGTGGCTCATTGGCGTGGATTGATATGAAGTCACTTGTTATAAATGGAGATCACGAGATTGAATCCCACCCGGGTTTACCTGTGTCCCATGTCTTGCAGGCGGGTGTGGGGCACCTAGGGGTATAGTGGTAGCAAGAATGGATCCCTGGACCCAGTGTCACGCGAGTACCAACCCATCTTCAGTTGCCGATTCCCCTAGTTACTTAAAAAAAACAATCACACAATAGCTATAAAGTAAATAACAAAAGCGTAAAACAATTACTCACATACATATGGAATTTCTCCTCAAATTGGTTTATCATTCAACTAATCAAAGCTTACAAGGAAACTTCCATAGTTTGTTTAAAACTAGTAATTGCACAGTAAACAAATCACCCTAGAATTGAGTAGTAAGACCTGGTGAGAAGGAACAACCTACATAGAAAATAGGAACATTACTTGCATGACCTATACAACCAGTTGCATGATTACTATACTGACTATATGAATCTACATTGTATGGACAATACAAGCTAAACCATGTGGGTTGTACTTCAACCTACTTGCTATTGGTTGATCCTCTTCGTCTTATCTCTATTTTCTCTCCCACGATTGCTTAACCTGCCCAATTGTTAATTATTCAACTAAAAATATTTAAACTTTCTATTTTTACTTGCCTTTATACTTGTATTGAAACCGTAATATACCAAAACCCTAGTATCTCAATGAGATGTAAAGTTCTAAAAAATATTTGGCAAAATCATTAATGTATTGAGTACACTTTATTAAACTCAACAAATAAATATAAGACTTTTCACTTTTTCCCAAAGTGAATTACAAGTTATAATTATCTCGAATCAATTCAAACACACTCACATTGAACTTGTGCAAAAGTTTATGTTTGAGCTGTAATTTTCAACACCACACTCCCATTTTTGGGGCTGAAATAATGATTCCGGGGTTTTAGGGTCACAAATATCGAGTCCCAAAACCATTTCCCATTCAAAATAATGGTTGAGTCTATCTTAGAGCAAAAACAAACACCAAGCCGCCCTTTGGTCATGATGTTAAATACGAGTTTGTATGCAACAATAGGGACGCAATGCATATAAAGCCAATCATATAGTGTATTCTCTATGTATATACCCCATAAAATCTTCCAATTGGTGATTTTGTTTCAAATGTCATTATATGCCTAACTCTAATGTCCTTAGCCATAACCATCTTGATGTTTTCCTCTCATTTTTTAATAACCCTTCGAACCTTTTTAAGGATAAGGTCACAACCTTCATTGAGGGGATTTTGTTTAGAAGGACCAACACCTACCCAAAAAATCAAGATCTAGTTTCCTCCCCACAAATCCTCTGCCTTAAATTGAATCAAAATTTGTCACCAGAGGCAAGTATTTTATCACGGCCCAAGGGATAACAAGAATGCCAAATCTTGAAGATGTAAATATTGCTTCTTTATAGCAAAACTTAGTTCTATCTAAAGTCTTGGTTAGGTGTGACGGTTCAATAATGTCATCTAGTTCCTTCCTTTCAGTGATCGATAAAATTACATGGAGGGCCTCCATCTTACCATCTATGTCTCAAATTTCATTACTCATTGTAACATGATCTAACACCTAGACCATAATGATCACCCTACCAATAGTGGATCCCAAATTGAAGTTTTCCAAATATGTGGATGGTTCCTTGAGGGCTTAATTTGGTAAATCACTATAAATATGACAAGTTCCAACCACATTCTAACCTTCATGCCAAGAGCGCTATCGTGGGCATCCTTTGGGTGTGCTACTGTGCAAGCGCTACTACTGTTGCCATGAGCACTGCTCCTTAGCATTCCGATGGGTGCTCCTACCTTGAGTGCTCCCTCCATGGGTGCTCCTAAGTACTGCAGGCACGTGCCTTCCAGGTGACGCGCTACCATCGCTCCCGTATGAACCTTTGCACCGCTACTTTTCTTGCCAAGTGTGCTAACCCTAGCACTATGATGGGCGCTCCTCCGCGAGCCTTGCCCTGAGCACACCTTTCAAGCGCTCTTCTCTACGATGCACACCATTACTAGTGCACCTCTGCTGGGCACTCTTTCCAAGAGCACACCTCTATGCCGATGTTCGTCCAACGAAGCGTTGAATTCTTTGGAGGCGTCAGACCAAACGCTCTCCTTCGCTAGCCACCAAGCCACTTCACGTTTTTGCCGAAAAACACTAAGTCTCCCAAACTGCGGTAACCCTACCAATGATGCAACCACCTCAGCTAACTTTGACTTTTGGATGCAAAGTCACTCTGATACCACCTATCACAGCCACAATAATGTGCTTACTTTTTCGAGTAGTCTTATTGGGCATGTGACACCATCTAGAAGCGTTCTAAGGGTAAGATCAACTCAGACGCACTCCAATAGACTACACCTAACAAGCGGAAACCTTCCTTTAACACTTGTATCATTTCCATGTTTACTTATTAACTGTTTACCCGCATACTTAGCCAAATTATCATTACACAGTGCAATCAAGTAAAACACAACACAATGTAAAGGGGGGGTTTCCAAATCGACCAACCCCATTAACTTGTATTATATGAACAATTCAATAATGGAGTTTCGACAAACTGACAGAGCTTTGGTTGTGCTCTCAAGCTAGCTGCCACACCATTGTTACAAAAATACCCAAATATGAGCTAACCCCTCCATGGACATTTAGCTATGTTGAACTTTGCTACTTCGTGTAGATGTTGTCAACTGTTGTCGAACTACTGCTAACTCATCACAAGTGTCGGTTTGCCAATCCAGACTCTGTCGCAACCCTGTTGCATTTTCTGAGTTAATCCTGCAATATCAACCTTCACTGTGACTTGCTTGGAAAGCCTCCCTAGCTCATCTGCCAAACGACTTGTCACTCTCGCTTCTTGTCCAAAGCTACCTTTCATCCAAGTGAGTGTTGTGTCTTTACAGTGTTCTAAGGTGGGCACACTAGCTTCTTTAGCGCACATGTCAACTTGCTTTTCGATGTGTCTCTTCTCGCCAAGGTCCACTTCATCCACATGCTTCATTTGTCAATGGCGTCGTTGTTGGGCATCAGGCATTCCTCCGTGGGAGTCTTCCATCAACGCACTCTAAGTGTGGGAATCATCATGTAGAGGAGCACCTTCCAGCAGGTGCTCAGTCCAGCAGACCCCTATAACCAGGCGCTCCCATGAGCGCATATACCTGGCGACCAAGGTGGTTGTCGGGCGCACTCCAAGGGATGCGCCTTCTGCATGTGGCGTCGTTTCTCCAGCTCCGTCAAGGTGTTCCCTTTCCATCAACGGGCACTTCCACTCAAGCGTGCTTCCAACCAACGAAGTGACAAGATGCTGCGAACTTGGGCTTGCCAGGCTCCAAGGGGTGAGCGTGGGCTTCATTTGTGGGAGTGCGTCCTTGCGAGGTCCACGTAAGGTGTCATGTCACTTGGGAAAGGTGCCACTTGCCAAGTTTTCCGACCAAACTATCATGCCCATGTGGGCGTGAAGAAGGTGTCCCTAGCTCATGGCCATAAAAACAACCACCAAATACTTCCCACCAAACAATGCTCTCCCTAGTAACAATGATGGATGGTGCAACCCACCCCTACAACACTTTGATATAGCAGAGCCCTCTTATCAAAAGATTTACAAATACAGGAGTGGGATCACCCCCATACTCTACAGAAGGTAATAATTATTTGCTTATCCAAATTGAATTCAAACTTCGCATGTCAAATTCCTCAGCGTTTCTCTCTCGCTACAAATTTCTAAGAGGTGGACAATGCAGGGTCCCCTGCTTGAGGAAGGGAGGAATTTGTTTCACCGTGAATGGCCATTCATACTACAACCTTGTGCTTATCTCCAATGTTGGAGGTGCTAGAGATGTCCACACCATTTTGATAAAAGGGTCGAGGACTGGCTGGCAGCCCATGTCACACAATTGGGGATAGAACTGACAAAGCAATTCCTACCTCATGAATGGGTAGAGCCTTTCGTTCCAGGGCACTACCAGTGATGGCGAGACAGATGTTTCGTATAATGCCGCTCCTTCAAACTGGAAGTTCAGGCATAATTTCGAAGGAATCCAACTATAAGAATAGCTAAATTCGACTGTTGAATCTGTATAGCCTATAATATCAATCAATCTGTCATTTGGGATATGTGGTGACTTGGACTATCGACACCCTCTCTCGGTTCTCAGCATTGTTATGTGATTCTTGAATTGCAATGTATATCAATTAATGATAAAGAATACATGGACCGTAGTCAGTTTAGTTACTTCTGATATAACATTACTTTATCAACAGATTCCTTTGAAGAATTATCCGGTTTATTGCCTTTCTTGTCCTGATATTATTTTCTGTTCGGTGTACTATTTTTAAAATTCAATTTGAAACATTGCGATGTGTAAATATTGGAGGAGGCATTGAAAACATTTGGTTTATTACATCCAATCGTTTTCCACCAGAACATGAAGTCACAAGAAAATAAATTTAGCAATGCGTCAATGCACTACTGTCTTACCCATATGCATTGCCACTTGCATTGTTGCTCTCTGCTTACCAACGAAACATTATTTCCATAGAAATTTCGAATGGTCGTCGACTAGATGATATTCCAATGTGGCGTAAAGAATTCTTCCACGCCCAAAGAATGGTTATGGAACTTAGGCGAAACTTATACCAAGCAATAAAATAAAACACACGAAATTGTATAATCAAATGTGGTATAACCAAATGCCGCTTCGAAAGGTTTTGCTCATTGACATAAATAACGTATATAAGCTTGCTTCGAACCACTGTTTGGAGGCTTGATTTGCCTTTGAGGACTTGATGGAGGTTTGATTTGATTTGATTTGCAGAGGGACTTGCTTTGACTTTCAGTTGAATGATCACACATCTATATTAGACCTAGGAGGAGGGATCGGAGCTCCTCTCCCTTGGACACCCCTCATTGGTGGCATGATTCTAAGAATCACGCCACTAGTGAGGGGCAGCCCTTTGGTGGCCAAGGGAGCAGAGCTCCGCTCCCTCCTCACTTCCTCGCCTCCCTCAAGAGATAATGAGCTTAGACTGGATGAGTTCAAAGCTAGAATGAGTTTGTGGCTGTGGACTACAACACCCATAGTTGATACCAGTGCGTGGCGTTTCCTACCGAGCTCAGAGTGGAAGCGTATGGTCGAGTTTCAAGTTTAAAAAAGAGATACTTTACTTATATATAGACAAGGTGATATTTGAGGAGAGGTACACAAAGGTTTCTTCTCTTTTCATATCACTCACCATAATAGTTAAAAGTAGCTGCATAGTGATTCTATTTATGTTTAAGATCAGAGCCTTTTTTGCACTAGGTTTCACTCAGCTGGAATTGCTATCAACTAAAATGGAGACACCCACAACCTTGTGAATCCATATGTACTATTAAAGTAAAACAACTAAAATAAATATGTATTAGTTCCTTGATTCCACATCCATGGATCTATAATCCCATCCACGGGAAGATTTTGACTCATGAAGTTGACATGAAGGATGCAGGAGGTTGGTAGGTTGTTGCTTAAGTTTCCTTTTTACACAAATTGTTTCTCTGTTTTAGGTTTCGAGTTAAGGACTTGATTGAAGGGTGGGGGAGCTTGGAAACATAGATTTATTCATTCGGGGCATGGTGAGATATAAAGATAGGAAAGAGAATAGCTATAAATAAATTCTATACTATCTTCTCAAACAAAAATACGCTTTATTACCGGCTTGCTTACAACGTTTAAACTTCTCGAATAGTAGTTGCTTGCTTGAAGAAGGGAAGAGCCCTCCTTATCTTTGTTTGTCACCCTCTTCATCCATTTGTTTTGTCATTCATTTAAGCATAAACATCATGCTTAACATATAATAAACATACGCCCACAGGGTTAACCGACACGTTTCATACTCTGAAGCGTACATTCCCTACTATCAGCATCCTCATTATGATTTCAAGAGGGTACACATCACTGCCATTTCAAATAGGGAGAAAAATTACATGTCGAAATTCATTGTGCGTTTCTCTTAGGCCGAGCAAGAAGATAGATTTACATGCATACGCCCCTCCCTTCACGATGCATAGTTGGTCCATGAACCAGAGAATGGTCTCTATCGCAGCCACACCCATTGTGAAGGGGAAGGGCATGTATTTAGTTGGTTTGACAGCTCCACTGAACTCAGTTGTGGCTCCATCGAGGTATTACCTGCCGACAATTGTGAATAGAGGTGTGACCAACAAGGCAGAATGGATTTGCTTCATTTTTTTAAGCACGAATGATTTGTCAAAATATTCTCATAGAATACATACTACACGATTTGCTTCATCAGTTAAACACGAATTATAGGTCAGAATATTCTCATAGAAGCCACACCACACCGAATTTTTAATTCTTTATTTGTTACAATTATTACTAGATTGTCAGCATGGTATATATTATTACGTTCAATAACAAACAAATTATATGTCAAAATATTCTCATGGAATCCATAACAAAATAATTGGTATATGTCAAAATATTCTCATGGAATCCATAACAAAATAATTGGTATATATTGGTATATATTGTTAAATTTTTAGTACAATTAAATAAAAAAAATTCATATAAGAGCAAACCTTGTAGTAATTATATTTTTAATTTACTTTTCACCAAACATAAAAACATAAAAACAAAATTTAAAATTTCTGATTGTAATAGAAACCATGGCTTTGCTTTATTTACTATATTGTGTGACAATAATAAATATGACATTATTGGCAAGAACATAAAAACAAAATTTAAAATATGTAATTGTAATAAAAACCATGGGTTTGCTCTATTTACTATATTTTGTGACAATAATGAACATGGCATTATTGGTAAGAAGCCATTATGTCTATTCACAAAAATAAAGCATGGAATAAGTTGAATTGGCCATTTGCATTTATTGGGTAAAAATAATTCAATATGAATAGAGATCATGAAAAAAGTTGAATAAATGCATTTGTAATAAAAACCATGGCTTTGCTCTATTTACTATATTTTATGACAATAATGAACTTGACATCATTGGCAAGAAGCCATTATGTCTATTCACAAAAATAAACACATTGAATAAGTTGAATTGACCATTTGCATTCATTTGGTAAAAATAATTCGACATGAATAGATATCATGAAAAGATTTGAATAAACGCATTGAATAAGTTGAATTGGTTATTTGCATTAATTTATATTCACTAATTCAATTTAATGTAATATCGATGCAATTTTTTTTAATGTAATTTTTTTAATTTTAATTAAACACTTGTGCTGAAGATGTTAAAAGAGCTTCAACCCCTATTAGGATGGATGTTTGTAGAGGAGCACTTTGGGCATCTTGAATACATAGAAAACCCAATGGAAGAGGACATTGATGTCCCTGAAGAAATCCAAGCTTAGAAAATTCCAATTTAGATGAAGAATTTGGCCTGCATGATATTGTTGATTAGTTTCATGTCTAGAAGAAAATGTTAACTTTGACAACTTTTTGATAAGAGATGTTAGTAATGTTTTGAATTTCAGACTTTATTTTAGAAATAAAATTTCTATATATAATGTTTTTAATATGTTATTTACATATATATGGTATAGTTTTTCTTGAATTTATGTGAATGGTCACTTTTTGGAAAATAATATAAAATGGTATCATTTTTATACAATTTTTTTTTTGAAAATCCATTAAATATGGCTTTAAATGTATTTATTTTCTCGAATTTTTTACAATTTCGTCAATAAAAATGTCTTATTTTAAATACAAAATCGCAAAATGTATAGCTTTTTCATTATAACTTGCTTCTAAATGTATGTTATGTTGTTAAATTTCTAAAAAACCACTTGAAAATAGAAATAAAAAATATTTTACAACAAATATTTTTCAAATGCCCAAAAAAATGCCTCAATGAAAATGTGTGATACTGGTATCAACCCTTTTTGAAATGAAGGTAATAATAACTACTAGAATTAGGAGAGAGAAAAATGAGAACCGTGTCGAGTTATCGTTTCATAGTATAAGTGGTTCTATCCTACCAAACTATCTTTGAGAAATATAGGTTAAATCTAATTTCCTACCAATTCTACATCAACATTAAACTTGAAGGGAAAACATCGAACACGAATTAGGAAGAAAACTGAATTGATTGATAATAAATGAACATGGAGAAATACTTACACACCTTGAAGGGTCCTTCCTTCTCCATAGCCTAGACCTACTCCTCTACCATCTATGCCTTTGATGCACAAAAAACTTTGTAGTAGAAAAGTCATTTCTAGCACTCAGTTCCTCCGGCATGCCTTTACTCTCCGATTTTTCTCCTCTAATTCACCTCATATGCCTTCCTTTAGCATTGGCTTTTGTGCACCCAATCACTCAACCATGAATGTGAGATTAATATTTTGAAGATTTTTTTTTTTCAAAAACCCACTTCACCTAGTTTTTTAGGCATCAAAATTGATTTGTAGTATTTCTAGGATAATTAATACCCATGCTAGGTATTTTTTCCACTGAATAAGTTATAGGAACTGGGTTTTGGCCTTTAAGTGGTCATGGACTTGGAATATTTAGAGCCACCTTTTCTTCAAACATTTATTCCTTTGTGGAAGCATTGGTCAAATTAGAGATTGAAGCTCTCATTTGTTCCAAAAATCTTATCTTCGTGTTGCGGGTGAAATAGAAATATGTTTTCAATCAACACTCTCAAGGGTGTTAATTTAATTGTTAACAAAAATATAACTCTCTTATGTTTTCCATAAACACAGTTATCGCATAATTCCAAACTTACCTTCTTCAGATCTAGAAGCAATTTCCTTGAGTGAAGAATCTACATCCCCTTCTCACTCATGTGTCCAAGCCTATGATGCCACAATGCTGCACCTATTTATGTGAAAGTTATAGAGATATAATAATCAATATTATGAGGACATAAATACAATGCACCTATCTTATATCATTTTTCTATTACCAATGCTCCTTCAGTGATCTTCCACCCCATTTTTCCAAACATAAACAAACAATCGCTATCTCCCAACTTCTCTGTTGAGATCATATTTATTTTCATAGCAGGACCATGCCTTACATATTTTAGGATCCATTCATTTCTATTATTTATCTTAATCCATTCCTTACCCATTCCAACAATTTTAGATGGTTCATCATCCCCCAATAAAACATGTCCAAAATCATCTGGACATAATCATGAAATAATTTCCTATGGGGTGAAGCATGACATAAATCCCCTGAATCTACTACCCAGTAATCACTAGTATTATCTGTTGCAAGAATCAAATCATATTGTAACACATCACCTACAACATTTGCTTCCTGAGCAGTATCCTACTGCCCGTATCCTTTCTTCTTTGGAGCTCTACAATCGTTCTTCAGATTTCCTCTCTTACCACATTTCCAGCACTTTATTTTTCCAAATCTAGACTTGGGTCTACCCTTTCTAGACTTGTTCGGATTACCCAGGATCCTTCCTCTCTCCCTTTTGTCTTCCTTTACTCTCCATGGTCAATACATTACCTGATGTCTCACATGTGTTTTTTCTTCGCATTTTCTCGCTAAGAATAACACCTACAACATCATCAAATTTCAAAGTATCTAAACCAGGGACAAAGTTACTTACAACCATGACCAAGTTGTTCCACCTTTTTGGGAATGAGCATAAGATTAGAAGATCCCTAACCTCATATTCAAAGTTCACTTTTACAGAACTTAGATAACTAGTAAGCATATTAAATTCATTTAAATGGTTAAAAAGAGATCCACCTTTTGAAATCTTCATATTAAATAAATGCTTCATTAAAAAAACCTTGTTAGAATTCGTGTGTTTTTCATAGAGCTTAGCCAATGCACTCATCACACCCTCTGTTTTCTTTTCTTTTGAGATATTGAAAGCCACTGAGAAAGCCAAGAACAACTGTATTGTTCCAAGTGCCTTTTTGTCAAGAATCTCCCATTCTTTGTCCTTCATAGTCGCTGACTATTTTCTTTTTCCTCCCAATGGTATGTATCGATCCTTCTTGTACAGATAATACTCCATTTGCATCTTTCATAACTGGTAGTTTTGGCCGTTAAATTTCTCAACCCTAAAATTTCCTTCTTTTTCAATTTCTCCCACTTGAACCAGGAACCCTTCTTTCCTATGAGTTTACCATCCAAATAGACCTTTTGTCTCTCATACCAATTGTTAGAAAAAAAGATTGTAGAGCAATAACAATAAATAATAAACAAGATGCAAATATTAAAACGCACTACAAGAGAGACACATATATAACGTGGTTCATCCAAGATGGGATACATCCACACATAAATTTCTAGTCCTTTATTATTATACCATCCAACAAAATGAAGGGATACAACATGCATCAGCCCCATTGCACTTCATGTTCATTCTCTCACAATCTCTCTCACACAATCACATATGTTGTTTTACAATAATACAATACAATATGCAATCGTATTACAATGCTTTCCTTTTATAGGGGAATTGCTGTTGGAAAATACCACAGGTCACCCAATACCATGGGTCCATAAACTGTGGGTGATATGCCTCAATTTTCTAGGATGTCACACTATCTAAAATGATAACAATAAAGGTGCATATTGGATCATGGATGTGGTAGATGGTGAATGAATGCAATAATTCCAAGCCATTTGAGTTTATTACTTGATATAATTGGAGTACATAGTACATGGATGATGTGTAATTGGTATGATGGGTAAAATCATATCAACCCCCCCCCCCCCAACCCTACAAAAAATAAATTCCATCCTTGGATAAAAAGTATTGGGAACATTAGGATAGGAAATAGGTAAAGCTTACAAACAATTAATAGTCAATACTTTATTAAAACAATAGGAAATATGAGTGTACTTGCACTCGACCGTTGGAAGACAACATCTTAAAAATATTGTAGGTAGTCATCCAAGCAAGAAATTGTATAGGCATGGAAGACAAACTTCCATATGCAGGATCTAAAGAAACTATTAAGTGCTAAGAATTCAAAGCTTCTACAATTAGCTAGAAAATCACAACCAATAAAAAAATGCATGGGATAGTTCCACGACATTTAGATGAGTCTATAGCATGTACATAGGAAGGAATTTAATAGTAGTGTTGTCAAATAATATTCTAGCTAAAGAATAAATAGTAGATCCAATTGATTTGTGGTAGGAAAAAAGTCCCTTGATGGAATCAATATGCTAAAATATGAAGGTTGGTGGACTAAAATGGAGTTACATAGTAAGCTGGAAGAAGTATGTACACTAGTTCCTATTTTTGCAACATGGTTTTGATGTATAGTAAACCTCTAGATAGGTATATTCGATATTTGCAAGAACCAAAGAAATGATGCAAACAATAAAATGAAATTTGAACCAATTAAAAAATGTAATTTTTTTCTTCAAGCCTTACCCTCTAGTAAGCTAGTTTTCAAACAAAGATTGTCTACCCTTTCCCAATAGGGTTTTCGCAATTATATTTTATGAAATGCCTAGGATACCACCTATACAACTAGTTTTCTAGTATCCCAAGGTCTAGTAGTTCCTAAAAACAGGTTTTCAATATTAGATTATTTTTAATATTTTCTTGTTTTCAGTACTAGATTATTAAATTTCAGTATATTTTATAACCTTCTATAAAATATGAAACTTCTAAAGGTATAGATGGCAAGGCCATTGTACCAATAATCTTCAAACTTGAATGAGTGGCAAGATCTTTGATCAAAGCATCCCTAGATAATGGTATTTGATATAACTTTAGTGGATAAAATTTGACCATGAAAGGGGTTCTATATTCATTAAGGGTATGCAGCTTCACTAAACCAATTTTCTACATGGTATCAATTTCATATTTTCCCATCCAACAAGTGCAAACATTTACTTTGAATTTTTTTAATCTAGAATTAAATAAGTGAGCCCAATCACCTGCTTGGAATTTCTTCTTCTTTATGAACTTATCAGTCCATATAGATCTCAATTACTAAATAAAAAAAGTACGAAGAAATGTAGACTAATGAATTTCATCAATCTCATTAACGTCTTCCAAGTGGTTCTTTTGTGCCTATGAAAGGTATTTCCCCATCTATAGTTAATCTCTTAATGTTTGTGATTCAAACTAAATAGGGAGAACTCCATCCTTACCATATAAAATCTTGGAAGGAGTGAAGTCAATGATATTACTCCATTTAAAGAGGTAATCCCAAAGAGATTCTGTAATTCCACTAGCTCAATCCATGTGATGAATCTACTTTTTTTTTGCCAATATGAATTCCGAAACTCTATGAGTGACTTCCACTTTCCAATTATCTTCTGGATGGTATGGTGTGAATGTCCTCTATCGGATCTAATACTTCTTAGTGATGGAATGAAAGAGTTTGAATGTGAGTTGTGCTTCTTAATATCTAACAATATCTTGATGTACTTTGAACTAGACAAATATTTCCTCATAGAGAAAATCAACTAACTTTCTTGTTATATTTCCCTAGGAAGTTCTTTAGCCTCAACCCACTTGGTCACCTAATTAATACAAATAAAGAAATCAACTCTATTCTTATATGGAGGGTTGATAGGCCCCATGAAATGTAGATCCCATTTTCCAAAGTTTCCACCATGAGATAATTTTGGAGTGGCATCTCATCAAATTGTATGCTTTGTCCCATCCTTCAGAATTTATTATCTAGCTTCTCACGTACTCGTTGACATATGTTCAAATGGTAGGCCAATAGTAGTACACTATATTAAATACCTTATGATAAGTTATCTTGTCAGGGAAATATCCTTCACAAGTGTTATCATGGAATGCTTATAGGATGTCATGAATTTCATAAGGCATTGTTGAGTTATAAGATTTGGCCATATGGGGAAAACATGACCTTGAACCCAAGAGTGCATCACACTTTTCCTTTTTATCCTTTATCATTCCTTTGGTGATATATGTGGTGGGATATTTCCTACATAGAAATAGTTAGAAATATCTACAGACTACATGGTGTTATTAGACACCGAAAATAAGTAGTCATAAATAAAACATCCTCCATAATATTGGCATCCCCACCATTGGTGAACCTAGAGAGGAAGTCAACAATGAAATTTATATTCCTATATTTTTAAGGATGGTGATGTCAAAATCTTGTAGCAGTAGTATGCAATCTTGTCCCTCTTCCGTTGGTAGTAGGTTTAATCATTAAATACCTAATGGTTGAATTATCAATATTCACAAATTGTTGATTAAATTTTCATTGTTGTCAACATAAGATCATACGGAAACATTGATGAAATAGGCATAGATATAAAATGCCAAAAAGATTGAGCCAAAAATGTTAAAAATACTTAACAAAATATCATAGTTGGGAAGTCGGAGTCGGTGAAGAGGAGTCAGAACCGTTATGTTATAAAGCTATGTTTTTTTCGACTCTGAAAGTCAAAAATTCGGAGTCGAAGTCAGAAGCATTAGTTTCCAATGTTAATATTTTGGAGGTTTCAACCAAGGACGATTTTAAGGGCGAATTTTAGCCCATGGGAGAATTTTAAGGGGTCGCCAAAAACGTTTCTGCGAATTTTTAATACGAAAATGGTTTTATTATTATTTAATATATCGGCCCATTATTTATTAAACCCCATAACTGCCACAAATCAAATTGCCTACACCATGAAATAGGGAAAATGGAATTTAGCCCACACGATTATGGCTCAAATCTTGACTTCACCCGTAATTTTTCGGTAATTGTTGTTTAGGATTAAGCACTCTTGTAACCTAGGGTCTGGGGTTACCAACTTACTACTAACCTTGTAGACAATCAGCTTTAACAGAGAATAGAAAGGGAATAGGAAGAAAGTATTGACTTACCCGATTACCGACGGTTGTTCCAAGCTTGATCTTCTCCCGCTCCTCTTCTATCCAAAGCTTCCAGGGATGCACCTCTTTCACCTGTAAAGAGAAAATTCTCCAAGTAATATCTCATGCATGTATATATAAGAGTTTAGATAAACAATATATCAAATACATAATCAAATATATTCATTGACCACGATACATGAAAGAAACTCAACACAATGTTGGAAGAAGAGTTCTCTTTATTAACAATCAACGAATGAGATAAGAATACAACCCAGCTTCTGAGACAAAGATTCCTCTACAACCAAAGGACTCGGAGTTATACTGCTCCAAGACTTATGAAGATATACCAACATCATAACTTTTCTCTCCAATCTTGATTGATTAATGCCCTCCCCAAGGCCTCTATTTATACTTTGGGAAATAAAGTGATTTCGAAGGTTAGGGTGGTTGAAACAGTTGGGATAGTTAATGATTAGGGCCCAACTAATATCCATTAATCGTGTTTTATATTTTTTAAGGTCGAAGTGAGGTGTACATGACTATTAATATAGGCAACCTGCGTATGACACGCGAGTTGCTCAAAGGAAACCTGCATACGCTGATGTACGCAGGTTGCAATGCAGATAGTTGCATACAGTACGGGAGTTGCAATGGAGATAGTTGCGTACACAACTCAACACTTAGAAAAATTTATATAGCAAGCTGGTTTAAGGGTAAATGCATCCGAAGTCATTCCCATGTATAGTGTTTTGGAAAAATTTAATCCTAATATGTCCTTTTATGTACCAACATAAGGAATGTCGGCACTCGGACGAAGAAGTGCCATTTGGGTTGATAACAGATGCCCCCTAATGTGTGAGGTCAGAAAGGAATGATGGCCTAAATACATTATAATCATTATCTTGGAGAACTTAGAAGTCCAATGGAGCAGAGGAAGTACCTGAAACAAATACATAGTAATGTCATATACAAAGTCATATCTGAGGATGCCATGTTCAATATACGGGAACACTAGCTCCTTTAAAATATTTGAGTACATCATATGATACGAGTTCAAGACCACGTATATTACAAAGGTGGATCGAAGCCACAATATACAATAATGATGAGTCTTCAAAGATCTAGAAGCTGTGTAAGTGATCACAACAGAACCTTGTGCAAATTAGGCCATAGATATGAACCTAAGGTCTTCGTCAAAAAACCAAAAGAACCAGTACAATCCAAGCCATGTGAATAGATGTTATTGAAGTCGAACATGGATAGGATTCAACAGATTGTCAACCAATAGGTGATAATCAACAACTGAAGCAAAGGAATTCATCAATAATGAAAGTGAATCCTAAGGTACTATCGTCAAAAACTCTAGGTCTTCGTCGTCAGGAAGTGCTGATGAGAAACTATACTGTGATGAGGAAGGAAATAGATCCTCCAACAGATCATAAGAGTGACTAGGAACTGGGTAAAGGAAGGGATACGCAAGTAATAACAGATAGGACAATGATGGAATTAGGATACAGATCAGATGTAGGGCTAAATCCTTGAACAGTGAGCATGAAACAGAGATGACCCAAGGCAACTTTTGACTTTGCAAATAGTACAACTAGACTTATTTGTCATGTAGGAGACATGATCAGATTCCCCATGTATAACTGACAAGAGGAGGAGTAAGAAACTCAAAGTGATAGCTAAACCGAAAGTGAACAATGACACATGAGTATCGAAAAAAACAGAGAGTGCTATGTTCAAGGAAGCCATACTGCCACCAACTGAGAACCAAAATAAAACTTCTTCCTTATTTTTCCTGTTAAATTTTAACGAGTCCAGGAAAGTCAACTCAAGTCTCTCTTCATTTTTTGACAAGCTTGAAGAGAAGAGGGAACAATACTTGATAGTGTCACTGATTTGTGGATTTTATGAGCCTGAACTAGTACATGCTCACTTGGCGTTTTCATGTTTAGAGAGTCTGAAAACTCTGAAGAAGACTCCAGGGGGGGTCTTTTTCGTCCAATTTAGTCTTATGAGGGCAAAAAAGTATAAAACATACCACAGAATAACTCTCTTAACTTCCGTAGAAGAAAAGGTGAACCTTTTTCGTACTTAGTCAGGAAGGTCTGAAAAAGGTTAAATTACCACCTACCCAACGCTCCTTCGAGAGCAACATATAGCTTGAGTTTTACTAGTGTGAAGGAAAGCAAGATCACTCGAAAAGATCCATTTAAGTACGAGAAACGGGGCTTACAACAATAAACTCGATGTTTTGTTCTTAGTGTTTAATGAGCATGACAAAGACATAAAGTACAATTTGAATCTTTTTCATGTTTAGGTCCAGAGCACTAAAAAGAGAAAACTGAGTTCATACTGGGTATTCCTTTTCCATAAATTTAGTCCCTCAGGTTTGGAAAAGTGATAAACCTATACCTGAGAATACTCTTCTCAATTCCGTAGAATAGAGAGCGATCCTTTCTCGTATTATTCCACATGGTCCGAGAAAGAGATAACCTACCACCAATGTGGATGCCCATTCACATATCCTTAAAGAGCTTGAATGGACAAGTTTACTCGGCAGTCAAGTCTATTTCGAGGAGTTAGACCTGGGCCTAAAGAAACTCTATAAGGGTGGAGAGTCTTATAAAAGGATAGCTTGTAAGAGGAGACCAAAATGAGGCTCGATTTGGCGTGAAAAATAGCTAGGAAGACTCCCCTAAACCTATGACAACTCCAACATGAGTGTCGAAAGACAATAAGGGGGTTCTAAACGAGGATACTCATGTGATGAAAGTCCTATCCATGGAAGAACAATGGCATAAATGAGGTACTAATGGTTAAAATACCATAGTTCGTGGTCAAAGTGGTAATTCTAGGATTTAAGATGGATTAGGTATGAATGCAAAATGCATGTGAATGACCAAAAACCATCCTATATGAGCGAAAAAACAACTTTAAACAACCTTAGCCCTGTCACATTGAAGGAAAATATATGGTATTAGTTTGATTTTTTTATAAAAAATATGAACTATAGGAAAAAAACCCACTTTTAAAATAATATTTCTATAAATAGTTCAAAATAGAAATCAAAACTCACCATTTGATTTTTTACGCAAAATAGACAAATTTTACCTTTACCTTTGATTGCTCATTGTGGACAACTCGGTGGACAATTCTTGAAACCGCAAGTGCCAGGTAAAACTACACTCCATGCTCTTTCATTTGATCCGAGCAAATTTTAATTTTTGGCTAAATTTTGATGTTTTCCAACATCCACAAAGCAGGCACGTTGTGTACGCGGGTATGGTATATCAATAGTCGCGTACATGCATTCTGTATGCAGGTTTCCCGAAGGAAAGTTGCATACAATACGCCACTTGTCCAAAGGACAGTCGCGTACATTGCACGAGGTAGGAAAAAGCTATGTATGGCCAAAAAAATAATTTTTTTATATGAATTTCATGGTTGATAAATGGCTTGTTATCAGATTGAAATATGGTGCTTGAGTGGAGGGAGAGGGAGCATGAAGACATAGACCAAGAAGCTCTACAAGATTCCCCCATGGTAAATGCTTTGCGGCAAAGTGGGTTATTAAAATTCTTCTGTACCTCACCTATGTGATCAAATGTCCACCTACTAGAGTTTTTGATAAACTATTGGGATCATGATCTTGGTATGTTTGACCTACAAGGTGAGTTTCTAGAGGTTACCTTGGAATATGTCTATTTTATCTCTGGTTTATCACAACGGGGAGCTCTGGTTAACTTGGAAGGTACCGATAGAGGCGATGACCTTCTAACTGTACATAACTACATAGATATATATTGTGCGCTTAGTACTCAAAAGAGGGGTAGCTGCATCCCTATTGTTCATATTCGCAGCTTGCCATTACAGGTGTTGGCGAGTACTATAGTGAGGGTTGCAGGGTCATCATCACTTCACCTTGCAACTCAGAACCAAATGAGACTTGCAGTGGACTGTCTACAGGGAGCTCTATATGACTCGTGTTCAGGAGTAATCTCGATAATGAGGAAACAACTCTCTGACTGTAAAAGAGGCCGGCTGAAATTTTTTGGTTATTCTAGCATATTGGTGGCCTTTTTCTTTGAGAGGGTGCTTGGTTTGAGTCCTGCAGTACCACTACCAGTTCGTTCTCCTCATCATCCTAGACTGAGTAGGTGGAGAGAAATCTTCCTCCTCTAGGGAGGCGGTGGATCGGTTAAGAGTGTATACGACGACGACTTTTACTTTTGGTGGGAGCGACAGGTACCAGCACTGGAGCAATTTCCATATGCTGGACTAGATTTTCGAGGTGATACTGAACTTGTCCTCCCTCCTGGAGGAGCATGGGGAGCGTCAGGTATTTTTGTTTTCAAGTTTTTAAATTTTTATGAATTTTATTCATAAAGATATATACATTTGTATAAGAGTTTTTAATCCTTTAAAATGTTAAAATGTAGATATTGGACCAGTTCGCCCTGTTGGGCATCCACACATGTATGTGCGTCCTGTGGTGGGAGAAGACCAAGGTTTGATTAGGGTTCTTGAGGGAAAGCTAGCCAGGATTACCCAAAGAGTACCTACATTATGCATTGAGCATAGCCCTGCCGCTATGCAGGAGCTAGTGGTTGGTATACCACCTGTCTAGATACGCCTTATGAGGTGCGTAGTTAGAGAAGTACTTGTATATATTGATGCCGTTGAGGCTACTGAAGTCGAGGATAATGAAGAAGCCCTAGATCAGGGTGATCAGGGTGATCAAGGGGACCATGGTGGTCCAGATGACCAGGGTGGTCAAGCTTAGACCTAGGAGCATTTTATGGACTTTGATCCTTTTTTTGTATATTTTTCTATATTATACAGTTATGACTAGATCTGAGGATCAGAAACTCAACCTATCTATCGACAGATATTCACACACACACACACACACACACACACACACATATATTTTTACGGTTTTATTTACATGTGTTTTGTAATTTGTCTGTTGTATATTTTTATGCAAAATGTGTTAAGTGCCTATCCAAGATATAATTAGCATACGCATCAGTTAAAGAATTTTGATTTCTTGGAATATGATTGAATGTAATAAAATCAAAATTTCTTTCCAATAACCTAACTTGCATAAAATGACGTAGTAAAATAGGGTTCTACACTTGATAAGCTTGATTGAGCTGGGAAACCACCAGTTGAGAGTCAAGTCGGACTTCCAGCTGAGTGATACCACATGAGAAAGCATCCCATAAAAGCTCAATGACAGCCCTGTATTCGGCCACATTATTGGTAGCAGGACCTAGGCAAGCGCCTCCAGAGGAAACTAGCTGTCCCGAGGGCGAGTAAATGACCCATGCGGCTGAATCCAGGTTACAAGTGTGGCGATTGGTGCCATCTGCGAAACCTATGAACCACTCGGAAGACATCTGTAACAACCAACAGATGGTATAAAAAGACAAACTGACGAACTATTGTACATAAAATACATACAATAAAAATACAGGAAAAGCGCTAGGCCTAAGCATAGTAATTTTTCAAGTAGAGCCCATTTCTAGGCTCAGGCAGCTTATTCCCTTTGAAATATGTCAATTCATATGCACCTTTCTTCAACACCTTTGACACAACATAAGGCCCCAACCACATAGACCTGAACTTTCTTGCCCCCAGGGGTTCTTTGTCCTAATCCCAGAGCGGCAGTGGACGAAGTATGAGTACCATGACCATCTGCATCTCGAGGAGATCTATAATCCTCACTTTTGTTAAGAGGACCACCTTGCAGGGATTCAAATCCTTTGAGAAAATAGCGGCTCCAATGATTTTCTTGTTGCAATGGGAAGCATTGAACTCGTCGCCCACCTCACATTCTCCCTTCCATCTCGCCGGCACCAGTGTAAGTCCTTCATTGCTGAATCTCTTGCTCTCCGGCCATATTCCTGTATCCACGAGACCCACGATAATATCATCACCAAAATGTGAGAGTGGCCATTGCCCATCACTGGAGCTCAACCCCAGAAATTTCGGGGTTCGAGTGGTGTGGAGTTGATTGAGGGTGTCTCGATATACAGCCAAGCTTCCATCCATATTCTCCATGGCTTGAACCTCCATGGTGGTCAGCTTGGCTGCAAAGCCATGCATTACTGTACCATAAGTATATAGCATTGCAGTGGGATCCGAATTGGATCCCGAAACCTGATCTATCAATGAAGAGTGCCAATGCTGGTGGAGAATGAAATGGTCGGGCTTCATGGATTTATCCATATAAACTATGTACGTTTGTCTTGTAGTCTGGCTTTTAACTTTCATCTCCTCCTCCTCATCAGACTTAGTAAATGCGCCTGAACTGAGCAACCGTAACGCTACAGCAACAATCAAGAAAACGAATGCATAGGAGGCCTTCATATTCGACATACCATACCCCGTCTAATATGAAGCCTATAAATACAGTTGGATAATATTGCCAACAAATTAAGGCTTGAGCTCCGGTGCTTCATTGACGAGAAATCGTGTAGATTTATAGGGAACTTGATATACGTTTAAACAATCTAAATTGAATAAACTATGAACACAAAATTTCAACGATCACAACATGCTTCTCAATTGATCTCACATAATTGTATGGATAAAAAATTATTAAAAAATGACAAAATAAAAATTGAGAAAACTTTTACAAATATTATTATTTTTTTAATGTTTTATAAATATTATTTTTTTAAAACATTTTATAAAACTTTTACAAATATTAATTTTTAAGATTTTATAAATATTAATTTTTAGAAAATTAGAGAAAACATTATTGATTTTAAAACTATTATTTTTTAGAAAATTATTTAAAAAATTAGAGGAACATTTTTCATTAGCTAATTAGAACAAGATCTCACTATAAATTTATAATAAAATATAAATAAACTATTCTCACAACAATGATATTAATTTATAGTCTTATAAGCTATTATTTCTCATTTCCTATTTATGCTAGTCTATAAAGAAACTTGCATATTTTTATAACATAAGTCAAGAATATTACTAGAAGTATGTAAGGAAGCTTGAATATGCTTGTTTTATGCTACATTGCAATAACCTATATCATATTTAAATGGACATTTTGAAATTCATTTTTGTTTTAATTTCTTTCAAATTGTAATTATATTTGTTTTATCATATATTTTTATAGCAAAATTATCCTATTGCTATATATTTTCAATCTCTTCTTAGGAGGCAGGTACTAAGCAACTTTGTTGCTTATTCCACTTGTTTTTATTGTAGATGTTTTCTTTATCCATGCATCGACATCCTTGGGTTTTCTTTCAAGTTTCTCTATGCCTTGTTGTGATATGTGAGATTGCATTGAGTTACCAATCCGCATTATATCAAATAAGAATAAGAACATGCATACATAAAGGGAATATGAAAGAATAAAAGTAATGATCATACCAACAAATACGTGTTTATATTAATATTTGGCCATAATGTACTAAATAGGGATAACCATTTGTATATCATTTGGCTCAATAATATATATACATGTATATACATATGTATACATGTATACATATACACACACACATATATATGTTCATGGGGTGTAGCTCGGGTGGTTGGTAGATTTGGTTATTGTGCTTCCACTTGGGTTCGAATCTCACCAGGGGCATTTGCTCATTGGGAGCCCTTGTATGTAATGAAATATTAGGTTGGTGAGCTGTTTATCGTGATTGGCCCTCTCGGGGGTTGTTGTTTCCCGTTCATGTATACTTTCCAAGCGAGTATAACAGATATTTCCAAGGTGGACGTAGCCATGGTGTAAATTTGGCTTCCACAGTGAACCACCTTTAAAAACAATGTATGTATATATATCTATATATGCATATGTGTGTGTGTGTGTGTGTATATATACATACATATATATATATATATATATATATATGTATAT
>LPNX010986172.1:0-41339 GCA_001517045.1 Pseudotsuga menziesii
GTATGAGAAGGGATCTTACAGCTGGGTAGGGGACTATTACCTTGGTTCGATTTTTTAATATATAAGGCTTGAATTGCTTCACTGCCTTAAATACTGCGTAAGCTTGCTTATCAATGGATGGGTGGTTTAATTCAGCCCCTTGTAGACCAGTACTCATAAAGGAGATTGGGAATTCATCCCCCCCTTCTTCCTTTTGGGTGAGCACAGCTGCCAGTGAATCATCGGATGTAAATGTATACAGAATAAAGTCTTTATCAAAGTCTAGGCTTTTCAGGAAGGGCACATGTGCAACAACAGTCTTGATTTTATTGAAAGCATTCTTTTCAATTTCAGTGCACTTAAATTGTGCATTTTGTTTCACCATCTGCTGCAGTGGCTTAACAATCTAAGCAAAATCAAGGACAAATCTTCGCACGAAGTTTATAGTTCCCATAAAAGACTGCATCCCTTTCTTATTGTGGGGAAAGGGGATTTGTTCAATGGCCTTGATTCTTTCTGGATCTATAGAGATTCCTCTCTTCAAAACTATGTGACCCAACAACTTGCCTTCCGTGACAGCGAACACACATTTCATAGGATTGAGGGAGATGCCATATTTCCGGCATCGTTCGAAAATCTGCTTTAAGTGAAACGCGTGCTCTTCTCTTTTCTTCAAGAATATTGTAATGTCGTCAAGGTACACTACAGCACTTCGTCCAATCAATCCGCGGAAAGCTATGTCCATAGCCCTCTGAAATGTCGCTCCAGCATTAATCAGCCCAAAAGGCATCCTTCTATAGGCAAAGGTTCCCCATTTAGTTATGAACATTGTCTTTAATCTGTCTTCTTCAGCTACTAATACTTGATTGTAGCCAGAGAAACCATCTAATAATGAAAACAGTTCAGAACCTGAAACCATCTGTAGCAGCTGCTCCATGGGTGGCACAGGATAGTTATCTTTATCTGATGCAGGGTTTAAGTTCCTGAAATCCACGCAGAGTCTGATTTCTCCAGACTTTTTCCTTACTGGTACCAGATTTGATACCCACTCAGAGTGTCTGACTTTGAAGATGATTCTTGCGTCCAATAACTTCTTCACTTCACTTTGAATCAGCGGTTCCAATTTCGGATGCATTTTTCTCAAAGGTTGCTGATATGGCTTGACGCCTGCTTTAATGGGAACGACATGCTTGATGATGCTGGTGTCATACGTTTTCAAATCTTCGTACGTCCATGCGAAAACATCTTTATATTGTTTAAATAGATTGATGAATTTGTCTCTTTCTGTTGGCGAACAGCATTTGCCGAGATTCACGAACTTAGGAGCCATTTCAGTCCCCAAATTTATCAGCTCGAACTGTAGCGATGAGCCGTGGGTCTTTATGTTGGGTGGTCTTCTGAATTTTTCATTTAAATCAAACATTTTTTCCAATGTTCTGACTCCTTTAGGAATGAAATTATCGTATTTCATCTCAGCATGATGCTCTTCATCATCTATGATCGCTCCTTTAAACACCTCATCATTTGTTAAACATTCTATGATCTGCTAGTCATCATCGAACACTCGTAGGTTCGTAATCATATCAGGTACAGAGGGCCTGAAAAGCAGTTCGACAGAACATCGATTATTAGTGGGTACGAGTCTAGCGGCTGATGTGGCCAATAGATCAGCAGCTGCGTTTTTTATTCTTGGAATTGAAATAATGTTAAATGCATCAAAAATTTTCAGCAAATCCCATACCTCATTCTGGTAAGATTTTAAGTGGGGAGAAATACAATGTATCTGATTTCGAATTTGTTTCACAATAATTTTAGAATCCCCAAAAAATTTTAGATTACTTACCTTTAATTCAATAGCCTTCTTTAGTCCCTGCACCAGTGCTTCGTACTCAGCTGTATTATTAGTACACTCAAACTCTAATCTACATGAAAGGAAATGTTTATTCTTCTGTGAGTCAATCAGGACACAGCCAGCCCCTGACCCTTCTAATGTCTTAGAGCCATCGAAAAATAAAGTCCACAAATCATTAACTACTGAAAATGAATCTACTCCTACTGCTAAGTCTACTATTTTACAGTCAATCTCATCAGCCTGTGAGAATCGAAGGAGATCAAGCTGGGTATCAGATGTGTTGCTGGCTTCTTCTGCTTGGTAATTACCTGGTTCCAACTCAATAAAATAGTTTCCCAATACATAATCCACTGGTACATTCTTCTCCTCCAGCTGAGTAACATTGTACTTCATGTGAGGCTCTCTTAAAATCTTGATCTGGTTCGGATTTCCTTTGTATGGCAACCACATATGCGACGAATCTGAGGCGAAATATCCATTTAATTTGGCCGACCAATCTCTGCTCAGGACGAGACTGAAAGCATCTGGTATATCAGCCACCACGATGTTAATAACTTGGCATACTTTGTCATTACATGCCAGACGGACTAGGACATCTTCCAGCTCACCAATTACCTTTACATCCGTTCTGTCCAATTGAACCACCCTCCACGTGGATGGCTTAGGCTGCCCATTGATCTTTTTACAGACTGATATGGGCATAACATTTACTGACGCCCCTGAGTCTACCAAGCAGTAATGTACATTATGATTGAAAATTTCAAACGTGAGGAAGAAAGGTGGATGTTTTCTTTTAGACTTACCTCCAACTCTGGTTTCTCCAATTTATTCCTCTTCCTGAGGTTGGTTGCTAGCGGGAAGCTTCTCATCCGATGCTTCAAGTGCTTTCAACAGTCTTTCCTTTTGCTGAGGCACTTTACACATTTCGAATAGTGGAACAGTCGCTTTTATCTTCTTTAAATCCTCCACAATGTCATAATCCATCGGCTGCTCAATGGGATGGGGTTTTCCAGCATTTTCTTCACTGGGCTTGTCCTGCACGTCACTCTGCCTAGGATCTTCGCTGGTGACAGTGAACTCTGGAATTTTATCAGCCAAATATTTGTCTTGAAATCTCTTCTTAACATTTCTCTGTAGCCTCTTAATCTTTGGGAGTATAAGACTGTCTTCCTTAACCGTCCCTTGGCTCCTCGTGGCTACGTTGGTTTCCATAACGTCTTTACACCCCTGAGTCTTTTCTTCTTCAGCATCAAATAGTGAGACAGAATTCCATAAAGCCATGGTTTCCTCTTCCTGTTCTTTAGTAGACGTAGAAGCGGAATCTTCTTTTCTTTCTTCATTTCCCTCTTCTGTCAATCTAGAATCTAACAGCTGATTCATGACCAACGTCATCGAATTTATCCACTGCGGACAATTCTTCTCAAAGTGTGGTTGTTGGTGGAACGTGCAAAAATTATCCAAGCCTACATCTGTTAAATTCATAGATGCAGTATTGTGCGGAGGAGGTTGAGACTGGTGGTTATCCTCTCTTTTCTTATAATATGGCTTATAAAACTTTTGTGCTTCCTTTTCTTTCTCCATATCTATGATTTTATTGGAAAGCTTCTGCATCATTTTGGCCATATTTTCCAAATCTGGAGACTTTTCTTCCTTAGTCTTGGTAAACAATAAGGCTTTCCTTCCTGCACCTTTCTCTCCAGACTGTTCTGGGTAGTCTTCAATGCTCTCTCTTTCAGCTTCCACCACTTCTGCTTCTTCATAGGTTTCTGTCAAAGTAGGCTTGGCCCTACATTTGGCAAACATGGCCAAATCAGGGCCTAAAGCTGAAGTATAGTATTCAATAAGAACTTTGTCTGAAGGCTTATCTGTTTCAGAGAAGTTCTTGAGATATGCTGCAAACCTTTGAGTGAAACTGTGCACTTTTTCTTTTCTTTCTTTCTTCAACGCGCACAGCCCTTTCATGAGAGCTGCATGAGTTTTCTGAGTTGCATACTTACTTCTAAAAATTCTTTCGAAGGTATCCCAATCAAGGATAGAGTTAGCAGGCAATCCAAAGTACCATGATGCTGCAGCTCCTTTAAGGGTATGCGGGAACAGTATGCATACCACGTCTTCATGTTCCCCGGCCCTTAATCCCTCGATTACCAAGTAAAAGCTTTGTAGGTGATCATCTACTAGTATTTTCTCATTGGGATCAAACTTGGGCAACATCTTGTCAAAGCCTTGAGGTAGGTCATGTAAGGGAGGTGTAAGGTTTAATGGTGATCTGGCTCTCCATGCAGGAGGTGGATTAGGTGGGTTAGGTGGTGGATTAGCATTTACTCCTGCCATGAGTCTGGGTGGGGAGTGAGGAGGTGAACCAACTGGAGTATGAGCAGGAGAATTGTGAGGGGTTTCTGGGCCTTCTTGGTTCAAAGGTAGTACAACCTCTTGTAAAGCAAATTCTACAAGCTCTTCCCAGTCTCCCACCAACATTGAGTCTTCTATTATAGGACGATCTTTCTTTTTATACTCTCTTCTGGGCAATTCAGGGATGATTGGCAATCCTCCAATCTTCTTTACGTATGCCCTAGTATGCCTTCTCAGATCATTAACAATTTCGTTACCAACAGAATATAGATGTTCTCTTTCTTCCGGAATTGGATTATGAAACCCACTGCTTTCAGAACTGTTACCGGTGGAATATTCTCGGGAAAACGGGTTTCCTCGGCCAGCCATGCACTGGCGGCCCTCCTTCTAGCGCCAAAATTGTTGAGGCCCAGAAATTCACAGGCAACAACAATGAGGGATTCTCCCCAATCAACGTTCCCAACTATCCCGTTGACTGTTTGGTATAGGGAATCCGTCCGGTTTACAGTCCGGCTACCATAGGTCAAAGTAACACAACAAAGACTTTACCGGTTGGGGCCCGGTCCATCGTGAATTTTGTATTTTTTTGACTTAATGTATGATATGCACATGCCTAATTAACCATGCAGGGTGATAAGATGCGATGAGCAGTCACAATGTGATGTGCAGGTTCTTACCTCTCGTCTTAGACTCACTAGCATCCCAATCACAGATAACACGAAAAAGAAACTAACTACCTAAACTATCCCTAGGGAGCAGGATTCTCACTTGTAAGTGAGTAATACATTTTGTACATGCATTATGAAGAGTTACAGTTAGCTGACACTTCTTTCAATACACATGAACAATTACAAATATCTAAACAACCAGATAGCCAATCGTTTTATGAACAACATTTATTACTCGCAATGGAAAACATCATAAAATATATTGAAGAACATTCAACAAGAACATAGGTTCAGGAAGTCAAATACTCTCACAGTAAATGAAACACGGCTGAAAAGAAATAGTTCCTCTTCAACATTATTCATTTAGTCCATTGATACATTCCATATTTCGCTCTCTCCAGTAGGCAAAAGTTGCAGTTTCTGATTGTAAAACGAAGTAGTTCCTCTTACAAACAAATGGTTTACAAATTTTTTCCAGGGGAAAAAGCCCCTTCTCAGTTCTACTTTCAAATATTTAAACTACCACTGCAGACCGCTTGGGCTACCCCCCAAACGCCTGACCCTTCAGTTCCTCAATGCTTCATATTCCTCTATCTCGCATGCTCGTGATTGGCTGAATAACTGCCGGAATTTTCAGAGCTGCTCCTCTATCACTGTTCATTTTGTCCTTTTCCTGCAATCCGGCTAGTTTCGGCCTTGCTTCTACCAAATTGTCCATCTTCCTCCACGCCACGGTAGTTTGATCGATCTCCCGAACCAACCTACAACCAATCGATAAGCATCATTCATTGGAATGGCATTTCAAAACACAGCATCAGATTCTACCGATTGAGCGACTATTCCACAAGAAAACGGCCCGTTGCACCAAGGCGGAAGTCGGAAGGATACGAACGTCGGAATTCAAAGGCTTTGACCAATCGCAACGGCGGACGAGGAAAGGCTACAAGCACTCGACGGTGGACGGGAAAACATTGAATCGGAAGTCGGACAACTTTCCCTTTCGAAAGCTCAATGACTTTGAGAGCCGCAACGGCGGAAGGGAAGGCTGAAGACATGTGACGCAGGCGGGAAAACTTTAGATCGGAAGTCAGCCAGGTTTAGACATCGGAAGGTAAAAGGCTTTCCCAGCCGCAATGGTGGAAGAGAGAAGGCTTCGGACATGTGACGGAAAAGTTAACGCACATCGACAGTCGGGGCAATTCCCACTTTAGATGGCAAATCGGATTGGGAGCCGCAACGGCGGATGGGAAAAGGCTATCAGCCACCGATTTAACATAAAAAGACACTCGATCATAAGAAAACTTAAGTGTTTAGAAAACTCAAAATCAGCAAAGGTCAAACTGTTTCACCTCAGAGACAACGGTTTGCTCAAAGGGAAATTGATCTGACGAGTTTCAAGCTAGCAATCCAAATTCAATCCCGCGACCCACAACAAAATCTTAACACAAGCATTCTCTAAAAACAAGTCGCAAATTCATCTTCAGAATCAACCAAAGTCAGAACGAGACCAAACATTTATGGATCAAACGAAACCAACGCAATTCTAAATGATGAGGAGGGGCCCAAAATTTAAAAGTTTGGGAAGAACAGTTGCAGCTGCAACATGTTGTTTACATTGTGTGATAAAATATGCATTAAAAGGTGATAATGTAAGGCTACATTTCTACCTTAAAGTGTAGTTCTTAGAGAAATTTAAAATGTGGGCATGGAAGATGAGATTAAAGGAATCACTAGTTGGATAATGCAAGAGGTATTTTCAGTCAGTGAACCTCCATCAAAGTGATAAAATGAAAATCCCATAACCTAAGGATCCCAAGATAGAAAAACTCAATCAGAACACTAGACCAAATAATGCTTCAAGTGGATTCGTTCAATATGTGAGTAACAACGGTTGCATACCAAAAGTGGTTTATTTTAATAAATGAAACTGGCCCAACCCAGCGTGTATAGTTAATATTTATTTATGTTGTTAAGATTCAATATGCTAAGATAGATAACATTGGTATTCAATTCTCAATTTCACAAAAATATCATATATAGGATCACTGAAAGAAACACAATCACAAGATAGACATAGATTTATCCTAGGAAACCCTTTAGGGGAAAGAAACCCATCAAAACTTCCTCAATATAGATGATCAAAAGTACAAAGATAAAACCCTAAACAAATGTTCCTGCTCCTTGTAGATCTCTCTCTCTCTCTCTCTCTCTCTCTCCCCTATGTGAATTACACAAGTGAGTGTGTGTCCAAATGAGGAGCACGTCAATCCTATTTATACTTTATCTTCCACTTGAGTTTTTCACTGACTAGGTCGGCCCCAACAAACTTAACTGGGTTGAATTACCTAGGAAGACTCAAAACAATATAATATTACTTTTTGGAGGGTTCTATCGACCTGACTTACAAGGGAGGTTTTACCTCATGACTCTACGATGAACAAATACAATAATAACATCTCGACGGAGGAATAAAACATCTCTGAATAAATTACAATAATAAAATACAATAGAATATTCTTTGAAGTTACAAAATTTCAACACTCCCCCTTAACGAGAAGGGTATTCTACTGACAACATCAACATCAACTGTAGGAGCAAGGAGAGAGAGCATCGTCAACAACATCAAGGTGATACATCTATAAATCATTGGAACTTTTATTCAACAACATCAAGACTAATGTCCAGGGATGATAGAATCCCAACCACATCACAGAGACAAAATTTCGCGAATCACTTTATAACTAATGTCCAGGGATGATACAATCCCAACCACATCACGGAGAAAAAAGTCTACGGATCACTTTAGGACTAATGTCTAGATATGATACTATACCACTGGAACATCATCAGCACTACTCCCCTTTCAAGGAAGGTCCTTACGAACTACACCAAGCTTGTCATGGAAGTAATCAAACTTCACTCGAGATAGAGGCTTAGTCAACACATCATCAACTTGCTCATCGGTGCTCACATACTGGAGATTTATAGCTCCCTTCTGTACCATGTCTCGTATGTAAAATTATCAGATTTTTATATGCTTTGACTTGTCATGGAACATTAGGTTCTCCGTCATTTTATACAAATATGGTTATCACATAGAATCATCGTGGTATCCAACTCCAAGTCAAATAGACCTGACATTAATTTTTGAATCCATATGGATTCACAACTAGTAGAACACGTTGTTATATACTCTGCTTCATCTATGTTGAGAGCAACACTAGACTACTTTCTGCTAAACCATGAGATCATGGCAGATCCCAAACAATAACATCCACATGAGGTGCTCTTCCTGTCTAAGACAGTTCCAACACAATCTGCATCTGTATAACCATACAATCTGTAGTCAATATCTCCAACATAGTATAGACCAAAGTCTATCGTACCTTTTAGGTACCTCATCACATGCTTTGCAGCTACCAGGTGAACACATCTAGGCTCAACTAGATACTGACTCAGGGTGTTCACACCAAATCATATATATGGCCTGGTATTAGTCAAATACATCAACAACCCAATAATTTGCCTGTACTGAGTCACATCCACTTACTCTGATGATTCATCAGCTAACAAATTCAGGTTGGTATCCATGGGTGTGGTCATGGATTTACATTCCAACATATCAAATCTTTTAGGATTTCCACAATGTACTTTCCCTGGTTGAGAAAGATTCCTTTTGGGTTCTGCCATACTTCCAGACCTAGAAAATAGTGCATCAATCCAAGGTCTATCATCTCAAATTCTTCAGTGAGCTTCTTCTTGCACTCTACAATCTGTTTCTCATTTCCTGTTAGAAATACATCATCCACATACAACAATAATATGACAGGTTCATCATCCATAACCTTAAAGTAAAGGTTAGGGTTAACTTTACTTTTGGTAAAGCCCAAGCTCGTAAAAAATCTATCTATCCTTCCATACCAAGCTCTAGGAGCTTACTTCAGTCCATACAGAGCCTTCTTCAACTGCATACGTGAGTCAGTATGTCTTCAACTTCAAATCCCTGTGGTTGTTCTATGTACACTTCTTCCTCAATAACACCATTCTGGAAAGTTGTATTCACATCTATCTGGTGTAAACTCCACTTCATCATGGATACAAGTGCCATGATGGTTCTAATGGAAGTGTACCTTACTAGTGGCGCAAATGTCTCTTCATAATCAATTCCCTCTTTCTGAGAGAATCCTTTAGCTACAAACCTTGCCTTGTATTTCTCAATGTTTCCATTAGGTGCATGCTTTATCTTATAGATCCACTTGGAAGATACCACACTCTTTCCTTTCGATTTTGGAACTAAATCCCAAACATCATTCTTCATTATTGATTGGTATTCTTTCATCGTTGCTTCTACCCATTCTTTCTTCTATATAACTTCTTCATAACTAGTAGGTTATTGATCTATAAGATCACACATCAAAGCCACATAATTGGAAAATGGATTTGGCTTTTTGCTTACTCTTGTGGAGCCTTATGGAGCTCCATACTTCTCTTCGTCTTGTATAATTTATCTTGCCCAAGCAAGATTTATCTTTCACGACACATTCATAGTGGGAGGTCCTTGAGGTTCTAGCATATCATGGTATTCTGGTGTTTCATCTTCGGGGGAGGGTGCAACTTCTACATTTATGGGAGGTACATCTTCTTCATGCTGGCACTTTCTTGATCTCTTGAGAGTTGCTTCTTCTTGAAGTGTTACATCTCTACTAATCTCCATGTGACGGAATCCTGAAATGTACATTCTGAAGGCTTTGGATACTTCACAATATCCAACAAATTTTTCCTTCTTTTCATAAGGGTCCAACTTGGTTCTCTTTTCTTTTGGTATGTGAACATATACTGGGCAACCAAATATCTTGAGATGGCTCACTTCATGATTCTTTCATGTGAACATTTCTTATGGAGTCTTGAATCCAAGGGCACTATGGGATAATCTATTATGTACATAAATTATCGACCTTGTTGCTTCAACCCATAGATACATTGGAAGATCTTGATCATGTATCATTGTCTTCACTGCTTCCCTAATGGTCCTATTATTTCTTTCCGTAACACCATTCTGTTGAGGATTGTAGGGAGTAGTTAGTTCCCTCTTGATTCAAGCTTCTTTGCAAAAGGATTCAAAATATTTTGAAGTATATTCTCTACCATTGTCTATTATGAGTGTCTTGATTCTTCTTTCTGAATGATTCTCTATTAAGGCTTTGAATTCCTTGAATTTTCCAAATACTTCATCCTTTACTTTCAAGAAATATATAATTGTCTTTATTGAATAGTCATCAATAAATGTAACATAATATTCATAACCACTCAAATATGTGGAGGGCATTGGACCACATACATTGGAATGGATTAATTCCAACGTACCTTTAGCCTTTGTCTCACTCTTCAGAAATGGATTCTTGATATTCTTTCCTTTTTCACATCCTTTGCAAATTCCTTCATGATCGATCTTCAAATATGGTAAACCCGTCACTACTTTTCTCACATGGGGTAGTGCTTTGTAGTTGATGTGAGCAAGCCTCCTATGCCATAATTCACTTGGGCTAGTGGTCTCATGAACAAGGGTTGTTTCTGAGTGTCCCTTGAGTTTATATAAGCCTCATTCTTCTTCACCAATGGCAACTGCATCTTCAATTGATTTTCCTTTGGGACACATAAGTACTTGTCCATCTATGAATGCAAACCTATATCCTTTCTTATCTAATGTTGAGATAGAAAGTAAGTTCTTCTTCAGACCTGGTACATATAAGACTTCCTTCATCTTCATGGGGGTTCCAGAATCAAGCGTGTAGCTTGCTTCACCAATTCCTTTGATAGGATATTGATAGCCATCTCCTAATGATACCTTCTAAGGAGAGTTCTTCTCTTCAAGTTTGGACATAGTTTTCTTTTGTCTCGTCATGTGCTTTGAAGCACCACAATCAATAAGCCATGTATCTTCTCCAGGTGTCACATACCCAGAGTGTGCAAAGCATAATACATACTCTTTTGCATCTTCATATTTTGCTTGTTTTCTTCGAGGTCCTTCTTCCTCTTCTTCTTCATCTTCATCTTTAGCTAGGTGTGCATGATGTCTTTTGTTGTTGTTCCTCTTCTTGTATTCTTCTTTCTTCAATGGACAATTTCTGCAAATGTGTCCTAGCTCGTCACAATTGAAACATTGAAAGTTCGAGTAGTTTCTTCTTGGATTGTTTCCTCTTGTCCTTTGGAACTTCTTGGGAGTTTGAGACTCCTTGTGGCTTTCCTTCTCGAAGTTAGATTGACTTCTTTCTCTCTTGGTATGGGTGGCTAGGGCTTGATCATCTTCTTTAAGTAGAGCTTATCTATTGGCTACTCTAGCCTCCTCTTGGATGCAATCTTCCCATACAATGTCGAATTTCATGTTTTCCTTTATGGCACACATAGTTTGGATGAATGAATCCCAAGGTCTAGTGAAACCATTGAGAGCAGTCATAACTAGCTCATATTCATCAAGTAAGTCTCCAATGGCTTCTAGTTACTCCTTGAACTGGGAGACCCTTGTGAAGTAGTCTTGGATGGATTCTCCTTGGCACATCTTGGTACTCTTCAATTGAGTTCTCAAATTCATATTTATATTGATGTTCCTTCCTTCATACATTCTAGCGAGGGCATCATACATATCCTTCGGGGTCTTCTTGGATGACACTTGAGGAATCAAGTGGTCTTTGATAGAATCAACAATGATCCTCATTTCCCTAATCAGGTCCTTCTTTTGCTTATCCTTAACTTCATCCTCTTCAGGTTCTATAACTTCTTCCTTGATGTATTTGGAAAGATCATTCTCTTCAAGAAAGAGGCCAATCCTATATTTCCATGCTCACAAATTCTCTGTGCCTTCTAGCTTATCCTCAAGCTTAGTGCTTGGGGATCCTCAAGCTTAGTGCTTGGGGCCATCTTATCCAGAAGGTTAACAAAAATTTAATTTCTCAAAATGAAAAACTGACCTTACCAGGAGATGCTCTTGACTGAGGTGAATTGACTGGTACATTGGTTTCTGGAGATTCCAAATTTTCACCTCTCAAAATTGACTTGCAAAATTTTGATCTGCAGTATTATGGTTTCCTGCAGTTTTCTAGTCCAAAGTCAAACTAGGGTTTGACTTTCCTAGAGATCCACCCACTCAAATTTTTTTATCTAGGCTCAATAAATGTGCTCTAGTGAGGCACAACTTTCTATGTAATCGGATTTCCAAAAATCAAACTTTGACAAAACCCACACAAAACCCTAATTTCTTGTCAGCGGGAGAAGAGAGAGAGTTTCACCTTGTGAACGTTGTCCTATTCAAGCTATCTCTGATACCATGTTAAGATTCAAAATGCTAAGATAGATAACATTAGTATTCAATTCAATTTCACAAAAATAGCATATACATGATCACTGAAAGAAACACAATCATAAGATAGACACAGATTTATCCTAGGAAACCCTCTAGGGGAAGAAAACCCAGCAAAACTTCCTCAATATAGATGATCAAAAGTACAAAGACAAAACCCCAAACAAGTGATCCTTCTCGTTGCATCTCTCTCTCTCTCTCTCTCTCTCTCTCTCTCTCTCTCTCTCTCTCTCTCTGTGAATTACACAAGTGTGTGTGTGTCCAAATGAGGAGCACATCACTCCTATTTATACTTTATCTTCCACTTGAATTTTTCACTAACTAGGTCGGCCCCAACAAACTTAACTAGGCCGACTTACCTAGGAAGACTCAAAACAATATAATATTACTTTATGGAGGGTTCTATTGACCCAAATTACAAGGGAGGTTTTACCTTGTGACTCTATGATGACCAAATACAATAATAACATCCCGATGGAGGAATAAAACATCTCTGAATAAATTACAATAATAAAATACAATAGAATATTCTTCGAAGTTACAATATTTCAACATATGTCACCTTGCACAATGTTCCCTTTACTCCTATGTGAACGCACAACAATGTATGTCGCGGGTTAAAGGACTTTATCCATGGAGAATGCACGGAAGGGAAGGATTATTGTTTCCAAACCCAAGTCAGAGTTGGGACTGACTTTCGAATTAGATGGAACCAACAAATCTAACCCAATCAAACCATACATTTATAGACTAATTAGAGTTTTTGAATTTCCATAGTTAGTGATAGTGTGGCCTCAATAAATTTAATGTAAATTATATAGAACTTGGTTGGACATTTAGTTTATTATAATTAATGCGTTTTTCAAATAATAAAATACAATAACACAATTATGAGTGTTCATTGTTTTAAAACTTACAATTAAGATGGTTAATAATAAGTATTTGATAACCCCGAGGGGTAGCTCAGTTGGTTGGAGTCTGGTTCCAAAGACCGTTTGATATTGAGGTCAGAGGTTCAATTCTCACGAATCCAAATTATTACACAATTAACATCTTCAACGTTAATTATTTAATACAAATTTGATATTCTAAATGACAATGACATTTTCTTATGACTTCTTATTTACCCTCGGTGAAGCTATGTGGTGAAAACCTTCGGTAAAATTTCTAGGCACTCCACTCCTACGACTAGCGCATCTTCATTTGGGGACTCTAAATTAGGTGCATATGTTCCTCCCCTCTCTATTTTGTTATATTTTATATTTTTAGATTTAGTTTTTAAACCTTCGGTAAAATTTATGGGCATTATGCAGTGAAACCTTTCATAAAATTTTGGACATTTTGCGGTAAAAGGTGAATCTCTGAAGGTGAAAACCCTCGATAAAGTTTTGCAGTGAAAATCTTCGGTTCTAGGCACTCCACTCCTGAAGCTAGGGCATCTTCATCAATTATTTGGGGGCTCTAAATTAGGTGCATACTTTCCTTCCCTCTCTATTTTTTTTTTAGTTTTAGTTTTTTCTATATACACATTTACATCTTTACATAAATATGAGTAATTCACCGCATTTTCCAAATACTGTTAAAGGAATACCTAACACATTTACCCTACAAAACCTTTATGAATTTATGGAGTCAGTATAGAAACGTAGGGAAGAAGGAGAGGCTAAACTATGAATATATAGAATCCTTAGAGAAATGTAGGGAAGAAAGAGAAGCTAATATCCAAATAGAATTAAAAGCCATGATCCATAATAAATTTATATATTTTCAATAAGATATCCAAAAACAAATAGATGATAAGATAATAAAAAATTGGAGAACAAAGTAGAGATAATGGAGACAAGGCTGCATGCAATGGAAATTCAAAAATCACCCAAACAAGGAGAGACAACTACAATATAAAATATTAAGTTAAAGGATATGATTAAAGAGTTAGAGGGAAAATTTAACCACAACCTAACCCTAAATAATATAGAAGGTAAAATAGACATCAAACCCATTAAAGAGGAAATGAATAATCTCATAGCCTTAGACCATGAGCATAACAAAAGTGCTTTAAAACTCATAATTTTTTGTTTAAAAGAGGAGGAAGAAGAGGATACGTTATCCATTGTCAAGACAGAACTTCACAATAGGTTACAAATTGAAATAAGACATCAAGTTTAAAAGGATTGGGGATATTTATAATTGAAGACCTCATTCCAGAGGATCAAGCTGAATTAAGAAAGGAGGTCCAAAAGGTAAAAGAAGCTAGGAAGGAGGGAAAATGGGCAATAATCAGAAACAAGAAGGTTGTTGTTAGAGATAGAAACCAAAACGATAGTAATAAATAGAAATTTGACACACTCCGGATCTTCTCCTGGAACTGTCAAGGATTTCCATGGAGGAAAAAACCCTAAGTTTAGTTCGATCCCAAGCGAAATTGATATTATATTATTGGTTGAAACTTAGGAACATGAGGAGTCCAAGGTCCCTTATATAGATGGATATGTTCTATGATCAATATGGAATAAACGTTAATGTCATAGAGGAATTGAGGGTATAGCCTATTACATTAGGGAGAACATATCCCCACATGTTAGGCTTTACAAGAAAGGCCCTTACAACCAATTTATTTGGATAGAGATCATAGATATTAATTGTAACACCCTAGTTTTGACCCCATGGTGTTGAATTGCATATGATGTAAATAGCGTTGATAAATCATGGTGTGGAGCTCAAGGAAAAGGCCCGACCATGGATTTAGTGTTATATGTTTTAGCAATTAAAATCTATGTCGACGATTTATGCGCTAGCCAGACGCAATATGGTTTGAGACATCATGTAAAAATGCAAATTGATAAAAATACCACAACTAGCTATGCGCTACAACGTTAAAGAGATGGGGGCATGATTTCACAAGGAATAGGGGGGGGCATTCAAACCCTTGAGCCAATGGGGAAAAGCCAAATGTCAAAGGGAAAACCCATAAAGTCTGTCATCTACCCATTTTGTATTTTGTGCCCAGTCATCTAGAAATTGGTTGGGGAAGTTAATGTATGGGGACGCGAAGAGTTTGGAAATCAAATTCGAATTTGGGAAGCCACCCATTTTTGGAAAACACGTTTTTTGAATTCTTGGGCAAGTAAATGCTTGGAAATGCATGCCCAAGCCATTTTTCACCCATACATTTTTCTCCCTCATGCAATGGGAGCTCCTGGGCTCTTCCCTTCACGTTTTGGTGGTTGTTTCCTCATTCCACAGCTGGGAAAATCCATTTTTGTGTTGTTGAGTGCATGTGCAGCAGGGATTCACGTTTTTGGTGTTTGTTGGGGTCGTATTTTCTTCCCTAATGCCCCAGAATGCTTGTTGAAATCATTTTTGTTCCCCATGGTGTTTTTCCCCATTTTACCAATCCGTTTTTTGTTGCAAACCCATTTTTGTTTATTCTCAGTGGCTAGGAAGATAGATCCATGAATTGGGGGTTTGTAGAGGTCGTTTTTGCCTCTGTGAAGCCATTAATCATCTCCTGAAACAATTTGCTCACTTGGGTCTTTTTTCCCCAATTCCCATTTTCGATTTTGGCTCCCAGGACGTTTATGTCCATACCCAGAACTTGTATTTGGTTGTGAAGTTCATCCTAGTGTTGGCTTGGCGGAGTAAGTCCAAGGAACCCATCTGTTAGATGGCTTACTGTGTTTGGATGCACTTGTGGCTTGGCTAAGTAAGTCCAAGTAACCCCTATGTGGTTGGCTTGTTGCCTTAGCAGTCTGTGGAACCCAACTGTGTGTTGGCTTGACTGTGGATGTATGTCTTGCTGTTTGTAAGCATGTTGTTCCCTTATTCCTTGTGGGAATCATGCCCAGCTTGGGGGTGGAAGTGGTGCTGAGAGATTGATGAGCACATTGGCCTATGGGTTGGTGGAACATTGCAGCGACATAGCTGGTTGCAGGAAGCTTATTCTCAAGATAAGTATTCTTGTGTATTTACTTATGCAACTGTATTTGTTTTAATGAATTATGATGAACATGATTAATGTGTTAAATTAAATGTATTTGCTTTCGATGTAGATTGCATTTGTTATGCATCTCTATATGTTTTCTATCCAATGCATTTTTACTATCATGTTTATGGGGCTAGATTGCCCGGATTTGATAGCTATGAAGTCGTGTTCTCTCTTTGGTAGAGGGCTGGGGACCTGACAGTGTGGTATCAAAGTAGTGTTGAAACAATGGGCCTCAATGGGCCATGAAGAGCAGTTGACAGAGCTTAGATAACCCTCTATGGTCAACAGGAAAAGAAGCAGATAAAGAAAAATTTCCAAATTTTTTCTTAGTGTTGGAATGTTGCCTATGTCCACTTAGTTTGCCGAGTCGAGCTGACACATGTTGGTTGAATTAGCTGAGTCAAGTCGATGAAGATTGTCGCGATGCATATCGGCTTGAAAGGCTGAGTAGAGCCGACACATTTCGGCTGGGTTAGCCGAAACATGTCGGCGTGAAAGAATGATTTGAGTCGATGCATGTCGGCATGAAAGGATGATTTGAGTCGATGCATATCGGCATGAAAGGGCTGAGTCAAGCCGATGCGAAGAGAAATAAAAATTTTGGAAAAATTTCTAAGTGTTGAAAATTGGTAAAAATCGATGAGTTTTTCGATATGTCGGCTAGGTTGAATGATATTTGTCGACACTTGTTGGCCAAATTTGGATATTTTCGCCGACAACAAAAGAAAAGGCAGAATTTTTTTTAGAACTTTTCTAAGTAGGGACATGTCGGGTGGAAAGTTAAGTATCAGCCAATACATGTTGGGTGGAAAGATAAGTTTCAGCCGATACATGTCTAGTGGAAAGTTGAGTTTCAGCCGATGAAAGAAAGAAGAATTTTTTTCATATTTTTCTAAGTGTCAAAATTTCTGTGTCGGCAAGAAAAGATGAATTTTGTCGATGTGTCGGGTGAACTCGGTGAATGTTGCCGACACGTCGGAAAGATAGGAAAGTTTTTCCTATCGGAAGAAAGATTGGAATTTTTTTTATACGTCGAATAGATTGTCAAGTTTTGTCAATCGAAAGAAAGATTGGAATTTTTCTGATACGTCGAAAAGTTTGGCAAGTTTTTGCCAATCGAAATAAAATTTGAAATTTTTTCGACACGTTGACAAGTTTTGGCAATCAGAAGAAAATCGACATTTTTGCAGACATGTCGGGAGCAAGGTGGAGTTTTGTTGATCGAAAGGAAATGACGAGTTTTGTCGACATGTCGAAAGGAGAAGGGTGAGTTGAGCCAACATGTCGGAAAACTTTGGTGAGTAAAATGGAAAATTCACCGAAACAGGGAAATTCAACAAGTTTTTTAGTGGAGTTTACAGGTGCCAAAAGGGTGAAAATGGCAGTGAAGTTATGCACCAGATTGCACGAAATCGAAAGATTTACAAAAAAAAAAAAAATCCACAAGGGGGCAAGCCTCCTTGACCCTCGTCGTCCCTGTGAGACAGTCGTTGTTGTGAAAGAAAAGGATATGTTATTTCCAAATGTAGGTAAGAAAATTATAATTCCTTAAAATATTGTGCAACTAACAATGGTGTTTCTGAACGAGATTTTGCAGAGTTGCAAGGAACAAAATAAAAGGATGGTTAAGGCTCTCGTAGAGCAAAACTAGTTGACTACATCCATGATACAGAGTTTGGTAGATCTCCAAAGGCAGATAAACTATGGGCATCAGCTAACAGAGATAGAAGGGAGTAGGATAAATTTCCGAAAGAAGGATGTGAATTTGGACCCAAGGAAGAGAGGATTCAAACCTTCTCACCTCCTAAATCAACAAATCCAGCCATCACAAGTTGTGATTAAGCCATCCAGAGTGATGAGGGAAAGGTCAAGGAACCCACTCAAGTGTTGGGGATGCGAAGGAGACCATGTAAAATACTGTCCACATCGGAGTGAAGTCAAGTCCCCAGCATCCAAGGAGCTAAAACTGTGGGTCAGGAAGCAGGGACCATTCCTAAAATTTGTGCAGCGTTAGAAGACCACCAGGCAAGTCATAAATCAACTATGGTGGAAGTTGAGGGTGAGATTGTTGAACAGACTATTTTTGTTTTGATTGACCTTGAATCGACTCACACCTATATCACCCCTGGACTTGTTGAGATGTGCACTTTGAAGAAATAAAAGCATAGAAGATCATGGTTAGTCCAACTAGCCACTAGAACCAAGAAAAAGGTTAGTGAAGTGGTAAGTAAATGCCCATTGATTATGAATGGTTGGTCACTTATGAATATTTGAATGTTCTACCACTTGGTTCTTATGACATTTTGATTGGAATGGATTGGTTAGAAGCACATAGAGCAAAGCTTGATTGTTACTACAATACTTTTGAGTGCTTGGATGAAGAAGGAAAACTAGAGGTTGTGAAAGGCATTCCAAAAGTGATCTCTAGTAGGCAGATTTCAGCAATGAAGCTGACGAAGTTTTGTGGGAAAAGTTGCAGAGTATATGCAGCTCATGTTTTTGAGGTAGCAGAGAGTGATACTCTAGGTTGGAGGGTTGTCATGTGTTGCTGGAATTCAGGAATGTTTTTCCTGATGGAATTCCAGGGTTTCCTCCAAAGAGAGACATCGATTTTACAATCGAACTTGTGATAGGTAAAGCACTAGTGTCCAAGACACCCTACAGAGAGAGTGTGCCATACTTTCTAGAGCTGATGATGTAGTTGCAAGAGTTGTGGGAAAAGAAGTATGTCAAGCCAAGTGTGTCCCTGTGGGGAGCACCAGTCTGGTTTAAGAAAGAGAAATATGGTATATGAAAGTTGTGTATTGATCACAGATAGATGGGCAAAGTCACTATGAAGAACAAGTATCCTTTGCCTGCCTAGGATTGATGACCTCTTTGATCAAATGAGAGGAGCAAAGGTATTTTCCAATATTGACTTAAGGTCTGGTTACCATCAGTTAAGAATCAAGGATGAAGATATACATAAGACAACCTTTAGTTCTTCTCCTCCTTGATAGCATTCTTGCTTATTCTAAGAATGATTAAGAACATGTGGAACATTTGATGCTGACTTTGAAATTGCTCATGAAGCATAAGTTGTATGCAGGTTTGAGCAAATGTGACTTCTATAAAGATATAATTCATTATTTGGGTCACATTATCTCAAATAAAGGAATATATGTAGAACCTGAAAAGATTGAGGCCATGATGAGTTGGCCTGCTACAACAAAGTTAACAGATGTAAGATCTTTTGTGGGACTTGCAGGACATTGCAGGAAGTTCACTGAAGGATATTCTGCAGGTAAAGTTGAGTCTATGTATAGGCTGAGGAAGCCTGCATGTGAACTTATAGTTCCATGAGGAAATGGCCCTTGTGTGTATGAGCATACATATGAGGAATTCCTTAAGACTGCATGTAGAATGATTTGAGCAGAGCAATATGGTTGTGCCCGATGAAACCCAGGGCAGGAAGCTGCCATGTGCCATGAGAAGGATCTCATCACCAAGAATAGATTTTGAAACTTCAGATTGCAAGTTTTTATGTTGATTATGGGAGACTGTGATATCCTATGATGGTTTTTAATCATGCTAACAATGGATATGCTTGTCTTGCATTGCTTGATGTCTGAAGTTTCCTGTTGCTAATTGTGACTGTTTGGCTGATTTAAAATGGTGTCAAGATGACATGTTGTATGTGGATGTCCAAGTTTCGGGACAACATGTGTAAGTAGGGGATAAGTGATCCCACTTGGAAAAGCCAAACAATATGAGGATGGCCTCATGGTTGCAAAAATATGATTTTCTGCAGGAAGCAGAATTGTGAACTCATATTTTTATTTGACTATCAATGTTATTGATCTTTTGATATTTGGAAAATCATGTATGCATGGAATAGATTTGAAAATCAATGAATAAAATTTTATGATGACATCTCATGTGAACTGCATACTTGTGTGTAACGTAGGTGAGATGCTAAAAGTACACCCTTGGAGTACATAGCTTCTCGGAAGGATGTGTTGGGGATACATAACTCCTTGGAAGGATGTACTGGGTGTACATGGCTCCTCGGAAGGATGTACTTGGATACATAGCTTCTCGGAGGGATGTGTTTGGAATAGGTTTGGAAACCTATGATTGATTTTTTTCTTATGATGACATCTCATATGAACTGCATGCTTGTATGTAACGCAGGTGAGATGATGAAAATATGTACTGGGTGTACATGGCTCCTCGGAAGGATGTACTGGGTGTACATAGATTCTCAAAGGGATGTGTTTGGAACAGGTTTGAAAACCTATGATTGAAATTTTATGATGACATCTGATGTAAATTGCATGCATGTATGTAAAACGGGTGAGACGACGAAAATATGTACTTAGGGTACATGGCTCCTCTGGAAGGATGTACTTGGCTACATATCTTCTCCGCCCTGACAGCTAGGCACCGGCATGCATCACCGGGGACGCCCAAGGTGTAAGACATCCGGTTAGACTTCTTTCCACACACATTCACGCCGTAAGGAGACTGTCACGAGAGTGGGGGCTCCGTGAAGAGAATAACCCCTAGGTATTATGATGTCTAGAAAGGAATCGCCTAGGCATTGGTAAGCCCTTGGAGGAGGTGCTAGGCCCTTAATCCAGAGCTGACATTAAGCACCCAAGGATGTGTTAAGATCTGAAGAGGGGCTGACCAAATCTAAGTTGAGAGATGCTATACAGATAAGTATTGTATTACTTGGCAAATCCTGGTTGATTTTCTGTAATTGCACATGTGCATAATGATTTAGCTAAGATTTTGAAAATCTTATTCAAAAATGAATCCTGCGAAAATGAATTTGACATGTGAATTAATCTGTTAAGGTGCCTGGAAAGGACACGCCTAAGCATTAGTGAGCACTAGAAGAGGTGTTAGGTCCTTAAGCTAGAGCTACCATTGAGCACCCAAGGAGGTGTTAGGGTCTGAAGCGGGGTTGACCAGATCTCGGTTGAGAGATGTTACACAGATAAGTATTTGGTTTTCTTATCAAACTTTTGTTGTTATTGATTTTTCTGTAAATATAAATGAGCATATGATGCAACCATGGTTTTGAAAATCTTGTTATAGATTGCATCCTATAGGAATGAATTTGACATGTGAATTAAATTAATTGTGGCGTTCGAGAAGGAAGCACCTAGAAGAGGTGCAGGCTCTTGAGAAGAGTTGCCATTGAAGCACCCGAAGAGGTGTTGGGCCCTAGAATGGAGTTGTCCGACCTCGATTGAGAGGTATTTTCAGGTGATCCGAGGCTTGCAGCAATCGAGCTACCTTTTAATGCACACCTAGGTGTGGGGTGGGGTAGGGTTGTGAGTGCCATGGTTGTATAAATCCAAGTCGGATACCCGTGGAACCAAAAGAAGATACTTATGCAGATAAGTATTTGGTTCACTTGGCAACTTCTTGTTGATTTTATGTCAATATGCATGCGCATGTGATTCATCTATGATTTTGGGAAATATTGTGTTACTAGCATGGGAATTGACTCATTGCTTGGGGCTTGAGCATTGGTATTGCTGGTTTCCAAAGACATTGGAAATGTTCCAAGCTAAGGAGAAGGATTCTCCAAGACCTAGAAAAATATCCTGTGGTGTTTACTAATGCATGCAATCAAGGACTTGGAAGAGTTCATATGCAAGGAAACCACGAAGTGGAACCAAGGAGGAGTTCCAGATCGTACCGTTGGACAGGTAAAGGTGCAAAGGAAGCACCACGGTCCTAATACGGCTACATGGGAGCTGGAGGATGCCATGCGATTGGCACACCCAGCTTTTGGTCAATTTTGCAGAGCACTGAGGGCGATGCCAGTGTAGCATTTTGTTAATTTTTTGTAAAGCACTGAGGACAGTGCTATTGAAGGGGGAAGGGAATGTAACACCTCGATTTTGACCCCATGGTATTGAATTGCATATGATGTCAATAGCGTTGATAAATCATGGTGTGGAGCTCAAGGAAAAGGCCCCACCATGGATTTAGTGTTTTATGTTTTGGCAATTAAAATCTATGTAGATGGTTTATGTGCTAGCCAGGCACAATATGGTTTGAGACATCATGTAAAAATGCAAATTAATAAAAATACCACAACTAGCTATGTGTCACAACGTTAAAGAGATGGGGATATGATTTCATAAGGAATAGGGGGGGCATTCAAACCCTTGAGCCAATGGGGAAAATCCAAATTTCAAAGGGAAAACCCATAAAGACTGTCATCTACCCATTTTGTCTTTTATGCCTAGTCATCTAGAAATTGGTTGGGGGAGTTCATGCATGGGGATGGGAAGAGTATGGGAGTCAAATCCAAATTTGGGAAGCCACCCATTTTTGGAAAACGTGTTTTTTGAATTCTTGGGCAAGTAAATACTTGGAAATGCATTCGCAAGCCATTATTCACCCAGATGTTTTTCTCTCTCATGCAGTGGGAGCTCCTGGGCTCTTCCCTTCACGTTTTGGTGGTTGTCTCCTCATTCCACAGTTGAGAAAATCTGTTTTTGTGTTGCCGAGTGCATGTGCAACAGGGATTCACATTTTTGGTGTTTGTTGGGGTCGTATTCACTTCCCTAATGCCCCAGAATGCTTGTTGAAATCGTTTTTGGTCCCCAGGGTGTTTTTCCCCATTTTACCAATATGTTTTTGCTTGTGAACCCATTTTTGGTTATGCCATGTGGTTGGGAAGATAGATACATGAATTGGGGGTTTATAGAGGTCTTTTTTGCCTCTATAAAACCATTAATCGTCTCCTGAAATGATTTGCTCACCTGGGTCATTTTTTCCCCTGTTTGCCATTTTCGATTTTGGCTCTCAGGACGTTTCTGTCCATACCCAGAACTTGTATTTGGATGTGAAGTTCATCTTGGTGTTGTATTGGTGGAGTAATTCCAAGGAACCCATATGTTAGATGGTTTACTGTGTTTGCATTCACTTGTGGCTTGGTTGAGTAAGTCCAAGGAACCCCTATGTGGTTGGCTTGTTTCCTTAGTAGTCTGTGAAACCCAACTGTGTGTTGGCTTGACTGTGGATGTATGTCTTGTTGTGTGTAAGTATGTTGTTCCCTTATTCCTTGTGGGAATCATGCCTAGCTCGAGGGTGGCAGTGGTGCTGAGAGATTGATGAGCACACTGGTCTATGGTTGGGTGGAACGTTGCAACGACATAGCTGGTTGCGGGAAGCTTCTTCTCAAGATAAGAATTCTTGTGTATTTACCTCTGCAATTGTATTTATTTTAATTAATTATGATGAACATGATTAATGTGTTGAATGAAATGTATTTGCTTCCCCTGTAGATTGCATTTGTTATGCATATGTTTATGTTTTATGTCCAATGTATTTTTATTATCATGTTTATGGGGCTAGATTGCTCGAATTTGATAGTCGTGAAGTCGCATTCTCTCTCTGGTAGAGGGGTGAGGATGTGACATTAATGATGAAAAACCCTACATAGCCATATGTTATTTTGTCCCTATTAATTCCAACTTCTATATATAGAACAATTTAGATAAAAATTGTCCTTATAATGGTTTAGAACATGATATTTCTAGTTTAAGGAAGGAAGGAAATATCCTTTTGATTGGTGACTTCAATGCTCAAAATTTAAGTAACCAAGTTATTCTTCTAAGAAACTATTCCAACCCTAATCCTCTTTGGTTAGACAAAGACCTTGAGCTAGATAACATGTACAAAGGAAGTTTTGAATATCTAAGTGAAAATTTATTCGGGTCTGAGTTGGTCAAATTTTGTAGTGCTCAAGATCTTATCATTTGCAATGGTCTCACAAAATGGCCAAATTCTAGCCAGATGAATTGTATCCATGGGATTGGAATTAGTGTGGTAGATTATGTTATATCTAATATCCCTATATACAACAAATTAATAGATTTCAACATCTTCAATGACCATAACCCCAACTATAATCATAGACCTTTAATTATAACTCTCAATATTGCCATGCATAGCGATCCCAAGGAGGAAAACTATCATTTCCAAAAGCACCTGATCTTTGATAAAAATAAAGTAGACATTTTTCTCCATGATCTAAAAGCTGAACTATTTCCTTTGTCTAGTATGGAGAATATAGAAAATCTCTACCATAATTTTGTTAAAACCCTCTGGTCGTCAATTAACAAGTTCTCTATTGAAGTCTCGACTAAAACGAGCAATAGTAGAACCAACCCTTGGTATGATCAAGGATGCGATCTAATCCGAGCAATCTAAGCCCCATGAATGTAAATATAAAATGCATTGAACTTAAACATACACAGATGCATAAATTATTAACATACAACGGAAACAAAATCCATTCATTCACAACATTTAACGTGTTCATATTAATTTGTAAACACATATGCAGTTGCAGAGATCAAATAGACAAGAATACTTATCTGGAAAGAATCTTGTCCCGCAACCAGCTACGTCGCTGCAAAGTTTCACCCAACCATAGGCCAGTGTGCTCATCAATATCTCAGCAACACTGCCACCCCCGAGCTGGGCATGATTCCCACACGAAATAAGGGAACACTAACAGACTCACACATAGCCAAGGATTTATCAAAATTCAGCCAAGCCAACATAGTTGGGTTTATCAGGCTACAAAGGAGCTGGAAAGGTTGACTGCTAAGCTAGTGAGCTCAACCACAGAGCTATGGACACATGCACCAGATCTGGCCTAGTTTCTAAAACATCTACACACCCAACATAAGGAGCATCCCCTTCTCTGCTACACAATCCCTCAGGCTATGCCTTCCTTTTCAGTGCTATTCAGGGTGTGCAAAGAAGAAAACCAACCCCCTAGATCTGTCAATGAGGTTCCTTCTCACACTAGTTTTATCAAGCTAGTTCAAACCCCATTTCCGCTCCCAAACCGGTTCATAGACCAAACAAAGATGTACACACAACAATTACCATCCTGGGATTGAAGGAAAACATCATAGAGGCCAAAATCGGGAATGGAAATTGAGTAAAATAGCTCAACCTGTGCAATTCGATTTCCAGATTCGTTTATGGCCCTAATGTGGCCAAAACGGACTCAACAACACCCAAAATTCGTGGGTCTCTTCTCCCACTCATTGGCATTACCAAAAACGAATTTCCAACTTGAGGAAAATGAGGAAAACGTGAGGAAGACAACCCAATCCCTGGGAATTACAAAAATGACCTCCCATTTATGGGAAAGATGAGGTAAACAACCAAAATCATGGATGGATACACACAGGAATATCTAGCTTCCTGAGAGAGCTCACGTGAATCAAAGAAAATGGAGAGGAAGATGAAAAACATGAATGCAGAATGCCAAGAGCTCCAAAAAATGCGGGGAAAGAAAACAACCTAAATGCATGAGGGAATGGGCAATAACTTTCCCCATAAGTCAAAATCGCGTTTCCCAAAAACTAATGGCTTCTCCCATTCGAATTTGTATTGCCATACCTTTCCCATCCCATGCAATAACCAACTCAACCAACTTCTCGCAGTAATAAATGATTGGGTGAATAAGACAAGAAAGGTAGTTGACAGTTTAATGGGTTCTCCCTTTGACATTTGGTTTTTCCCCATTGGCCCAAGGGTTTGAATATCCCCCCCTTATCCTTATTAAATCATGCCCCCATATCATTATTGTTGCATTGGCATAGTTGGTTGTGGGTTTTTAATTAAATTGCATATTTACATGATATCCAAAATTATAATGTGTCAGCTAGCACACAAATACCATCGGTAACGATTTTTAATTGTCGAAACATAAAATGCTAAATCGATGGTGGGGCTTTTGCCTTTAGCTCCACACCATGATTAAATACAATATTTACATCATATACATTTAATGCAAACGATGTCAAAACCAGGGTGTTACACAAGCTACTATGGATTCAATAAAAATGGATAAGATAAATCACTACAAAGCCTTAATTAAAAGAAAAAAAACATTATCTAAGCAAAAGACAGGAAAATCTCCTACACCTCTCCAAGGTGGCTCGTAAGAAATTTTGGAGGCAAATTCTAGCTCGTAAAACAAAAGAAGACAATAAAATTGCTTTAAAAGATTGTAGTTCCTATCTTAAAAAGCCTTATGGATCCCTAAATATCAGAGTTAGCATTCAAACCCTTATTACAATGAAAGAATTTTTCTCATTAGAATACATATATTCCTGGGTTAACCGCTTATCAAATGGAAAATCCAGAGACATTGAAGGCTACCAAGCGGAAATATTAAGAATTTGAGTGTCTGTCCTCATCCCACACATCCACAAACTCTTTAATCTAGCAGTCAAGCAAGGGTTTCCTACACCTTGGACTCAAAGCCTCATTATTCCTATTTTCAAAAGTGGTGATAAAAATGACCCCTCTAATTATCGGACTAGTATGATTAGCCCTCTCTTAGCTAATTTATATGGTATTATCTTAGAAAATAAGATCAATGAATGACTAGAAATGGAAGGTAAGTGGGATAAAGGCCAAGCAAGTTTTAGAAGGAATCATTCAACCACAAACCACCTTGTTATGCTTAGGATCATTGCAGAGGAATGACGTAATAATAAGTGTGACCTATTTTGTTGTTTTGTGTATTTTAGAAAAGCTTTTGATACAGTGCCTAGAAATAACCCGTGGAACAGGATGGAGGAGCTTAAGGTTCCTTTTGAGTTGAGAGTTGCCACGATAAGGTTATACGAAAAGGTCATTGCCAAGTTTAAGAATAATGAGTGGTGGACAATGGATATAAATTGTAATATTGGAGTTAAACAAGGTTTTCCCCTCTCCCCTGTCATTTTTGGCATTTTCATTGATAAGCTAGAAACGTGTTTAGAAGAAGCAGATTGCGCTGATATAATCTTAGCTGGGACAATTGTCTTCCTCCTACTTTATGTTGATGATATCTTAACAATTAAGAATTCTTAAATTTTTTTATCTAACATGGGTATGAATGTTAACATTGACAAGACAAAAATCATGGTTATAAAATCTAAGAAAGACACCTATGCAAATTTTATTTATGATAATAGAAATTTAGAGGAAGTGACTTCTTACAAGTATCTCAGAATTGATATTCATCACAAGCTCAATAGGAACTATAGCGTTGATAAAATGGTTAATGGAGGGTGGAAATCTTATTTTGGTCATCCCTGTTATCTTGTATGCTTGTGAAGTATGAGGGTGCAACATTTCTAGAGAATCTTGGAGGAAGATTGAGCAAATCCAAAAGTGTTTTATAACTTATAACCTCAAAATTAAAAGCAATATGCCTTATGGAAATCATTGGGAACAAGCTGGGAAAATACATCGACAAGGTTGAAAGGAAAGATCAATTTTCCTCCTCATAAATCTATGTTGAAGTTGACTTGAAGATTGGTCTGCTCGAAGTAATCCAGTTAACTGTTGTAGAGTGGTCTTATATCCGCGAGTTGGATTATGAACAAATTTCGTTTAAATGTAGATTTTTCCATGGCTATGGTCATTTTGCCCGAAACTGTAAAAAAAACTTGAAGAGAACAATCCAATTGAGAAAGAAAACCAGTGGACTCAAGTCCGAAAACCAGGAAATTCCAATCAGGGTCCTAGAAAGAAAGGAAAAGAAAGTAAATCTGTGATAGGTGACTCTGTTGTTGGGATAATTCCTAATTCATCTCAGGCCGCTATCATCCCAAGGCTTCACCTATTCTATTTGTTGTCCTAAGTTCCTATGAATCTATGCTTGAAGAAGGCGAAATGCAACAATTAGAAGTGCATGAGTTGGATTCTGAAGAAAATACTATTTCAAAGGATCTAGCTGGCCCTCACTTGGCTCCTCCCTTGGAAGGTGGTTCCCTCCTCTCTTATCCTATTGATGCTAGTTCTCCTCCTTCTTATGCAGATATTACTCGGAAGAAGCAAGGTGTCAGCTCTGGTTCTTCAGAAGATGACTCTATTGAGCAACTCTCTAAAAAAGCTGGCAGAAAGTCTAAGAAGGAGATTCAGGAAGAAGAGGCTGAAAGACTTAAGACTCAAGGAAGTTAGTGCACAATTGAAATATCATACGGGAGGAATAAGAGAAACAGGCCCCCTAAGGGAGTAATCACTCCCTCTTCAATGGGAAAGTAATGCAGATTACCTCTTGAATTGTAGGGGATTTGGGAACCCAATCAAAGATGAAGCTGTCAAAGATTTATTGAAATTGGATCCTTCTGAAATCCTATTGCTCCAAGAGACCAATATTGAGGAGAATGCTCTCCTTCTCATAAGCAAAAATAAATGGAAATTGAATTCTGGCAATGTTTTCAGCGCCAGAGGTTCCTATGGGAGATTAGCAACACTATAGTGTGAAGAGAATTTCCAATTAAAAAAAGGGTATGCCACTCAACATTTGATCTTTTTAGAGTTGTTTCATTACACCAGTAAGACTTCTTTTGCCCTTTTTAATCTATAAGTTCCAGTCAATTATATGGAAAAAAAAGAATGTTGGCGCTCGTTATCCGATTTTCTTAAGCTCAATTCACCAACAAATATAATATTAGTAGATGATCTCAATATTACACTAGCTTCGAATGAAAAGAAGGAGGAGTGCGTGGAAAAGATCATATGCAAGATACTGTGGAGGAATTGATCCAAGTTTGGGATTTGAATGATTTAAAACCCAATATTGGGCGCTTCATGTGGTCCAATCAAAGAGTGGGGGTTGCTAGCATATTTTCCAAGATAGATTGGTTTCTAGTTAACAGCTCTTTGATGGATGGTAAAATTATTATTTCTTTTAAAATTATTCCTAAGCTTGCGTCAGACCATCACCCTATTACTTTGCAATTTGAAAAACAAGAGGAACTTGGCCCTATTCCATTCAGATTCAGTCCACTATGGATTGAAAGAGATGGGTTTATGGACACGGTTTCTCAGGCTTGGACCCATTATGGAGATGGCTCTCCCAATTTTGTTTGGGAACAGAAGTTGAAACAAACCAAAAAGTGCATTGAAGAAATGGATTAAAACACCTCTCCCTTCTCCTTCGACCAATAGGAATGAAATAGTCACTGAGCTATCTACTCTGCAATTTGGAATGGAAAACAATGAAATCACCACCTCCCATATAGTCCTGGAACAGCTAGCCCAGCTTAAAACTACTCAATCTTTTAGGCAGGAGGAGGAGCATCTTAGGATGAAGTCAAGAAGCCTCTGGCTGAAGGCGGGGGATAAGAACACTTCATTCTTCCATCGTCAGTGCAGGGTTAGGCTTTCCCAGAATCACATCTCAAAAATCTCTAATGAAGATGGGGTCATCACTAAAGGCCAAGAACTTCTGAAGCAGTCAGCGAGTAGTCACTTTTAGTTGTTGTTTCAAGATTATGGTTGTTTTGATGTGGAAGTGTCTTCTGACTTCCTGAATAATGTTCCTTCTCTGGTCAGCATTGAGGATAACATTGATCTAATGAAGTCTTTCTTGGAAATGGAAATCGTTGATGTCATTTGGGTCATGGAGCCTGACAAAGCTCCTGGGCCAGATGGCTTTACGATCCACTTTTATAAATTCTATTGGTCCATTATCAAATCTGACCTGCTACGTATGATTTCTGCCTTTCAGAAAAAATCAAAATTGGGCGGGTGCACCAAATCCACATTTATCGCCCTCATCCCTAAAGAAGTCAGTCCCTCTTCCTTCGATAGGTTCTGTCCTATTTCTCTGTGTAATGCTTCTTATAAAATTTTAGCCAAACTGTTAGCTAACAGATTAAAGCCCTTGTTTGGTAAGATGATCTCTACTCTCCAGGGGGAATTCATTAAAGGAAGACATCTAGTGGATAATGTAATCTAAGTACAAGAAGCTTTGCATTCAAGTTTCTTTAGAAAAGAGAAGGGCATGCTTATAAAGCTGGATATGAAGAACGCATTTGACAGAGTAAAGCTTCCTTTACTATACAATGTTCTGATATCCTTTGGTTTTTGCTCTGATTTTGTAAATTTGATTAAATCCTGTACAAACAAGCCTTGGATTGTACCATTGGTCAATGGCAAACCTACTGATTCCTTTAAAGCCACCAGAGGCCTCCGTCAAGGTTGTCCGATGTCTCCCTTCCTCTACATCTTGATGGTTGGATCCCTCTGCAGAAAACTCTTAATTGAAAAAGAAGCTGGGTATATCCCGGGCATTAAGATTACTAGGGGTGTTGATCCTATCAACCATGCTCTTTTCGCAGATGACTCTCTTCTCCTAGAAGGGGCCTCTATGAAAATTGCTCAGGCTTTCAATGTGATTCTCCAGAATTTCTGCCAAAGCTCAGGAGCCTTGATAAATAAAAATAAAAGTGCAGTTTACGAATGGAATGTAGAACATTTGACTCTTCTCTGAATATCAGAATTCTTTGGCTTCCCTGCATTTGTCAAGTGGGATAAAATCAAGTATTTGGGGCTTCCCTTGACTCTTGGTCCGTCCCCTCCCTCTCTTTGGCTTGATGTGTTGGCCAAGTTATAGGCAAAAATCGCCTCTTGGGGAGGTCAGTGGCTTACTAAGGCCAGGAAATTGATCTTGATTAAATCAGTCCTCTCAGCATTTCCCGTTTTCCAATCCACTCTGCTTCTTGTCCCAAAGTCTATCTCAGCCCAGATTGCTAAACTTTTGAGAGATTTTTTATGGAATGGAGGGAAAGGTGGACAAAATAAGTTGCATTTGGTGAGTTGGGAGGTACTCAAGCGACCAATTTCAGAAGGAGGTTTACAGATTCGTGATCCTGGGCTTGCTAATCTAGCAATGTCCAGCAAGCTGATTTGGCAGCTATTTGTGGATTCAAAGCACCCTATCAGCAAAATTTTCAGGATGAAGTATCTATATGGTGTTTTTTTAAGAAATATATCCTCTGCTAACACTCCTTCTGGCTCAGCTATTTGGAACTCTTGCAGAAAAGGGTTTGAATTTTTTAATCAGCAACTTTTTAGAGTTCCAGGCAATGGGATGAGGACACTTCTCTGGGAGGATAACATCTCCGAAAAACCTCCCCTCTCCTCTGTCACTCAACTATCTGAGTTAATGAACTGGTCTAAAAATAAAGGCCTGTTACATTTGGATGACATTTGCAAGTGGGACAATGATGGTAATTGAGTAGGATGGATCCTTCCAGATCTCCTAGTTCGATTTAATTCACAAAAATTGGTGTTGGTCTCTTTTCTCTATGGCCTAGCTCCTATTCATTCTTCATAGAAAGATCACTGGGGTTGGGGTCTTGATGGATTTTATTCTGCAGCCAAAGATCTTAAGTATCTTCAACCAGCTCACAAGTCTTGCTTATCTCCCGCGATATGGCAAACTGTTTGGCATTCATCCTGTATTCCGAAGGTAATTTTTTTTGTCTGGTTGCTATTAAAAAACAAGACTCTGACAGGTGAAAATCTACTTAAGCGTGGCTTCAATGGCCCATTCCACTGTTGTTTTTGTAAGGTAGCCCTGGAGACAGCCGACCATCTCTTGGTTGAATGCGAATTCTCGAGACAAGTTTGGGCTATGGTTCTTCACGACGTGCAGTTAAGTATTCCAGTTCAAAGCCCAGTAAAACATTTTTACAACGTTTGGCATGATCGACGACCTCCAAATCAAAACGCAGCGGTTATGCACAAACACTAGCATTCAATTTTAAAATACACGTTGTGGTCTCTTTGGATAGCCCAAAATAATTGTGTCTTCAGTGATCAATGTCCTATTCACCATATTGTAGCTTTTAAGGCATTCTCGTGGTTATCCGAATCAATTGGTCAGCCGGTGTCTTCCTTGCCAGCTTCTTTGCGGCTGGGATCTAGTTCATTTGTTGTGGGGAAATCTTTTAATAAGCCTATTTTGGTTCCTTCTTGGAGGTATCGTGGAGATAAAGATGCATTTTATTCATCCTAGTCGAGCTCACCTTCGGCAATTATTTTTTTCGATGGTGCTTCTAAAGGGAACCCCGAGGTCTCAAGCGCTGGTGGCCTGGTTATCTCTCCGGATAGATTGTCTACTATCAGGTTTAGCTGAGGGCTTGGCATTATGTCTAATAACTAAGCGGAAAGTTACAACCTGCTCTTGGAGACTCAGTTGGCCAAGGAAAAAGGATTCATGTCTGTTCAAATATATGGCGACTCTAAAATTTTGATTAAAGCGTTAAATTCCCCTGACATTCTTAAAAATTCTGCCTTGTTTATAATTCTGCACAGAGAATTAGGAGAGTTTTGAAATATTTTGTTAAGTCTGCTTCCTTCCATATCCTCCGGGTCTTAAATAATTCTGCGGATGCTCTAGAAAACCAAGCTTGTCTTCTTCCTCAAGGATTCCTTAGTATTAATGGGGAACCTAGTTATTTTCATCCAATTTCGTAACTTGAAGCTGTGGAATCCAAATTGTTAGGGTGATCCTCTTCCTCTCATAAATGCTTTGTAAAATCTCAGGCTCTATCGAAATCTGTAAATAGGTTGATTGACTATTGCCAAAATAGACCTGTATTTTTTCTCTTAATAAAACTACTCGTTTTTGTTATAAAAAAAAGCAATATGCCTTGTCCCATTCTCCTCATATATGTGGGTCTTTCCTCCATAGAGATCATGCTTATGACTAGGTCCCTTCATGTACAAGCATAAGATAAATAACATGGGAAACGAGAGACTTCCTAAAATTGCTTTAATCTCAAGTCAAAACCAACTACGCCTCAAGCAGTGTCGGTGTAAAGATCTTTCCCTCATCGAGATCATGCCTATGACTAGGTCCCTTCATGTACAAGCATAAGATAAATAACATGGGAAACGAGAGACTTCCTAAAATTGCTTTAATCTCAAGTCAAAACCAACTACGCCTCAAGCAGTGTCGGTGTAAAGATACCATGGCTTGGTTAAACCATTGGGGCATTGATGAAAACGACATTTTGCAGAACATTGATAATGTCAAAAATATTATTACTTCTAAGTTTAAAGAGAAATTCTGGTGTGAGGAAAATTTAGTGGTTAAGAGAAAATTAAGGTACTATAAGGGGGTCATTAATCCTAACTTGGAAGATCAGAAGTATCTCTCGGTAGTAACTAGCTCATGAAAAAAAACTAATATAACCAAGATTAGAACGAACTCTCATGAACTCCATAACGAAACAAGGTGTTGGTCTATTCCTAAAACTCCATGGGCGGAAAGGGCTTGCCATCTGTGTGAGTCTATGAGCGTTGAGGATGAAGATCACTTTCTCTTAGAGTGCCTTGCTTACACCCACATTGGATCTTAATTTCAGAGTATTTGCTACTATACAAACCTTTATAACTTCATATTGCCAAAACTACAGCAAGCTTTTTGGGCACATGAACAAGATTTTAAAGTAAACCAAGTATTATCCTTCATAATGTCCGATAGACCGAAATTGGTCTAAGTGGACGTTAATCATCAACATTAAATTAAAACATTTCTAATTTATGAGATTAAATTTGGATTATAGATAACAATTAAATTAGAACATTTCTAAATTATTAGATTAAACCATTTCTTAAGGTAAGTATAAGCATTTTGCTTCTAATTTCAGTTGTTATTAAAAAAAATTCCTATTTTTTAGAAAATAATGTTTATATATATTAAAATAATATTATCTTGTTAATTTGTTTTAATTCAAGGTGGGTTTTGTTATTAGATGCATTTCTTGTACTATTACTACTATTATAATCATTAGATTTTTAGTCGAATAAAAAATAAAAAATAAATGTTGTTTTCAATTTGAAAATAATATATATATATATATATATATATATATATATATATTCTTTATAAAATATCTTAACCTACGTCATGATTTTGGAAAATCTTACACTACAAAGGTTTTTCATGAAAAAATATAAAAAAATAAAGCATTTTTTACATAAAAGTCATTTTCATGTATGAGGGTGGGTTTTTGGAGTTGGCTAATCTCTAGACCATTTGCATCTTTTCAGGCAAGTTTGGTCGGAATATGATACACGATTTGTTGTTGAAAATGAGGTTTCCCATGTTAAAATTGCAAATTTTACTGCATAAATGGATTCAGGACCCTCGATTACCTTTAGGGCACTGAGTGTATGCAATTCCAATCACTAAAAACTACTCATTGAACAATTTCCACCGAATTTTGACCAGAAAACTTGCGGGATTTTAGGTACAAATAATCTAGAGTTTAACTTACTCCTTTTTGGTACACTATTCCCAAATTTACTTTCCCTTATCAAACAAGAACACACCACGTATTTTCAAAATTCACTAAATTTTTTTTCACAAAATGGATTGGCAAAGGGATTTTTGTTCACGTAACATGCTGACAAACTTTACTTCAAGGATACCCTCGGGAACTGCAGAGCGCGATGAAACTATTCCCATCAAATGCCTCCAACTCGAAGCCTTTGTCATCATAACAAATAATGCATTTATCTCAATATTATGTCAGATACGTTGTCGGTACAGGTATGATTGTAGTGCAATTTTAGTTCACGAAAAATGAGGTAACGATTAGTTTGTTAGGCTCTGATTTATTTCAATCATGAATGATATGATTTATTTTAATTGGTGACAGTTGCTGCACAAAAAATGGAGGGAGCCTGGAGGAGCACTTAGTATGGCCTTGAATGTGGTTGATCACTTGATGAAAGAATATGCAATGCTAGTTGATTGGAAGGATACTTATAAATCAAATATACTTAGTGAATTTGGTTGTTTTCATTGACACGGTGTGTATCTATAGCCATGGTGTCTATCTATGGCATTCAAAATTGGAGAAAACTTAGTGTGTAGATCTCATTCTTCCTCATATTTTTCCACTCCTTCAGCCTTCTTCCACTCCTTCGGCCTTCTATCTGTCGTTTCTAATGATGGCGAGTAAACAAACCCAATAGTGACCCTTTACTCATTTTGATCTATGTTCTGGGTTTTTATAGTGAAAAAAACTAGGATACACCCATCAAGTAAATTTCATTACCTATTGCTTTGTTGCCATAGACTTGATCGAACTGCCAATCCCTTCAAAGCTTTCCTAAGATAAAATCCCAGGTGTCCTCAATAAATATGAGAAGTACAATTCCTCACAATCCTACTAAGCTTAATGATGCCAACAATGTTCTCAGTGTAAGATTTAAAAATGATGCAATGTGCCCATTTTTTTGTCCTCCGGAGGACATATCAATAACTCAACCTCATCAAATAAACTGGACCGCTCAACCTCCATTATATCGATTGATGGTCTAGCCCTTTTACTCTCGAGAAGTCTTGACCACCTGCAAAACCATAGAAACAGGAACCACCATTTAACTACTTGAGAAAAAAAACACTTTAATTGAAATAAAACTTTATATATGCATTGATTACAATGCATTCTATTTTTAAGCATGGATATTGTTAGTACTTCATACACACTTTCCATTTCATCAAATAAACCATTCATGGATCATAATAGAGAAGAAAATGAAGATGTCGCCATCTAGTTATTGCAATATAAACAAAGGCACTTGATCAATAAGGTCTTCATGAGTAATAGTAATTGAAAAACATCACCTCGTCATGGCTTAAAATAAGCGAAGGATACTCAATTATTATAAAACCCAAGCCAGTCATCCAAACCTATTCAAAGTAAAGATCAAACAACCACTCATATATAACCATTCAAATGTAATTCAAGTAATAGAGCTACTAAAGAAAGCCAATCGAAGAATTGAAATCATCCAACGACACTAACCACACCAAAATCTCAAGTCACAAACAAGGGGAGGTATTGTTGGTGAATAAAATGTTTATAGGATCCCCATCTCTTAGGGCCTGGGGTCCATTAAGAGTTTGAACAAGCCCTCAGCTTCAAAAAGTGATTGCAACCCCAATATATTGTGCTTACAACATTAGGGCACCATATCCATTTGCAAGGATGTTTCAAATACACAAGAAAACGTTGAAGCATTGAATTATGTTCTTCTCGATAATGGTTACACAAAAAATCCTCTTACTCCTTCAATAAGTTATATGAAACCATCCATCAAAATGAACTCCATGTAGATTTTTACCATGAAAACACCTCAAGTGGACTTTATCCCATTTATGATGGATGGAAGCAACAATATAAATGTTTATGTTTCAAGACTACACCATTATTGAGGTCACTCTTCTTTGGTAAAACTACTTTGGTTCAGTCCGCGACTCTACATATTCTCGACTTGGTTGCTACATATCCTACAAAGAACAGGAGTTTTAAGACACACAACATCAGAGAGGGACCACCTGCTGCTGCTACCATCGGCTACTTCAACGGTGCTACTACTTCTACGGCAGGGGGTGCTAGTGCGGTTTTTTTATTAGTCAAGAGCACTTCTTCTTAATCAGGTTGGGATGTGGCCACTCCACAAATTCCAGATCGGAGTTACTTGCACTTTATAGTTTATTACATGTCGCTTGTCATATGGGAATCCCTGGAATCACTGTTTATGGAGATTCTTTGATGGTCATCAACCGAATTAAAGGGAAATGCAGACTGAACGTGATAAATCTTGAGCACTGGTGCAGGAGGATTGATGATATGGTTCACAGTTTCACTACTTTCAACTGTCAATACATATATCACGAGCATAATCAACTGGCATATCGTTTATCGAAGGATGCGTTGGAGCTCAATGCTGTAACACTTATCATACAAGAATTCATGGAGGGTGAGCTGATCCATGAAGATTCAGAAAATCTTTTCTCCGATCAGCCATAGTTTTATGTCACTGGTTTTTATGGGCAACATTATGTGTTATCACTCCAGGAAACTCCTCTAGGTTGTAGCTCGAGGATGCCTGGTAACTTAAAATGTTTTTAGGGTTTTCTGATAGGGATCAAGTCAGGTGACCTATATAACCTCCCACTCTCAAGACATGCATGAAGCTCACTTACTTACAAGGCTTTTAGTTACAACTTGTTCAGTAGTTTGACAATAAGGTGTAGGGATGGAGAACTCATCAAGCTGGCAGACTTACATACAAAGCAGATGCATATAAATGGCTAAATCCTGACAAGGATGGTACTTATAAATCAAATCACATTAACTCACGAATAGGATGACAACTATTAGCTATTAATCAACTTGAAAATCACCTAAATGCACATTTAGGCATAAGTACAGTAAAGATAAAGATGATGGCTAAACAACTCATAACAAAAGAGCTTATAATTAGAATAAACAAGATGAGACGCTTGACAATAGAATAGGCTTACAAATCCCCGAAGTTGAACCTTTATTATAAAATCAATCATGGGCTTTATAGCCTTCTACAAAAATGACAGATCTTGAAACTTCGATCTGTTTTCACAAAAAATACTCAGAAGTGATAGTTTTTCAGATTAGGGTTTAAAACCCTAGCTAACTATTTGTCTATCTATTATGAAGATCTAGTTCACTGAGCGAATACTAAATAACTGCAGTAGTCACCGATAATCACCATTGCTAGTTCAGTGTGAAATTGTTGCCAACGGCCAGTGTCTCGGTGGTTAATTGAAGTGACCTTTCTTGTTTAATCCGCCAGAATTTTCTACCTTGTTGTTGCGGTCGTCGATCGGAAGCTCTGACCTCTAACCGTTGGCACCACAAGCCTCAATGCTGCCACAGTGTCAGCGGATCAAATGACTAATCTTCTCAGCATCGACGATTAGAACCCCAAGACTGAACGTATCGGAGCTTTCAACTGCTAGCTTGTCAGTGATCGGAAGTTGTGCTCACTAATGTGTCGGAACTTCTTATCTAAACGCCGCCGCAGTGTCGGCGCCTCAACTGACTAACGTCATGACAATTTCTTCATCGACGATCAAAAACTCTTTTCTCTAGCCCATCATCGCTCCAAGCCTGAACGTTTCGACGCTTTCCATCACTAGCTCGTCGGCGATCAGAAGCTCTGTCTTCTAGCCCATCGACGCCCCAAGTCTCAATGTTGCCGCTATTTCGGAGGTGAAATGAACTAATTTTATCGCTGTCGGAGGTCAGTAGAAGTTTGAATCGGAAGCTCTTTCCCCTAGCCCATCGGAACTTTAAACCACTAGCTTCGCGATTGGAAATCGGAAGCTCAAGCCACTAACCATCGGAACTTTAAATCTGAGCGCTGTCGCTATTTCGGAGGTGAAACGAACTAATATTCTCAACATCGGTGATCGAAACCCCAAACCACTAACCATCGGCACTTTAAACCACTAACCATCGAAACTTTAAACCACTAGATTCTTCGCAGTGGTAGCGCCGTAGCCGACTAAAACTTTGAAATGTCGGCGTAATAAAGGACTACACCTCCGATCACTGTTTAAAACTGTTCTGATGGTAGTAAAAAATTTAGTAATACGCCTAATCGCCGAAGGGGTTTTCCACCTGTTATTTATCTTCCAACTTTCGGTGGCTAATGAGATGTTCTGATCCTCGCCCAAGCCACCGAAAGCTACAACCTGTGAAATTTTTACCCAAATAAAAAAACAGAGGCTTTCAAACTGTCAGTGATATTCATATCCTTTATCGCATGAGTTAAATTCTTCATACTATCAAAATAAATTTATTTTGGGAGATAACATTATGGTTATTATATAAGATGATAGAGCGTCATGGAGGTTTTAGACTGTAAAATTCTCTGGCTGGTGTGATGGGAATCTATAGCTGAGAACAGGCAGCTCAGTTTTTTTGCAAACTATCTCAGTATTGGTCTGAATTCGGATGACCAAGTCACCAATGATATGTAACAGGTCCTTTATTAATGAAATGATAGAACTTTTTTCCCCCTGAAAAAAGACAATGGATGAAGGCAAAGCATTTGAGCTTATAGAGCATTTGATTGTCCACTTGAGCATCTACAATACTAACAAAGCTCAAAATCGGGGATCCATATGTCTAAACCATCCCCAAAAATACTCATACATAATTGAAAATCCACGATACAACAAACAAAATTACCTTAGTCCAAGTATAAACAAAAATAGTCTTCATATTATATAACATTGAGTGAAAGATCTCATAAGATTCGATCCTAACCCATATTAATAATATTTGAAAAAAACAAAAAAAACTAACCTCTTTTCCACAACATTACATTTACTTTTCCTTGCCATTTTTTTTGAAGTTATAAGAATCTTCATATTATATAACATTGAGTGGAAGATCTTCGTATGATTGAATCCTAAACTATATTAATAATATTTCTACATTACATCTACTTTTCCTTGCCATTTTTTTTCGAAATTATAAGTGTCTTCATATTATATAACATTGAGTAGAAGATCCTCGTAAGATTGGATCCTAACCCATATTAATAATATTTGCAAAAAATAAAAATAAAAAAACACCAACCTCTTTTCCACTACATTACATCTACTTTTCCTTGCCTTTTTTTTTCGAAGTTATATGGCACCTTAAAGGGCCGTTGCTAATTTAGTCTTAATTCGAAGGTTCATCCGAGGCGAGGCGGGACCCCAAGGTTCGAACCTCATCCCCTTGTTCCTGGATTTGAAAGTTAGTACCCGCACTAGTCGTTTTCGTTTCCAACTCATCATCCAACTGGAAGCTTCCCCTTTTTTTCCTTTCCTCTCTCATAGACTGAGTGATAGTGGATCTATCTCCCTGCCGTTCGCCTTCTGCGAATTAGTCAATTGCGCCGGGTTCTAGACTGGCACGAAGACCCATTAAAGCTAGAGGATCTGAAGTTTTTCGAGTCAACGTTCTTCGGCGGACTTGACGTTGGAGGTAGCTCCGTCGTGTTCATCTTCTTTCCTTTTGCATCAAGAGAAAACCCTGGTTTGTATTTGCATTGTAGATCAGAGGCGTAGGCCTTATATTGGATCCACAATTTTCGTCATTTAAATTTCCCTGGCAATTGGCACACAGGAGTTTTAACAGAGCATTCATTGTTAACATCTCATCGGCCAAGATGGTGTCGAAGGAATATGTGGAGAAGATGCAACAACGCCAGCAATATCGCAACCTTTGGCACACAGATCTCATGAACGCAATCAAGGCGGATACACCCTGTACGTTTCAGAATTTTGAAATATATTATCTTATCTTCAAGAATTATGTCTTTTAAGACCTTCACATTTCTTCTTATTTTTGGATACCAATGCTGAATTCACGGTTTCTGTACACATGCTGTAAATTAGGGCGATTTATTGATAGGAATATTAATTGCTGGAAATATATATGTTTGTAAGTATGCGTGTTTGGTTTTCTCCCTTGCAGTAGTGCTGAGCTTCCTTATCTTGCGTTGGCTTAGCAATATTCGGGAAATTACTGTCATCCCGGTTGCCTTTTGAATTGTCTTCGTCTTCGTTCCTGTAAATTTACCTTTAAAAAAATAGATCAGGCTAAAATATGTGTGAAACACACAGTGGCAGGGATCAAATCTGAAGTACAGGTTCGTTCTGAGCTTGTCTGATGAAATGGTCTTAATCAAAGTCATATGAATTTAGGTGATTTTTAAAGATTGTGCCCGTCTTTCATATTGTGAAATTTGGTTCACTGGTCTGGAAGTTTGTGGCATTCATGATTTTTCTAACACTCTCTTGACCTATCCTTTGCTGTGCATGACTTGCATGCATATCAATCAGGAAGCGATTTCATTGTAGGATGTCAATGCCACATATATCCTCTTTCTGCATGAAGTCAAAACAGTTGGGTTTTGGCTTTGCTCCATACTGAGCAGTTGCATGCACGGTGAGTTTAGACACTACTCACGAGGAGGGGCACTGTCTTGGTCTCTTAGAGGGTCTCTTCCATCATAGTTATGGTCTCTTTCATCATATTTAGTTGGAAAGGTCTGAGCCCAAGGTGTTAGCTCAACCAGTTGTCACCAATGTTGTTGGGCATTTGGCTAGTTCTGTGCTGGCAGGTGCACTAGTCTATGCCAATGGATTTAGTAAAGATATCATCTACGGATGTGGGGAAACGTCCCCTGGGTTTTCCTGAGAGGTTTTCCTTAGAATGGATCTGCTTTTAATACGTTCAAGTAGGATGGCGATAGAGCTGGGAGGAGATCTATTATACTTGTGCTCACTGAAATACAAATGTGGCCATCCTATAGTTTCTGAAGTTTGTCTTGGCAATATCAGACATTAAATCAAACGGTTAAATCATAAGCCTGTGGAAGTAGGTGTGTGTCACACTTGTTCAATTGTCAAAAGGGATTGGGCAGAATTCAAGCTTGATTTGATAGATTCTATAATACTCACTAATGGCTACTTTCATGAGC
>LPNX010986172.1:50769-211247 GCA_001517045.1 Pseudotsuga menziesii
ACTGGCATATAAGAAAACAGAAAAGGACACCGACACAAATCCCCCAAGGGGGATGGGGACCGGGCTCTACTGAGCCTACTCAAAACTTTGTTTTTATTAATGTGTTACAATGCTTCAGCAGAGAATGCTCTTTGGTCCTTGTTATCTGGGATCCAAAGGCTTACAACATGCAAAGGAAATAGGCCCAGCTAAGGGGAAGGTCTCCTGGGAGCTCCAAATGTTCGAAAAAGCTAATTTCGGGCAGAGTTTCCTTCTCTTTTTTGATGGGCCTGCTAAAAACCAGCAAGCATATGTCAGTGAAAGATGCCCAAAAACACTTTGGAAGTGTCTTTGGGCAGCATGCAAAAATTTACAAAAAAAATCTAAGTAACTACTGATTATAAAAACAAGGAAACAACTAAGTGAGGTAAGCTAGAAAGCTTGCCTTCTTAGGATCTTTGCTTGCCTCTTGAGAAGAATGGCAAGCAAATCTCAAGCACAAATTGCTAGATCAAACTTTAAAATGCATAGAAACTCTTTCAACAAGCTTTTTTAATTTTCAAATTTTTTAAACTTGTGAAAAAAGGGGAAAGTAACTAGATCTAGAATTTTAAAATGTACCTTTGAAGCAGACTAGAAATAGAAACTTTTAGACATCAGATCTACCTTTGATATGACTTTAGATGCTAGATCTAATATGGAAACGTTTGAAATCGAAAGAAAATTTTAAGAAATTTGTGGATCAAAAGTTTAAAAACCCAGAGTAGAGCAAGCAATAAAGGACAGAAAAACGCCTCCTTGGTGAGATCAGAGGGACAAAGCTTATTTTCCAATTTTACTGAAAGAAAGGTAGAGCACATTTGCTCATCAATACTCCAGCTTTAGCTTCCTGTAAAAGATTATCAACACTAGCAATGGGGATTAAAAAACCCCTGTGTAAACCGAAAGAGACTACAACAACAATGTAGATCCAAGCATGAAATCATACATATATCAAATAGTCTTCCTCGACTTGCAATAAAAGAGTAACCTAACAAGAATTACCTTTTATCTCTACAAAAATACCATTTCCTTCCGAAAGCAAGTTAATCCCAAACATATGCAAGCATGAAAACAAATACAAGTTACCTCACAAATGTAGAATGAGCTCTGTCCAAACATCCATAGATCCCACACAGAAATTGCCTCCAAAGCCTTTTATTCACAATACTCAATAAAACTGTTACAACATTACAAGCAGAGGTTCCACCTTTTGATGATGAACAAAGGAGAAGAGACCAGCTTATATAGGAAAAGGGAGACCTAGGGGGGCCTCATCAATACTGAAGATCAAACTCAGAGTTTAGCTGAGCTTGAACAGAGGAGGTGATTGACACCTCTCTCACCAAACTCCCTCAACGAATCATAAAACTCCAACACATACCAAGCAATGAAAGAGACTGAAGATGATATCACTCACTACCCTCGCGTGAGTGTACGGCTCCTCCACACGTGAGATAATCTCACCAACCCAATATTCGCTTGATCCTCGTGGAATATATCACTTAATGAACCACCAAACAACTCGTAGCCCATGTGTAAAGGGGGTCCACCTCACGGCTGGCATATATACAAAATAAAAATAAGAATGCGTGAGCTCCACCTACCATGCTTGTGATACCAACATGTGCGAAATTAGATGACGTGAGTGAGGAGATAGCGTTGGTTACAAATCAGTATGTAAAACAATCCACAATATAACCAAAACTTAAGTGACGTGGATATACGAGGGGTCCACTCCTTGCTGGTGTAACCATGCCCACGCTTTCAATAAGCTTGACGTCAACCTTATTTCATCACTCGCCATCCTTCATAAAATAATAAACAATGATTGGTATTATTTTATAAACCAAGGTTATGTTTAAATGATGGGGGCCAATCCTTGGCTAGCGCAACCATGCTCACAATTAGCGTGACTACATTTAAGGTTGACGTTACCTCTCCACATTTATTCACTACCACTTACTTTATAACCAAACTTTGACTTCAAATGAGTGGAGGTATGAGTCGCTAGTCACATGGGACCCTTTCCATGTCACTCAAATCATTTTTTAAATTGATTTTGACTTTTTTTCTATTTTGACTTTAGTGCCAATTTGTCCAAATTTAGCATTAAAATGCTATTTTATGCACTTTTAGCCCAAATAATGCCTCACGAGGTGCTCCGGCTGCCCGACTGATGTAGAAAGTGGTCCCATGGGTAAAGTGGATGCTCCGGGTGTGAAAACGAGTGTCCCCACGTCAAAAACAGACTCCGTATCTGACTTTTATTACAATCTGAAGTTTTTTAATTAAACCATTAAAAAATGGCTTAAAAAACGGAAAATTTTATTTTTTGCGGAAATTGATGAAACTCTAGGGGGACCTAGTACATGTCCATACGACTTAATTTGAATGCCTAGCATGGTGAAAAACACCGACACGAAGGCTCTAATAACCTCCCTAGGCCTCAACACCAAGATGACTACCCCAGCTTTGGAGGTGTGAGTGAAAAACTCAGAAAATATTAGTCGTTTGTTCAACAACCAATAATAACCAAGGGAAAAAACACTCTGAGCTAGTCGGCTTGATGCTCAAGTCTGGGAAGCCGAGCCTTTTATAAAAAATTAAATGCTAGGACATTTTTTACAATTTCCCCAAGGGGGTATGAACATGTGTTACAAACAATAAAACGGTCATGGAGGCCTGGAAGGACTTCTGAACTCTGAATATGAACAAGTATCTTGTTCATCACTAGCGGCTCACTGAAAGTCCAACTAGGTGCAGCCTAGTCGGTAACAGAGCCATTGGGCAAAACCCATCAAAGCTGTCAACTACACCTTCTCTTGTCTTTTTTCCCCAACCATTTATTTCTGCTAGAATTTGGTTGAGGTAGTTATTGCATGGAAAGGAAGAGTATGGGCAAAAGTTTGAATTGGGCAGAGCACCCATTCTGGAAGAACGTGTTTTGACCCCATGGGCAAGAAAACACCCAAAAATGTATGCCTATTCCCTCGTGCATTCACGTTTTCATCTTCCCTCACGTTTTGGGGGAAGCTGTGGGACGTTGGGATGATGGATCCTTTGTTCACAAGGAGGTTGTTCATTCACGATCATTCACCCACGCGTTGGTCATCCTTCTGGATCAGGCAGACGCAACGAGAGCTAGCAGGTGTTGCTACGCGTTTATGCAAGTATTTTTCCTTTGCCGAGACCGTGGTTGCTATGTTGCAGCGTTATCCTGAACTACAGAGTGTTATGAGACCCTATCACTTGTGTATCAGAGTGAAGCCTGTGTTGTTGTGTCTCTTTGTGGTTGATGTGTTGTAGCGTTATCCTGAACTGCAGAGTGTTATGAGACCCCGTCACTTGTGTATCAGAGTGAAGCCTGTGTTGTTGTGTCTCTTTGTGGTTGCTGGATTGCAGCGTTATCCCGAACTGCAGAGTGTTATGAGCCCCTGTCACTTGTGCATGAGAGTGAAGCCTGTGTTGCTGTGTCTCACTGTGGTTGCTGTGTTGTGCACTCGGGATTTGGTCTGAACTATATACAAGACTTAGGAGTGGGAGAGACGTAGAATGTGCTTGATCAACCTAGTGTGGAGCCTCACAATGAGATAAGAGTGGCTGGTGAATCTGCTATGCACATCCTGAAGAGCACTGGAAGGGAAGGTGTAGCCTGAGGGACTGTGGAGGAGAGAAGGGGATGCTTCCTTGTGTTGGGTGTGTAGGCAACGTGGATGCCAAGCCAGATAGGTCTTGTGAAGGTGTCCTTAGCTCCGTGGATGAGCTCACTAGCTTCGCAGTTCTTCCTGTCCACTGCCTTAAGAGCCTAATAAACCCAACTTGAAGGATGGCTTGGCTAATAGCCTGATAAACCTATCTGTTGGCTTGGCTGTCTTGTTGTGTTCGGCCTTGTGTGATCCTTGACTGGACAGTCTGATAAACCCAACTGTGAATGCTGGCTTGGTTGAGTAGCCTGATAAACCCAGTAGTGAGATGGCTTGGCCGTATAGCTTGATAAACCCATCTGTTGGCTTGGCTGGTCCTTTATGTAAGTGTTGGCTTGACTATGTGCAGTTTGATAAACCCAACTTGCAGGATGGCTTGGTTGATGGCTTGCGAAACCCATATGTTTGGCTTGTTTTCCTTGCAGCCTGATAAACCCAACTGTGTTGGCTTGGCTGAGTTTTGTTGTATCCTTGGTTATGTGTGAATCTGCTAGTGTTTCCTTATCTCTTGGGGGAATCATGCCCAGCTCGGGGGTGGTAGTATTGCTGAAAGATTGATGAGCGCACTGGCCTATGGTTGGGTGGAACGTTGCAGCGACATAGCTAGTTGCGGGACAAACTCTTTTCAAAGATAAGTGTTCTTGTCTATGTTAATTCTCTGCATTGTATTTTTCTGCAATTGTCATTGCTCAATGGAATATGATGAACATGTTTAATGTGTTGAATGGCCGAATTGTTCTGTTGTATAATTGCAATTGTAGGCATCTGTGTAAGTCTTTTTCAATGCATTTTTAAATTAAGTTGCAGGACTCAGAATGCCGGATTGGTGATGGCCTGAATGGCCAAATCTCTCCAAGACTTCGATTAGGAGGTCAAATTTCCGGACATAAATCTCCTTTCGCAATGGGCTATTCCGCATGCGGGATGCGGAATGCAGGGAACGTCTTTCTGCCAAGTTGGTTTTCCACAGATCTCTTTTCGCAATTCTTTGTTCCGCAACTTGCAGGATGCGGAAATGTCCTTTGGTGAATCTGGTTTTCCGCCCGCAACTCTCCTTTCCGCAACTTGCGGGATGTGGGATGCGGAATGCGGCTTCGCAGATCTCTATCTCCGCAACTTTCCTTTTCGCAACGGTCTATTCTAGATGCGGGATGTGGGATCACAGTTTTCGTTTTCCCTATTCCGCAAGCTTAGGCTTTTCGCACCGTTGATTTTGCGGGTTGATTTTCAATCGTTAGTCTGTTTCCAGATGCGGAACAGGTTGTGACTGTCGGTTTTTGGTTGTGCTCTCTTTCTCTGACAAATGGGAGGGGACGTGACGACGTGGCATCATAAAATGAATGTTGAAGAGTGTTGTTCACAGCCATGCTGATGATTCAAAGAAGAACAAAGGTTCCTTAAGAAATTTTTAATTCTGCATGATAATCGGGGCATGGGTACACTACAACGCATCTCAAGGTTGAGGTTCAAATTCAGCTGAATTTCAAGGGATGGAGAAAATTTGTTCAAATTCGTTGTTTTTTAAGATAAAGTTTGTTACTCAGGATTGTCGTGTTTGATTGTTCTTAGTTTTCTACGTCTCTCCTCTCCTTTACCTTAGATTGATTGTGGTCGATGGTGGGCAATACTCTATCCCTTGTGAGTCGTGATGGCAGACATCTATTATTTCCCTCATGAATGGCGACGGTGAATGGTGATCGATGACAGTCAGAAGACATGAAATGGTGATCGACGACGAGGCAGTCGATGATCGACAATGGACGATCATCTTCAACTTAATTTATATATAATACATTATATTTGTCATATATTATAAACCTTGTATTATGTTATAAATTACAATATATTATTTATTAAATGTTGTTTATATATATATATCTATATATATTAAATGTTAGTTATTTTTAATATATGTAAATTATATTAAATATAATTTCTTTATATATATAATTTATAATTGTATATGATATGTTAATATGTAGTCAAATATAATTTATGTTTTAAAAATATTGATATGAACGAATTTAATGTTGAATCTTATTTGAATTTTATTAGAAACTTTAGATTTGAATCGAAATTTCATCTTTGTTGAGCTCGAACTCAAACTTGAAACATGTTGACATAGCTTCCTTCAATGGAAGACTTGGTACTAGATTCACAAGAAGAGCTAGAGGAGAATGCTGTTCTTCAAAAAAAGATTAGGTCTACAAGGAGGGGAGAGCAAGAATCATGGTTGATTGGGATCAAATGTCAGTGTCCAAGACAAGCCAAATGGTATGCCATATTTCGAGAGAAAGGTGGTGGAGTTGCTTCTTCATATTCTTCCAAGTAAGTTATCTTTTGGGAACCACATGCATTCCAAAAATGGGGATGTATGATCCATAAAGGGCCAAGCATATTATTTAGTTTGTTGTGTAGTTGTTGTTGTCAAACTAGCTAGAGATTTGATTATCGGGATTCTGGAATCAACCCATATTCGAGAATAAAAACATGTAGCTTGAAACCTTTCATCTCTCTTCGTTAGTGGAGGAAATCAACAACTTATTGAACACCAAAAAAATTTGCCGAGCAAAGGAGTGTTGGGATTGCTGTAGGAGGGAGAAATCGTCTTTCATAGTGGCCCATTGGCTTCATTGAAGAGTCCATCTTTGTGATTTGTATTGGACAAGACTATAAGTAGAATGACATAAAGAAACACATGACACAACCATTTTCATTCAAGGGTTTTCTCAAATTGGGTTTTCCGTGGGTATATATAATGTCTTATGACGTGGTTGCTTGTTTTTCATGTTTTCTTCGCATTTTCCTTTCCATTCTCTTGCTGTAATTTGAATTTAATCCATTGGAATTAGGGAAATTGTGTGCTTCCTTGCTATAAATAAGCATAATCTTAGCATAGTAGTTGGAAAGCAAGTCATGCATTTACTTCATCAAAAGATCAAAGTTGGTGAATTGTAATTTGCTTAGCTAGTGCATTTCTAGATTAGGTGTTATCCAAAACATATTTCCCCATAATGAAACTAGTATGTTTTGGGTAAATAATCTTGGCAAAATGTGCTCCATCCTTAGGGTCAATGCATAGGTCGTGATATTATAAAAAAATGTTAAGAGGTTAATGCATCTCCAATTGGCGATTCACCAACATTTAATTGCAAGACAAAAAAAGTAATTCTTTTATTGATAATGGTTCCCAATGTTGTCATTTGAGAGCTTCCTTGTAAACATGGAGTAATTTCAAGGCAACAAAATCACATGTCACCTTGTAAAATTCTCATGGGAAGCCCTCTAATCCAGGTGGTTTATCCTCAGTCATATTTGACAAGGCAACTATAAGCTCTTCTAGAGTATGTGACTACATTCTTAACCTTGTCTAGGTTTTAAAAAGTTCATGCTTGACTACATTCATGCTAGTTTGCATGGCCACCTTGTATTTTTTGGTAAAATCCTAAGATTGAAAAGCCATTTTGTAATGAGCAACAAACTCTTTTCAATATCCTCCTACTAGGTAAGTCTCACATTCTATGTTTTCGTGCTATACATTTTCTCCATTTCTTCTTTTGAAGCTAGAGTATTGAAAAAGTCTTGTGTTGATTAATTTCCAATCTTGAACCAATTGAGTCTAGCACGACATTGAACCCCCTTGGCACTTTTGAATTTCATCTACTTTTCAAATACTGTCGAAGCTTGTCCATCTTAGTGATATAAGCCAACAAAACCAATGCACATACTCACATATAAGAATAGAAAACCCAAGAGATCAAACATGCAGAGAGTAGATTATTGTAATGTACACATATGGTACACTTGTCATTGTATTATCTATTAAACTAGTGCAAAAATAGTGTACTCTATAGTGATCATCTTTGATCAAGTCTCTTAGGGTTACAACTAAAAGATAATGATACATATTTTGGTGGTTGATGAACTAAAACCAAGTTCCATATAAATTATTTACAATGACATATGGAAATGCAAATGATAAAGTGAAAAATTTAGTTTCCAATTATAAAACATAGTTGAACTAAGTCCACCTGGAACTTAGGGACTAAGCCTCACCATTTCCTCCCCATCGACAGGAAATTGTCTCCAATTTTGGTTTACTTGGGGTACAACCCTTCTGAACGGAGTACAAAAAATGCTCGGGCTTTGTGTAGTTGGGGTCTTGGTATGAACCCATGCCCCTACTAAAAATGGAGTGCTTGAACCAATGTCTAAATGCTTCGTCATAGGAGAGATGTTCATGGAAGAAAACCATTGGATGTTCTCCTTGATTAAGAGCAATCCCAATAGAAGTATGGTGGATATCGAGGGGAGAAGCATTGATGCAAAAGATATTGTTTTTTGCATAGAAGGAGGATGAATAAGAGGAACTATAAAAGTAGTGTTGTACGATGAACTGTGTAATAAGTTTTGCTTCATAGCTGAATTGTGTGGGAACAAGGAGTTGAGTGAGTGCTTGTTTGAAGAAGGACTGCTCCTCCTTTCTTAGGCGCATAAGTTACCTGCGAGAAGGTTCGATGAGCTATTTGGAATTTGCTTAGAGAGTAGAAGATTTTGAAAGCACCTTTGAATGGATGAAAACAGAGATATTTGTTGAAGGCAAGAATACTTCACAAGTTTGTGCAGAGACAACTCGTTGGTTAGTCTTCGACACTATAAGCTCGTTGTGCAGCGGAGTTGTAAAAATATGGCGTGGCTTAGCTTTTTGGGCAACTAGAGACACTAATTGTGAAGTATGTTATGGAAAGTAGTAGGCATAAGATCGAGCCACAATTGAGGTTGCCTTGGCTCATGAGATGCTTCATATTTTGTTGGGCGATCAAATTTGACCAAGCCCCATATGAATTATTTACATTGAGTTAGAAAAATACAAAAGAGTAAGTGAACAATGCAATTTACATTATAAAACATAGTCAAACTAAGTCCACTAGGAAATCAGGGGCTAGGTCTCCTCAATTGTTTTGAAGCTTTTAATTGAAGGGCATGCATTGAATCACTTGGTCAAGCTTTTTCTTAACCACCTTATTCTACTTTCATTGGATTGAAGCAAGTTGCCTACCATAATCCCTCAAACAGAAGGTGGTTTGGGGGATGACATCTTCCCACCATTCAATCCAACCATTTTCTCCATTTGGCCTTGGAATAAGATTCCATATTTTTTTAATACAATTTAAGCAACTTTGACTCTTCAGGTGAGAATTATTCATGATTTAATGAGCCTTAAACATACAAATTTTAGTAGCTCCACATGAGGTGGTGAAATGGATAGGTTGTTGGTTTGACAAAGTAGCTTACCCTATTTGATCGACCAACTTATGCGTTTAAGTAGTTCCACACGAGTAGAGAAATAACTAGGTTGGTAAGTAGCCTACCCTTGCACCTAGCCGATTCGAGCTTTCCTACAGTCAAAGCAAAAAGGTATTTTTCTCATAAAGCTTGGCATTATCATGTCTTTTAAGGACTTTCTCATTGCTCTTGTGGAAATTCAATTAGGTCAACTAGAGCTCTATTAACTCATTCCTCCTAGATTGTTTGGGTTGTTTTACAATTCATTGGCTTTTAAGAGTATATAAGGATTCTTTCTCTTATTGAGGGAGTTCGACTAGAGCATGCCTTCGTTGTCCTCTTGAGTGTTAACCATATCGAAATTTGCACAAACAAGCCAATGAGCTTCTAGAAGTTCATCGATCATCTTCTTCCATAAGTTCTCTCTTTCTTTTGCATTATTGGTTACATAAATGTAAGGACCTCAAATCCTACAACATATTTGTAACCCTAATCAAATACAGATTCCTTTAAAAATTAAGGAAAGAAAATATATAGTTTAAATGTATATCATCATAAAAGACGACAAATGACCAACAAAAAAGAAAACTGTAAGCCTTTGAGAAGAATCTCATCATACATGATCTGCTTACCTGATCGATGACCAATTTACATGTTTGCATGTAGCCCTTGTCTTGCTTGAGATGTCAGCTCCTCTATCCGCAACAATAGTTGGGTGGACAACTTTCCACTTAACTAACCCCCAGACAAAAGGCCGAGGCCCACGATCCCTCAACAGTTAACACTATGCCACACTGAGTAATCCCTTAACTCTATTGATCTATCAATATGCGTTCCCCCTTTCTTCCTCCTTATTCTTCCTCTTCATAGGTGCGCACACCACAAACAAATCACAACAAGCAAGAAACCCCCTAAACAAAAGAATCAAACTGGATCCCTCGACCTCTTGGTCTTGCCCCCTTTTATTACACAATTCCCATGTTTTACCCAATTTCTTAACTATGCATGGGTGAGACACTTGTCACTTGTGCACTTAAATTAAATACAAGTGCACATTTCATTTTTATTTTGATATATTACTTGTTCTTTTTACTATTTTTATACTTATAGTAATCTTCAAGGTTGGGGTGTTACATACTTCCCCCCTTTAGGAAACTTCATTATGAAGTTATAACACCACAACAACAAATAAAAAGACTTACTCAATCAGTCATGTAGATAGTAGGTAATATAGATAACTAGTACTATTGTGAAGATGAGAGATTTATACGTGTAGCCATCAGGCATAAATCTTTCACCTACAATACTACAATCAACATGCCCTAACTTATGACACACTCTTCATTAATTCCTTAAGTGTCTAATATGCACCCACTCATACAATTATGCATCAATCTCATTACACACTCAAGAATCAATCTAGACAATAAAGGAAAAATAGAAGTACTCATTTGTGAAACTTCCTCCTTCCTTAGTCACCCTCTCCTTGAGAATCGTACCATCCGCCACCTCCATAATCCTCCACACCAACTCCGAATGGTCCCAGTTTCCATGGCACAGGCGCTCTATTGTAACCTGTTCGCGGATCATACTTTAGGCATCAATAGTTCTATGGGAAGCTATCGTAGCATAGCCACCTTTCCAACTTTTAGTAAATGCATGACCTCTTCGGAATTTAATAGGAATCTGGGCCTAATCTATATTAACTAACATGTGACTGATACTGCGATCCCAATACCAGGATCATTATACCCTAGGCATTTTGAAAGGCTGCCCTATACTCCCTCCATATGCACCCTTAAGGCACCAACCCTAGGCATCGAATGTCCTCCATATGCCTCCCCCTCGACAAGGATACCTTAAGCCGTGGACTTTTGGTAGAAGAGTTAGGAACCGTTTGCATAGAATTAATTGTTGAGTTTGCCCCCCAGCCCATAAGGTGTTTTTTAGTAGCCATTCTCATTCGTGGCTATGGGCCCCCACGAAATCCTAGAATGATTAGCCTCACTTGGCTCTTTGAGTGGATTATCTGTAGCAACTTCCACTCACCACAATGAACAATGATTAGTATCCATTTCTTCAGGATAATAAATTATCATGAAATCAATTATGAATCATGTGTGTTGACGAAGAATGCCGTCACAAGTTAAAATTGCATTACAATGTATCATAAGCCATCATCACGACAAAATATGCCAAGTTTTAATTAAACATTTATCGAGTCCCAGATGCTATGGGATACCATCTTAAAATAACAAGTCATGATACCATCATGAAATCATAAGCATCTTACTAATATGTCATTAAAAGCCATCATGAATCAACATTTGTAAAATAAGGTGTCGCATTGAATATCAACATGAGGTAACAACATATATAATCTAACAACATTTCATAATCTATGTTCTTGGGCATCGAGTACCGTGAAAAAGCAATAAAATACCAACATGAAATAATATGTTGTATACCATGTGTCATCTACCTCAAGATGCCATGAGAAGCTATAAAATACCATGCTAAATATTAACATGAAATAATAACATGTCACTAACCACGTGTCATCTATCTCATGATAGAGTTATAACTTATAAGATACCATACTAAATATCAACATGAAATAATAACATATCATGTACCACATGTCATCTATCTCTAGGTACCATGACCAAGATTTAAAATACCATTTTGAATAACATCATATCATGTGCCACATGTCATCTTCATGAATAAATAAGCATCATAACCAAGTATCATTTGCCATCAAATCCTACCATGACATCATTAAGCAACAAGACTATATGCACTCGCTGCATACCATCATTCATATAGTCACAGTTATGGAGTTAGAACCCACATGCAATGCCGTATAGTATTGATCAATATTATATCATCATATGTGTGATGGGATCATGTGTTTTCATAGGATGTCTAGCCTCTTAGTTAGCTTTTTGTGGAATTAATTGTTTTGATTTGGTGTTCAACAACAATATTTTGAAAAATTATAGGACTAACAATGCTTGGAACCTATCCTTATTACACTCAATCTCACCTAGTCTTTTAAAATTAAATAATGTTGTGTCTAATTTTGTAAGGGAAGAAGTCATTATGTAGCATGGTAACTTTGTCACAATGATTTGATTCAAGAAATTTTAATTGAAATGTAACAACCTTCAAAGGATATAACAACCTTTTCTTAATTCAAGTGCATGAACTTGTAAATAAATATCACAATAGTTATTTATAACTACATGAATTTACCATATTTATGTATACAACTATTGAACATAAGATCTCATTTATATTTTATATACAATATACTTGGTTTCTCAATTTCTCAATATCAAATTCATAAAAATTAAGAATTACATTACAATGTAATATAAGACACTCCATTAATTTTGCTAACCCTCTCATACCACCATTGAGATTAAGGATAATCCACACTAATCTCTGAGATGTGTCTATGTCCGAACTCTTAATAGGATCAACAAAGCTTTAGGAGAGATGAGAGTTGCGACTCACAACACCCTCATTCATTCATGATTGGTGGAAGTATAAATGGTTGCATTTGGTCAAATGAAGTTTAGAAATCTTCAAATGAAAGATCAAACCCTAAACTTCTTGTAAATAAAAGGCACCTAGAGTTTGAAACAAGGTTTTAACCCTTTTAACCATAGCTTTTTGCAAGGATCAATAAGCCACCTTATGTTCCATGACTCAATTTTCTTTGGGTTACAATAAAGATGGAGTCTATAATATATATTACCCATCTCAATATTATCATCTAATCTAGCTAGAGCATCGAAGGAGTTCAAAGGCCGTGGAGAACATGAGAAAAATAGTTGCGCTTGGTGCAACTTTTAGGTTTCCTTCGAGCCCCCTACTAACCTCCTTACAGTTAGTAGGCTCTTGGGAGTTCTAAAGGAGAGGTGAAGAGCGAGCATTCCTACACCACCATGAAGGGTGGTGTTTTGAGGGGGCCGTGCAAGTTCCTTAGCCATGCTATAGGACATTGGCTTGTTAGTAGCTAGTAAGATAGAGGATGGAGATTTGCTAGCCCCTAAGACTTTTGGGACACTACAACTTTAGTGGCTATGTTGCATGAGTTTTCAGAATATGGCTAGGGTTGTTCAGAACAAGTAGAAGTTTCACTCAAATATGCAAGAAATAACAAGTTGAGCGTAATATATATCAAAACACAAAAATTGAGTTTTCAGAATATGGCTAGGGGTGTTCAGAACAAGTAGAAGTTTCACTCAAATATGCAAGAAATAACAAGTTGAGCGTAATATATATCAAAACACAAAAATAAGAAAAAATGGGGAATCAGGATTCAGGTGCATTAGGGTGCTCTCTCTAATGCTCTTAAAATGTTTGACAATTAATACCTACTAATATTAATAAGGGTCTGTTACCGGATGAACTAGCAGGACTAGTCACCGACAAACATATGAGGGAGGGGGTGACGACTATCACCTTAGCCACTCTTCCCAAATTGCTTTGGAAGTCTAAACCTCCTAGGGGAGAGCCCTAACGTAACCCTATAAGGAGCACTAAGACACCAAGTAGTATATTCTTTGAAGGATGTTAGTGACCAGTGCCTTATTGGGGTTAATCCAATAGATAAAGGAAATATGCTATGAACTAGAATTATGCAAGTATAGCAGGTATATTCTGTTCAGTAATCCTTTCATCCAATTTGGGCCTTTGATAATAAGAACATAGCTAGGCAACCAGTATGAAATGTGACATATCCAAGTACAAACAATTACAATTGCATCTTCCACAGTAATAGCAAAGGTAAGTAACAATAATGTATTCAATGGCATTAGTAATCAATACAGTAGTAACCATGTATACATATATTCAATTCCAAACTGTTTCTTGTTGCAGTATGTGAACCAACAGTAAATACTAGTGAACAAAGTCCATAAAACAATAATGCAGAGTTTCCACTATGTGCCAAAAACTGCTAAAATGAGCGAATCACTATGAATGAAAGGTTGGAGGGAGGGCTCTATACCCTATCTAACCTTGATAATGCTGTAAAATCCCTCAACGCCCTCCTCAAAGCAACAAGAGGGCATGGCATGGTAGATAGTGTCCTCTGAGGAAAGAGACCAGGGAGAGAAGGCACTAATGTGCAGAAGGACCAGGAGGGTGTCCTAAGTGGTTGTGAAGGGAGATGATTGTCTCGCAGCTGAAGCAAAGGCCACCAAAGCAAGCAAACAAGGTGGACTAACAAATTGATTAAAGAAAGAAAACAAACTAAGAACAATACGATACATGGACAAAATAAAGAAAACAAACTAAGAACAATAGGATAAATGGACAAAATAAATAAAACAAACTAAGAACAATACGATAAATCGACAAACAGACTAACTAACTAACAAACTAACTTACACAATAATAACGAATATCAGACAATATCCGAGAAGTACCTCTTTAGTGCATACCCATTGATAGGTAGAGGAATCTTCTCACCATCCAGGTGACTCAGACGGATGGCATTTGGACCTGCAATATCAATAAATTGATATGGACCCAACCAAAGATTGTCAAACTTGCCATGTTTACCTGGGTCTTCTCTTCTTTTGTCCCACAGAAGAACGAGGTCCCCGATTTGGAGGTTGTGCTGATGAGCCTTCTTGTCAAATTTTCCTTTAACTTTGTCCTGGTGTAGTGTCAAGTGATCAAAGGTCTTCCTCTGGTTCTCATTGAGCTCTATCAAGCTGTTGATTCTTTGTTGATATATATTTGGATCATCAACATTCTGTTGGAGGACCTTGTACACTGGCAACTTCAAATTGATTGACAAAGTGACATCCAGACCAAACACTAATTCAAATGGACTTTTCCCAATTGATTCCTTTATAGTCATTATGTCTACCCATATTGCATACTTCAACTTACTATCCCAACACCTCTTATTATCACCAACGATCTTTCTTATAATACCCATCAGATTCTTGTTACTTGATTCAACAAGTCCATTTCATTGAGGATAATAATTGGAAGAATGTGAGAGTATGATACCATATTCAAAACATAATGTAGATAACTCACCGCCACTGGAAGCCTTTGCGTTATCTGTTATGATCTTAGCTGGAGTTCCAAACCGAGTGATAATTGTGTTTTTTAAGAAGTCTGTGATCACCTTTGCTATAGCTTGCTTCGTTGGAATAGCTTCAACCCACTTAGTAAAATAATTTGTAGTTGTCAAAATCCATTTATGTCCATTGCTTAAATTTTGTTTACACTCGCCAATGAAGTCGAGACCCGACTGTTGAAACGGTGCTTCAACGACAATTGGCTGAAGTGGTAAAGCTGCAAGCTTTTGCCTCCCTGTGAAAAGTTAGCAATGTTGACAACTACGCACATATATGTATACATCCTGGACGGTATTGGGCCAGTAATATCCTGATCTCAAAATCTTATGGGCTGTAGTAGAAGCTGCATGATGACCTCCACAGAGTCCTTGGTGAAATTCTTTCATCAATTCTTCTGCTCTAGCTAGCTCAACGCATATAAGATCAACACCGTCTAGATTTTTCCATCCGAATCCCTAAATTGATTTTGAAACTAGATCCACAAGGAAATACTTCGAGGCCTTTAACTTTAGTACCCTTTTCTTGTGATCTGGCAAGTGAGCAGGGCAGGAGAGATTTATCAGATAGTACACAATGTCTTTATACCAATTAGACTGAGCTATTCCTTCTATGACTGCTGAGACCATAGGCAATGCATCTTCCTTTAGACCGAGAGCTTCTTCATTTCCTTCTGCCAGTAACTGAGCCAAACCTCTCCCTCTGACTGACTTGGTGGGTTGAATTTCCAAGTCATATTCTTGAATCTTTGTAATCCATTTATCCCTAGTATCCAAGCCATCCTGTTGCTTGAGTATTATTTTGACTGCATGGTGTGGGACGTACGCCATAATCTTTGAGTATCCGATGAACACCCTAAAGTGTTTTAGTGACATCACTAATGCGTATGCGTGCTTTTCCATGTTGCGATACTTCATTTTTGTACTACTTAGGTCTTTAGTCATGAATACAATAGGTTGTTCTTCATTCTTATCATTCTTTTGTAGGAGAACTCTTGCAATAGTGTCAGTAGAAGCAAAAGAAAATATCAAAAAAGTTTTAGAATAATCAGGGCTTACCAGTACCGACGCTTGAGTCTTTAACATCTTCAAATGCTTTCTTAGCTTCTTCGGTCCTCCTGAAATGTGCGTCCTTTTTAAGCAACTTATTCAAAGGTTTAGTAATTTCAACAAAATTTGGAATGAACCTATGAATAAAGTTTATTTTTCCAAAGCCTTTAAATGTTTGGGCAATGAAATTTCTTTAATAGCTTTTACTCTTTCTGGATCAATCTTAACACCTTCTTTAGTTACGATATGGCCAAGTAACTTACCTTCAGTGACGCCCAAGATGGATATTTTTAGGATTTAAAGAAATTCCATACCTACGACAACATTCAAATACAGATGTTTGACGTGATCCTTCCTTCTTTTGGAATAAACAGTGAGATCATCTTCATATATCTCCAAGATTTTTTACAAGATATCTCTAAAAGCATAATCCACAGTCCTCTAAAATGTGGCCCCAACATTCATAAGACTAAAAGGCATGTGCAAGTACTGATACATGACCCAAGGAGTGGTGAAAGCAGTCTTTGCTCGGTCTTCCTTTTTTACAACCACTTGATTGAAGCCCGAGAAGCCATCTAGAAATGACATCATCCGTGACCCTGTAATCCTCTACAGTGGGAGCTACATATTTGGAAGCAGATAGTTATCTTTCTTGGACACTGCATTGAGGTTTTTGAAATCGACACATACCCTGACATCACCCATCTTCTTTCTAGATGGAACAAGATTTGAAAGCCATTTCGAATACCTTATTGGAACTATGATCTTAGCTTCCACCATCTTTTCCAATTCCTTTTTAACCAACAAAGCTAGCTTAGGGTTCATCTTTCTTAACTTTTGTTGATGTGGCTTTTCATTTTCTTCCAAGGCTATGGAATGCTGAATGATGTTCTTGTCACAAGTCTTGAGCTCATTATAGGACCAAGCGAACACATCTCTGAACTCTTGAACTAGGTCAATCACTGCCTTCCTTTCTTGCGGAGCCAGTATTCTACCCACCTTGATTGGACGTGGATCTTCCTGAGAGCCAATATTTACTTCTTCGTAGTCAGAATTCGAAGTTATTTCTCCCTTTAATTTGCATTGGTCATTTCTGTCAAACTTCTTTTCCAACAAGACCCTCTCCATAGGAATAGGGTTGTATTGAGATTCTTCTGTAGATCCTTCTTCTCTCCAATCAACCTGATTACTTGCATACTCCTCCACACTTTCCATAAACCTGCAAATCTGCTTGTCGTTGTTGAATACTTCCCAATTATCAAAGTTGTCCGAAATTGATGGATGGGATATTACTTGTACTTGTTGGACACAATGGTTCAGTGAAAGGGGGGGAGGGGGTGAAACAATGAGCATACACTTATCACAATTTCAACTTTTTCTTCAAATCTTATATCAAGATCATCATATGCAAAATCATATTCATCAATAAACCAAGCACATGTCATTCTTCAATAGAACACATTAATCACAGTGCAAGAGACAAGAATATTTGGAAATTTGATCTTTATTTATTGTACATGGAAGACAACAATCTCTGTGATTACAATCAGCACCAACTGATAGAAAGAGCACCAACTTTAAAATAGTACCCAGCTTGGTTTTCTTAGTTCCAACTAAGAAGGGTTGAGGAGTCCAATCCTCAAGTGCAAGTCACTACTTGCAAACTTGATGCCAATCACTGAATGTCATCAATCTACTGCTCAACCATCTCTGCTCATCATCATCTGTTCGTCAATCTGCTCAACACTGCTGCAACACTCGTCTCAATCTTCTCTGTTCATCTTTTGCTGGTCAACACTGCTCATCACTCCGCTGGTCAATATTTGCTTCAACAGGTCATCATTGTCAAGCATGCATCATTAGGCATCATCACAGAACAAGGCACTCATCATCATGTACTACTGCTCAACGATCATGTCAATTCACTGTACAGCATCACTAAGATCTGCCCGTCATCTAGTCCAGGTTGGCTGTGTATGACTCCTGTAGAAAATCACAACACTTTGTCAAACATTTGACTGTGTCAAACATGCTCAGGTTGAGTGTATCATCTGGAGAAGTCACTGAATAGGGACTGTTCCAAGAATTCTGCTCCCCTCATCTAAGTCTGGTCAATCTATGCTCACTAACGTTTGATCATGACAAGGGTTTGCATCATCTTACTTGTCCATTCAAAAGGTCCTCATTAACTTCCACTCAGTTGTTCATGTCATTAATCTGATCTTTCCTCTGCTCAGCAACTCATCACTGGTGTATTGCAGTCAACAATTCACTTTGTCATATCTGCTCACATTATAAGATAGATGACCTTCAAAAAGGATTTGTCTGCTATAATATCAGTCAACTTCTGCTTATAGATGCTCAATCAAATCAGCTCTGTAGCATTAGTCAAACCAACTCAATCTCAGCTCATAAACTCAATCAACATGTGTTCAAAAACTCAGTCTAATACACACAATCAATCTGCTCCACAAACTTAGGCAAATATGCTCTCTAGGGTTAGTCCCATTCAGTCAACACACTGTTGTACAATCAGCCCTTATGCACAGTCAAATTCTGCTAAAGGATTAGTTAAATACAGTCATAAACATTCTTCAAAACCAGTCATAAGCAACCTTCTCTTGAGGTCAGCCTCAGTCCAAAAGGAGTTCTAGAACATAGTCAAAACTTACAGTCAAAGGTTTCCCATTCAACTTAGTCAGTACTTAGTTACAACCTGATTCAAATTCAGTCATATGTATGACTTGCAAGTAGTAACAAAGTACTTTCAAAACACAGTCAAGTTCTGTCCTTGAACTCAGTCAAAGATTGCTTTTTGTATTCAGCCCTTAGTCAGAATTTGACCGTCATAATGCACTCCATAAGAATTCTCAGACTGTCATCAAAGATTGAAGCAAGATGCTTGAACATGACTTCAACTTGAATGTCTCAAATGATGCCTTCACCTCTGGAGCTGCCTTGGTGGACTTGTTACTTCCTTGCTTATTGCAGACATACTACAGTCCAAAAACTCAGTCTATCTTTGACCTCATTTTCTGTTTAAAGACAGCCCCCAAAACAGTCTTTCTAGGCCTTATCTTTCAGCGTGTTTTTCCAAAGAAAACAGTCAAAAAAAAATTTGACCTTGGAAAATTTCAGCCTTTCCACACAGCCGAATTTCCTCAATAGCTGCCTCAGTAAACCTGCTATACATGAAAATTTTAGAGCTCCAATCCAATCCACTCCACAAATCCACACTCGCTGTCTGCTTCTCCTTTACACTGCTGCTGCACATACTCTGCAATTCGGGACTGCTCCTCAATTTGCTGCTACAAAAAAAGAAAAGACTGCCAAAAAAAAAAATCAGACTGGTGGTGCTGCTGCGTTTTACACTGTGGACTGCTCCCCACTGTGGCTGCCTCAGTGGTTCTTTATGCACCCGAATTTTAGAGCTGTTTTCTTCAAAATTTCGTGTGTTAAATGAGTGAAGTAAAGGTGTATTTATATAGACTTATACCCCAATTTTTATGGGGCCGACCTGCCCAAAAAAATGGAATTTAATTAAAAAATTTCTTTTAACACTTTTCTTTTGGTTGGCTTACCCAAAAGATGGGGTTAACACAACTTCAAAAATCATTATCTCTTCAACCGTGAGGAACCATGTGACGTGCCACCTACTGTTGGAAATGACACGACGAGGGCTATCATCTTATGAGGGTCTTGCTTGCATTGACAAGGTCCTTCACTCATATTTTCTTCAATTTGTGCAGGTTGTCATGAAATGACTTGAATTCTTCTTGATGGCTTCTTCAAGTACTTTTATGGCATCAACAGCTACAACACCAACGAAGGGTTTCAATAATGCATCAAGCTCTTCATCAAGCTTGTGGGTATGAGTGCAAGAGTTCCATACACACTTCAAGAGCTTCATTATGTCAACTAAGACTTCTTCAGCCAACTTGTGGGCTTAAGAACTAAGTTATGGCTTCAATGTTTCTTCAACATACCAAGGGCATGCTGTTCATGGGTTCCACCTCCATGATCACAAAGATATAACCTCTCAAGCCATCTAATCACAAAGAGGACCTCCAGTGGTCAAGTTCTATCATGATACCTCCTGTGGGGTTGCTGGGTCTTCTCCTGGGGTACCATGACACCATCAGAGCATGAATGACCACAAAATAGGTCATCAATGCTTCTCCAACCGATCTAGGGCTTCAGGACTATCTCCAGGGTCTTCAACATCTTCAGCAAGGTGGTGGCATCAAGATCCAGTCTTGTGGGTACAGGGACCTTGTCAACTGGGTACAAGGTGCTTCAAGGCACACACCCACTCTATAAGAGGTCCAAGTCACTGCAAGGTACAAACCCACTCTGTAAGGGGTCCAAGGCACTGCAGGTGGGACTTGGTGGCATCAATGACATCTTGTGGGGCCACTGCAAGTCCATGTTGGCATCAATGACAATTTCATCCACATTACTTTGTTTGTATCCTGAACTGTATCAGTTGGGTCAAAGGTAGAGGCGAAAACTGCAAGAGCATCCGTTGTTTGGTTCTGTTCTCTTGGTATTGCTTGTAGGGATAGAGCTTGGAAATCCTTAGTAGCCATCCTAACCGCATCCCTGTATCTTTTTAGTCGCATCTTTTTGCAAGAAAAAGCACCTTTTACTTGACATACAACGTGGTCAAAATAACCTCTAACATGTAACAATTGAATACCATAATCTTTCGCAATATTTAACCCGAGTAAAAGACCTTCATATTCAACAACATTGTTTGTGCCATTGTTTGTTGAAGTTCTTCGAAGGAAATCTGGATTGACTTGGTTGTTGACTTCTTTCCTACTAAACAATCATGTTCTACATGCTCGTATTCTATTGAGTCATATCAACTCTCAACTGTCTCATTTCTTCAATCAGAATATTCATCGGATCCAGAACTTCATTGGAAGTGGAAGCTTTGTCCTTGTTCTTTGGTTGTGGTTTAGCCCTTGAGTATCTGGATGCGTTAGGCTTCTTGCTACTTTCCAATTGTCATCAAGAGCCCTCACCTTCTTCTTGGCGGACAGAAGATTGGCTCGTCTATCTAGACTTAGGTGGAACATGAAGTCACCTCAGAAAGCCTTCAAGTAATATGATAGGACCATGGGAGCTAGAGGCTTGCAATCTGCAAGAAACTCTTTAACAATTCTGTCAAACCTGCGATCAAACTCATCAACTGTCTCATTCTCACTTCTTTTAGTAGTCATTAAGGCATTGTTTAACAATACAGGGTCCTTTTCTTGCCACCTATCAAAGAATTTTTTCTTTAAATAATCATAAGTAGCTATACTATGAACAGGTAGAGACCTTAACCATTTAACTGCATCATCGGTCAAGCAAGAGGCAAAAGCTTTGATTTTAACATCTAGGTGAGAAGTGTCAGTAAGCATAAAACATTGTTCTATACCATCCCAATGTTGAGTAGCAGTGATTGCATCAAAGCCAGAAAAAACAAGAAATTCTCTAATGTCTTTAAACTTCAACATATGGTTAGGATATCCAACAATGTTCGTGAAATCAAATGCAGTAAAGGAAGACATGCTTGCTTTAGTATTGGGACTAACAAAAAGCTTCTGTATATCAGTTAGAGTATCAAATGCTAGTTGAGCACTTACCATTCTCTCTTGAATTCAACCTTTCCTTTTTTAACAATATATGGCTTACATCAGGGGGAAGTGTACCTTTGAAATTAGCCTTTCTTGAGTACCTCTTTGAATTAATTTCGAGTGGAGTTACTAGGAAAGACCTGCAAAATTAGTCCAAGCAAGTCTTACCAAGGTAAAGAACAAGAAACGTACTTGAGTTCTTGGTGGAGTCGCCAGATAAACATGTCAAGTTAGCCTGTGCAAAAGATATAAATCTTGACCACAATGACGTACCTGAAGACTTACCAATGTTGTCGTTTACACACACATTGTCACCTCAATAGATTTAGAGGTCCCTAACAATGGCGCCAAAACGTTACCGAATGAACTAGTAGGACTAGTCACCGACAAACATATGAGGGAGGGGGTGACCACTCTCACCTTAGCCACTCTTCCCAAACCGCTTTGGAAGTCTAAACCTCCTAGGGGAGAACCCTAACGTAACCCTGTAAGGAGCACTGAAACACCAAGTAGTATATTCTTTGAAGGATGTTAGAGACCAGTGCCTTATTGGGGTTAATCGAATAGATAAATGAAATAAGCTATGAATAAGAATTATGCAAGTACAACTGGTATATTTAGTTCAGTAATGCTTTTCTCCAATTTAGGTCTTTGATAATAAGAACATAGCTAGGCAACCAATATGAAATGTGACATATCCAAGTACAACAATTACAATTGCATCATCCACAGTAATAACAAAGGTAAGTAACAATAAAGTATTCAATGGCATTAGTAATCAATGCAGTAGTAACCATGTATACATATATTAACTTCCAAACTGTATCTTGTAGCAGTATGTGAACCAACAGTAAATACTAGTGAACAAAGTCTAGAAAACAATAATGCAGAGTTTAAATAATGACTACTTCCATGTACAAACCAAAGAATAAAGTCTGAAAACACTCCTTTAATCACTACTAACTCCGCAAATGAATTACTAGTTTTATAAATACTGATTGTTGGTCTCATGTGATTGATTGCAGGTGTGAAGGAGGACTACTGCAGAGGGAGAGGGATGGGCTGCTAAGGTAAAGGAGGTCTACAATTTAATGCAGACCTAACACTAGGATGACTGTCATTGAATAGGACAGCCTTTAAGGAGGATTAGGACTTGTGTAAGGGTCCAACGGAAAGGCCCCAACTAAGGTAGACGCTGGGCGAGGGTTAGAAATGGCAATCCAAGGGGGACTGAGGGAGCAGAAACAACCTTAAGGCTGTTTGGAACAGATCGAACCCACACAAAAGGCAGGTCGAGGGGTACTGGGGGAAGAAGAGGGTAGACGAAAGTGGAGTAATAAGGAAAAGGGCAGGTCGAGGGTATGCCAAGGTAAGAAGAAGGGGCCTGAGCCCTGTTAGGCAGGGAGATAGGGCTAGAGGGTAAGGTTGCAACACTGGAAAGACTGGTTGTGAGGGAAGTGAAAGAAAAAGAGAAGGCAAGGAAAACGAAAGGGGACGCTAGGATAAGGGTAGGCCGCTAGAGCAAAAGAAAGTGAAGAATTTTGCTTTGGGAATGGGATATTAGGTCACCCTAATCCCTAGGGCATCTAAGGAAATGACGGCTTCCTAATGTGAAGAAAACCTAGGTTTAGCAACTATCCAAGAGACCTAAGGTCATACCTTAGGAGGACTCCTACTAGAAGACGTACTCCTTGCCAAGGTGACTAAAGGCAAAAAAAAGGACCTAGCCTAGAAGAAATGCAGCTACAAGGCTACCATTTAATCAATGAACATGCATCATTCATGAACATCAACAACAACATTAAACCAAAGAACTTCAAGAAGAAAGCTTACAAAACCCAAAAAAATCTTCCTCAAGAGGGGCACATCTTCTCCAAAGAGCCCTAGTTTGGATAAAAGAGAAACATAGTATTTGATCCAACTTGTCTTATGTTAAAATGAAGTGAGGAGAGGCTTATAAATAGCCTCTCACACTCACTTTATAAATATATCCAGACCGACATGCCTTTAAAATGTCAATTTGAAATTATAAAATGTCAACTTAAAATTATAACAAAATAATAATAAAAAAATAGCCTAACGTAGGCTTAAGGTAGTCTACCTGGGGTATTTCCCCCCTAGGTGCCAAAAATTGCTAAAATGAGCGAATCACTTCGAATGAAAGGATGGAGTGAGCTGGAGGGAGGGATTTTCACCCCATCTAATCTCGAGAACGCTGTAAAATCCCTCAACGCCCTCCTCAAAGCAACAAGAAGGCCTGGCGTGGAAGATAACATCCTCTGAGGAAATAGACTAAGGAGAGAACACGCCAGTGTGCATAACGAACAAGAGGGTGTCTTAAGTGGCTGTGAAGGTAGACAGATGTCTTGCAGCTGAAGCAAAGGCCACCAGAGCAAACAAACAAGGTGTGGGGGCATGTGACCCAGTGATCAACCCCTAAGAACCTCGAACACCAACCTTGGGGTTAAAAACCCCGACAAAGGGCAGTCAACAGTGCCATTAAGCCATAGTACTCCTAAAGGAAGGACCAAAGGGCTCAACCATGACCACCATTGCTCAATAACACCCGTCCTGGTCGAAAAAATGGCTCTCTCTCCTTGTGGCACATTTGAAGGTGCGTTGGGTACAGGTTCAACACAACAGGGCCTAATATTAATGTGCATAAAAGTAATATTACTAAACATTTTATATATAATATTGATATTATAACACAAAATTTGATCAAATAGCGAATGCCGTTTTTAGTTTTTCCTTTACGTTTTTCCCATGGAAAATGTCCTTAAGGAAACCCTTTGGGTGCTTCATCACCTTTAGTGAATCACCCATGGGGTAAATGTTGTTGGAGTACAACATGTACTCATCTCAGCCACTTGAACCATCAGTCTTTAACATCATTGTTAGTCTAAATAGGTAACTGAACTTGATGAGCTTCACGTCCCTTCCTGGGTTGGGGTTGAGCAAGGTTGGGTTTGGAAATCAAAGGGTACTTTTGAATATTATGGTGTGGGAATTGGCATGAAAAATAGGTGTTTGACATATTCACATACCTCACAGGTCATTTAAACCAAATTTATTAGAATTGGAATTGGTATGACCATAAATTACGAATTGGACAAGAATTTACCAAAGCACTTGTTTAAAAACCAGTTGAATAAAAGATACATAAAATATTCAACACACACCAATGGAAATCCAAACCATCAGACACCAAATATGCAAAGTCTGTATTGCATCAAAGGGTGGAAGGAAATAACAAAAGTATATTTAGGTAGAACTTAGAAGTTGTAAGATACATAAAATTGAAGAAATTTGATAAAGAATCACAAAAAACTTCTTATTGGACTTTTATCAAACACTTTGATTGCAAATCTGATTTATGTCTTTTCTGAACTAAGAATTCATAAAATGAATTTATTTGATAGTTTAAGTATAAATACCAATGCACTCAAAATTGATCTGAAGATAAGTGTGACAATACTGAAATTTAGGGCCAAGCCCAGGGCAAACCCTCACCAGAGGAAAACCCAGAGAAATAATTTTATTTATGAGAGATAAACTCAGAAATTCAACAACTCATAATTCCTTCTACAACATCAACACAATTTCAGAAGCCCCACTCATCTGCATATTTGCATTGGGAAATGTGCCAAATAATACTCACAGTCAACCAACACGTGTGAACTGTACACAATAGTTTTTTGGGATTCGTGCTAGGTACGAAATGTATGGATTCTTCCTAGTATTAAATGCAGAAAATAGTCTCGAAATTCGTGCCAAATTTGACCTAAATTGTCTCGAAAACTGTGCCTACAATCTACCTAGTTTTTTGTGGTTGTATGGTCTGGCTACACGGTCCAATGGATGCTACAGGGGTTTCTTGGGAATCGTGCCTTCAAGTTGTTTTGATGATCATTCTCCCATAAAACATAAATCTCCTTCAAGATTTAATTTCTCTCTCACTTGTCTTCTTCTCTCTTGATGTCTCTTTCTTTTCCCTAGACATTCTTTTATACTTTATCTTATTGAAATCGTAATCCTAACTTCTATAACTATCTAATCAAAGGGTGAGATTGATTAGATCTTAGGATTCTCATTAATTGCACAATATAAACTCACTTTTATTAATAAAGTGCACATTAAATATTTGGGCCCCACAACATAAATCTCACTTGAATGATAATGTACAAACTCACTTTTAAAACATAAAGTCACTTTACATTAAAAAAGTTGCCTACGAAAATACAACTAATGCCCCCCCATGTGACATCAAAATCATGGGGAAGGACCAACCGAGTTATAAAAACTAACACTCCCTCTTAACGAGGGAGGTCCTTTCTACAATGCCTGTACCTCCACCTCTTGGGTCTCTGTCCTCTGAAGCAACTCCCTCTCGCTTTGGAATGTGACCTGGAGATCCATGTCGGAAAACAACTCTAAACTGAGAACTATGAGGGGAATCCACTCTAAACCCCTGCATTTGCTCATAACCTTCATACTGGCTAAGTCTCTTGCCAGTATAGCTCTCCTCATCTGAAGGTGTCATCTGTGCACCTGCATCATCTTCAGATTCAGTTTTAGATAACCATCCACATGAACCTGGAAATATCACCTCTCCATCCAGAAAATAAAGTATGTCTCGTCTATTCCCAAGTAGCATTGTGGTACCGACTGGGTTCTCTACCCGATAGAGAAACATTTGTCCTGTCTTGACAAAGAGTCCATATCCGTCATCCTCCAATGATGACATAGAAAGTTTGCTAACTTTCATGCCTGGAACAAACAATACCCTGTTTACTTCAAGAATTTCTCCCAGATCTAGTTGGAATTTCATAGTTCCAACTCCTCTTATTTCCAATATCTGTTTCAACAAAGTGTCTTGAAGCAATCTCTTCTATCCTCTGAAAAACTCCATACTTCCCGGTCATATGACTAGCTGACCAGTTGTTAACTATCCATGTGTCATGGTAATCGAATGAACTACCTATACTAGTCTGTACTGATGCTAAAGAAAATTCCTTTTCAAATTGGGTAGCATATTCTTGTACTTCTGTTGATGCTGCTCCCTCTTTGTCTTCATCCTTCTTCTTAGGACATTGACTAGCATAGTGGCTGAACTTGTTGCAATTAAAACATCGAACCTTACTAAGGTCTTTCTCCCTTTTCTTCCCCCCTTTACCTTTTCCTTTGGTAAGAAGGGCTACATTGTCTTCATTGCTCTAAGTGATATTCTGGAATGTCCCCTCTCGGGACTCTTCTTGAACAAAGTTGTCCCATAACCTTGTCCAATTTGGAAGTTTCTCTCTAGCAACTACCCCTTGCACAAATGTGTGCCATTTTGTAGTGAACCCATTAAGAGCATATCTAACAAGCTCTTCATCCTCCACTTTCTCACTAGCAACACCCAGTTCATCTCTAACTTGAGAAATTTTGGTGAGATAAGTGGTTACTGTATTAGCATCTGTCATCTTGACGTTCCTCATTTTTTCTCTGAGGACCATCTTTCTGTTGTACTTCTTATTTTGATAAAGAGTACTTAAATCTATCCAAATATCAAAAGCATGTGACTTACCTGTGATGTGAGGTATAACATGATCTTTTATGGTGTCCAAAAAGAATCTTTGTGCCTTGATATCTTTCTTTTCAAAGGAAGTCTTTAGAGCAGCATCTGTGGGAACTGTGATGGTGTCAAAAGCACCAACAATATCCCAGAGCTCCAACTCTTTGAACAATACAATTATGCGCTCTTTCCAAGGGCTGAAATTATCAAACCCATCCAGTATGTTTTCAAATTGTAATCCTGATGAGGCCATGACTTCAACTGATAACCTTTAGCTGACCCTGACTTGAACCTCTTTTGTTTTGTATCTACACAACTTAACACACCTTCTTCAACAATCATGCTCTGATACCATGAAGAAATTTGATAAAGACTCACAAAAAACTTCTTATTGGACTTTAATCATGCACTTTGACTGCAAATCTGATTTATGACTTTTTTTTTGAACTAAGAATTCATAAAATGAATTTATCTGATAGTTTAAGCATAAACACCAATGCACTCAAAATTGGTCTGAAGATAAGTGTGACAATACATAAATTTAGGGCCAAGCCCATGGCAAACCCTCACCAGAGGAAAACCTAAAGAAAGAATTTTATTTATGAGAGATAAAGTCAGAAATTCAAAAACTCAGAATTTCTTCTACAACATCAAAACAATTTTAGAAACCCCACTCATCTGCAAATCTGCATTGGAAAATGTGCCAAGTAATACTCATAGTCAACCTACACGTGCAAACGGTTCACAATAGTTTTTCAGGATTCGTGCTAGGTACGAATTGTACGGATTCTGCCAAGCATTAAATGCAAAAAATGGTCTTGAAATTTGTGCCAAACTTGACCTCAATTGTCTCGAAAATTGTGCCTGCAATTTGCCTCGTTTTTAGAGCTTGTACGGTCTGGTTGTCTGGTCTAATGAATGCTACAGGAATTTCTTGGGAATCGTGCCTTCAAGTTGTCTTGATGACCAGTCTCTCATAAAACATAAATCTCCTTCAAGATTTAAAATTCTCTCTCTCTCACTTGTCTTCTTCTCTCTAAATGTCTCTCTCTCTTTTCCCTAGACATTCTTTTATACTTTATCTTACTGAAACCCTAATCCTAACTACCATAACTATCTAATCAAGGGATGAGATTGATTAGATCTTAGGATTCTCATTAATTGCACAATGTAAACTCACTTTTATTAATGAAGTGCACATTAAATATTTGGGCACCACAACATAAATCTCACTTTAGTGATAAAGTACAAACTTACTTTTAAAACATAAAGTCACTTTACATTAAAAAAGTTGCCTAGGAAAATACAACTTATGTCCCCCCATTCTGACATCAAAATCATGGGGAAGGACCAACTGAGTTATAAAAACCAACAAAAATAATGTACATAAACATGGAGGTTTTAAATGGCCTCTAGAGTCAAACAATCATCATAGTATAATCAAAGGAGGACGTAGCTCATTCAAAGTTTGGCTCATTATATCAACTTGGTTTAGTCCAAGACCCTGAATTTTGCTTTCTCTCAGTGATGGCTTCAACAACTACTTCCATTTGATGTTTTAACTCAATTGGCACCATTGGGTAGCCTATATGTTTCAATTAGTCTGGTGCCATTCAATTGCGTAATCCTTTTCTAGGTTCCAATCTTAGAATTTGACAATTCCTAGCTCAAGGGTGCAGGAGGAAAGGATATTGGGTTTTGTCTTGCATACATGCTGAAATACTAATTTTCTTTTAAGTGTGTTGAAAACTGGAAAACTCCTCGATTTCTATCTTCTTCAAGTAAGGTTGGTTCGGTATGATTCCATCACCAAACACCCTAAAATGGGGGACACACTTTGATTTTCAATGTTAAAATTTAAGTTAATGAAAGCAAATTATAAGTAATGGTAATTGTTAACATTAACTTTATAATAATAGTTAAATACAATTCCAAAGGAGGTTGATTAACAGACTTTACTAGGTTGAAGGTGGTCAACTTGATGATAAACAGGGTTAGGTTTCTTTGATGGCTAGATGTGGATTAAAGGTTGGATAAAAAAAGGCCTATTTTTGGAAGGACTTATGAATTTTGAACAATCAACGTTGGCATGCATGGAGGACTCTTAACTGTGCTCAAAAGATTTTTGGTGTGGACAAGGTTATTTTGGAAAGTCTTTGTCATTTGATTCTAGAGAGTTGTTTATATAAAATGCAAATGTAAGTGGATGGTCCTATTTAGAGGGATTGAAGGTGGGAAAGTCTTCAATTCCATAAAAAGGAGATTGTTGTCAACCTTATGGTCTTCCACATTCTTGTCATACCATCTAATTATTGACTTATCTATGACCTTTATTTAATGAAAAGAAATGACCAAAGTAATTCCTTTGTTAAAGGCAACACACTCACAAATTACTTTGTCCCAAAAAAACTCTATTGAGGAGAGGAGCTTGAGGTGTTGTGGTGCATGTGCTTTCTTGCTACAACAATCATTTTCTTGCATTTACTTGTCACCCATCTAATTGGCATGTTCATGATTTCCATTATTGGCCACCCTTCTCACCACAAGGCCTCTAAGAGCTGTAAATGACTTGTAAAATCCCCAAAATACACATCATTAATATCCATAATTTCTTTTTGGTTTTTGATATATCATATATATATAATGCACATCACACATCATTAAATTATTTTGCTGTTACCTGACCGGTTGTGCAATTGCAGACGCTTACTAAATAACTTCAAGTAGTCTTCAATCTATAGGTGATGCTTTGTATACTTCAATATCTGAAATCTAGATCGAATATTTTATTGCTGTATACGATTTACTTGTTCTATGACTGAACATATATGAACATATCTATATAAACACAGACACGATTTCCGAAGTCTAGATTCTCGGTCTAAACTCTACAGCCTACAAGTGATTTCCCATTATAACAGAGATCGTGATATATACATATACAGATCTACTTTGAAATAAAACACAGGCGAAAGTATTGTTTACTCCTTAACGCAGGGGTCTCATTCTAGATACAAAAACACAGATCGGTTTAAGAATCGAACATGGGCAACAAGTTAACACTCAGATCGTGGTCACATCATTTAAGAAACATAGGAAAAAGAGGAACTCACATACCCAAATTAACACTGGGAAAAATAACCATTCGCAAATACCCCTCCGCAATTACCTTTCTGCAACTTGCGGATTGCGGGTTTCTCTTCATATTTTTCCGAACTAATACTTCCACAAATACCCTTCCGCAATTACCTTTCCGCAATTTGCAGATTGTGGATTGCGGGTCTCCATTATCACTTTTCCGAACTGAACTTTCGCAAATGTCCTTCTGCGATTTGCGGATTGCAGATTGCGGGTTGATTTTAAACTTTTCCGAAATTCATTCTCTACAAATTCCCTTCCGCAATAAGTCTTCCGCAACTAGCCTTCCGCAATTGCGGATTACGGGTTTAACTTAAAATTATTTATCGAAAACCTTCCGCAATTGCAGATTGACTTAAAACTTTTTTCGACAACCCCTCCTGCAATTACCCTTCCGCAATTGCGGATTGTGGGTTGACTTAAAACTTTTTTCTGAAACCCCTCTCTCAATTACCCCTCTGCAATTGCGGATTGTGGGTTCTAACTTCTACTTAAGACTTCTAGGAAAAGGCTTCGGAAATCGTCTTCCGCACTTAAACATTTGCTTGTAAGAGCCTAAGTTAGTTTTAGGCAATTTTAAAAGCAATTGCAGGACCTTTCAACCATACTACTAATGAATCTTAAACTGATGCTTCACTTCTTCACATCATGCAGATGTTTGGGAAAGCATTTACCCTAGATCTGAATCATAGTCCAATAATATAGATCTTCCATATCTGGATCTAAGTTAACATGCAGAGGTTTAAAACCATAATCATCTATTATGAAAATTTAGACCTGAACCCAATGAATCTAGTTCAACAAGTAGTGGTTAAGGTCGTAGCCTTCTATTATCTGAATCCAATGAATATAATTCAACACATAGTGGTTTAAAAATTATAACAACTATTACGGATGTTCAGATCTGTTTCAACTAATATCTAATTCAATATGCAATAGTTAAAATAAGAATAATCTAATATCTGAATCCAATACATCTAATGCACAGAACGAGATCTCTTTTTGAATAATAATGGAAGGAAGATATAAGAATTACATTATCCAATCATTTCATATATCCAAAATGTATTCATAAATCAAAATATTTCTTGGAGTAAACATAACAAGATCTATTATTTCTGCAAAGTGTTTATGGTTTCCATCCAGACAAGCCTAAGATCATACACCGATAAACTACTGACATTGGCATACCAAAATATATAAAGAAATACAATATGCGTAATTTAAAACTTTAATAGAACCTGGAAATACAACGATCCAGAATGTGGTAGGAACAACCACGTTCCACTCAACCGTAGATTAGGAACAACTTGCTCTCTTCCCTTAATCACCCTCGAGCTAAAGTATGCATGCCAAGAGTGGTAACAGTCAACCTTAGGTTTAGATCTTCGTCAATCAGTGAGAAAAGACTTGCTTAACACCATAGTAACTTGCCTAACACCAGAGCAAGGATTGAGTAACTTGCCTAGCACAGAGTGCTCATGCAGCAAGGATTCCTTTCCAACATACTAAGCAGTGTCTTGCCTCCCTCGTATGCTTCCATTTTATAGTTTATCTTGCCTATGTCTTTTCACAAGCAGCCAATTCCTCATGGAATTTCTGCAGCAACAAAATCCCTGATTTCTAGGGCGTGTCTAATGCCATAATTGCACTTCTCACACTTGTTTCATCATCCTTCATGCTAACTCTTCCTTGTCTCCCCACTCTTGCATGCATAACTTCCTCATTCAACGTGGCTGTCCTCCTTCATTCATAATTTTATTTAATCATATTGTTTTATTACATCAGTCCTCCAAGGTCTTATTGCCAGATTCTAGATCCATCCAATCTCATTTAATCAAAAACAATAACTCAAATAAAATCAAAATTACTAAATAATGTTTATTTCTTGGGGGATGTTACATGACTTAGTCAGAGGCTAAAACCAGCTTATTTGATCCAAATTCTACTCTTTTGTTATCCATAATAAGTGTGTGCAAGTAAACAGTGGCATCAACGAATACTCCTTGAAGATTTCTTCCCAAGGTGTATCACGAGGTGATGAAAACAACCTTGATCAAAGTCCTATTAATATTTTTGTGTTAGAATGTAAGCTTATTTGTCATGAGTATAAGAAGCACCGGTGTTCCACGGGGACATGTTCTGCAGGGTTGGGGACGCGTACCCCACGTCCCAGAGACAGGGGGACTCCTGGCGAAACGTTTACCCGCTCGCCCCCCTTGCGATTTTTTTTTGTTTTTCCATTATTTTTACTTTTTACATTCCCTACTTGGCACTACTTCAAAAATAAATAAACGTATCTAGTATTTACATTGCACAATCATCAAACAAATGTTTTTAGTATTTACATTGCACAATCAAATGAATTATTATTTTTGGTATTTTTATAATTTTTGAGATGTCCCCTCGTCCTCCATGAGTTTCTCCAAAATTTGGCGATGTCTTCACACGTCCCCAATGTGCATTTCCTCGCTCCTACGCTCCCACGTCCTGAAAAATTGGGGGGAACATTGAGGAGCACCTATCTTGAGTCTCTAATTGGTTGCATTGCTCCATAGGCCATGATTTGGTCCGATATGATACAAGTGCAAGAGCCGCACACGACATTGCTAGAGTACCACAAGGCTAACTAAATGTTCTTTTTTGCTTTCCTGCTTTAAAACAAATCCACATGTGAAGTTACCGCTTCTCATGGCCCTTGGGTATGCAAGAATACTCTTGTTGTGTTCTCCCATTGGTGAATTTGGTAATGCACTAAAACCTTCTAAGGATCATCCCCTTCGACTGCCCTTATCACCCATTTGCTTGTGAGGGCCACCCCTTGGGGCTTGGACATTAGGAATCTCCAAACCTCCTTTAGCACGAGGTAAGGTACAAATGTCCAAAGCCACCAAATGTAACCTTGTGGCCCTAGCTTGTTTGCCTCAAAGTTTTGGTACAAATGTCCAAAGCCACCAAATGCAACCTTGTGGCCCTAGCTTGTTTGCCTCAAAGTTTTGGTACAAATGTCCAAAGCCACCAAATGCAACCTTGTGGCCCTATCTTGTTTGCCTCAAAGAAAACTTTGAAGCACATGTTTTAAGCCTTTGTAAGTTGCTTTGGAAGGAAAGAGACATGAGGAATAATGCAAATAGCCTGCTAATAAAATTCTGTCTACAACTATAGTGTACCCAACAAGTGGCTAGTCAAGAAGAGGCCAAGCTAGGAGTTTCTTTTCAATATTTCCTTGTGATCCACTTCCATTAATCTGAAAGAGAAACTTATATGCCAAAGGGGATGCCCAAATACCGAATGATCACTCTAGGTTTGATACACGTCCATTTCGGATTTAACTACTGGTGGGGATATTCATGCCCAATTAGAGAAACCTCTCTTTTCTCCTAACTAATAATTGCCCCAATAACTTCTACAAAAGTATCCAAACATAAAATCATGCCCTCCAAAGAATGTTGGGTTAGGTCAGCTGTTAGAGTTGAGTCATTTGCAAAATGGACATTAAGAAGATGATTACCATTGAGCAAGTAGATACCTTTGATTTTTCCTTCCATTTGTGCTACCTTCAAAAACTATCTGAGAGCATCGATTGAGATGACATAGAGATATGGCACCAACAGTCACCTATATCGTATGGAGTGCTACAACACAAGAGGCATTGAAAGCACACTGCTCACATTGACACATGTAAAAGCCTGCAAGAAGAGTGTTGCTACAGATTGATGATACACAGCCAAATCCCAGCCAATCCAACATGTGGAGGATGGATTCCCTTTCAACTTTATGATAAACTTTATCAAAATTGATCTTTGAAAGGAGAGCCTTTTGCTCAGACTCCTAAACCCGCTCAAGACCTTACCAAGCAGATAAGATTATCTAGCATAAATATGCCCTTTATGAAACCTACTCATTCTTTGGGAAAAATCTTGGCCAGTAACATTTGAATTTGCTTGGCAAGGCCTTTCGCAAGTATTTTATAGGAGACATTCAATAGAGTAATGGCATCAACCACACATCAAATCCCATTTATCATCTTTAGGAATGAGTTTGATGATCCCAACATTAACCAACTCCCCCATAACACCTCCCTTGATAACTTCCTGGCATATCTTCAACTAAGTAGGGTCCACCACATGCCACACTTGCTTATAGAATTCAATTGGGAATCCATCAGGACCATGTAATTTTTCATTCTTGAGATTCTTCTTGAAGATTTTCAATTCATCCAATGTAATATCACTAGAGAAAAGGTCCTCCTAAGGGTCTCAACTTGTTGGTGAACAACTCGATGAACAAGCTCCATGGTGTTAAAGATAGTGCAACTGTGAGACCCATTCTCAGGGAGGATGGTACCCTAGTTAGTTAACTAGGGTAGAGTAAGACCCTAGAAGATACCCTAGGGCCCCCAACAGTCTCCTGGGTTTCTTGGTCTGGGACCAAGCAGGTTGATGCCATGGCAAAGTCCCTAACACATGGTTAGGGCCCTTATATGCTTCTAGGGTTCTTGGTCTGGGACTAGGCAGTTTCTTGGTCCGAGACCAAGCAAATCCTGCAAGTTGAGGTAGAGACATTCCTGGTTTGGGACCAGGGAGATTCTTGGTCAGGGACCAAATAGTTCCTGCAGGTACATTCATGGTCAGTTAACTAGGTGGATCTTGGTCAAGTTGACCAAGATGATGATGTGTGATGATGTCCTCTCTCCTAATTGGTTATTGCTAGGTTGTTTCTCAAGGGACTGGCCACCCCTTGATGATGTCACTAGCACCTAACCCTTAGGAGCAATACTAAGGGCCAGAGGATCACATCATCCAGTTTGGATCTTCTTCCTTATACTGTGATGGGAAAATATATATGGAACACAAGTGACAATATACCTTGAGAGAGAAAAGATTAAAGCTAGGTTACCAGGATACGGATACAGATCTGCCAAACTTTTTAAAAGCCAGGATCCAGATATGGCTAGGATACGTCAAGTACAAAAAATATAATAATATTTTAAAAATTAAAAAAAAATATACAAAGTCTATAAACAAAACCATTCATGAATCGCATCACTAGAAATGAAATCATATATAAATATTAACATTGAAACTGTGGAAACTGAAATGATACTTGCCTCATAGAAAGGTGATAGTTACAAAAATGAGTGATCAATTTTCACTATACTAATATGATAATGTAAAGTATATCAATATCTAGCTACATATCATGAAATGGGTCCATATCCTCATCTACATATTGAATCTCCACTTCATGAATAGATGGTGGGGGGTTGGAAATGTTGTAAGTTGTAGAAGAAGGCTGAACTGGTGGTGTAACCTCCTCAAGTAGGTTGAGGTGAGTCATGGCATTCAATGTCATGTTTAAATTAGAAATCTCGGGCTCCACATCCCACATCCTACTTGGACCTTTCTTATACTCTGGACAAGAATGTGATATAAGGCGGAGGTTGCAATGAACATATACAAGATCCTTGGACTTTGCTGCTCCCAATCTGTTTCTCTTCACTGAATGGATGAATCCATATGTACTCCAATTCCTCTCAGCTGATGAGGAACTAGCAACCTGCGATAACAACCTCGTGGCCAAGGTTGAGAGATGAATGCTATCCCCGCCATGGAAGCCCCACTAAGTAATAGGATCAAGATGCCCCCGATCATCCATGGCTAGTGGATTTGAAAAGTTACTAGTGGATTGTACAAATGCTCCATATTCCTCACGTATTACGGTATTTCCAATGCAATGCCCACATCCCTATCTATCATCCTCAAAGCTGTCTTATATCCCTGTACCACTTCAGAATCCTTGTTTGGGGTTGTCCTACCAGGTAAAGACAAAATTTTGCAATGATAATATTTGGGGTGGAGTGCATAGGCCAAAAGGTGTAATGGTGTGGTCACTTTATTCCACGTTTTGGTAACTATGTCCTTTATTTCATTGTAAAATACTTCAAAAGGGTCACTTTCACTTGCCTTGATAATTTCCCTTATTTTCTCTAACATACTATCTATGTTTTCATAGACTTCCCCCAAGCAAGGCATTTCTGTGTCAAATGTCTTGATCATGGTTAGGATTGGTTCTGTAAACAGCAAAAGATATTGGACCTTGTCCCACCATGCATCATCAAGAATGATAGACTTGATTTTTTGCCCCCTATCAGAAGTGGAAGTCCTCCACGATTCCCAAAGAGGGTCAATGAATTGCTTGTAATGCTTGTCGGACTTCCACAAGCCTCTCTATGACTAGAGTGTGGGAGGAAAAACGAGTTTCAACAACCTACATAAGTTTTGAAAAGTCAAATCTCAAATTAGAAATGATAAATCATATATGATTAAAATTCACAAGTCATAATACAAATTGTCAATTAACACTAATTAAAAATGGAGTACCTTCAATAGCTCCAACTTTGTAAAACCCCTATATATGGCTTGGGACATCGAATGATTGGTTATGAACATTTGGATCTCCTTTGATGCTACATACATTTCGTTGATCCACTCAATCTCGCCAATCTTGGCAAGCATAAGGTTCAACGAATGCATTGCACATGGTGTCCAAAAGATGTTATCATATCGACCCTCCACAATTAACCCTGCAGCTCTACATACCTGTGCATTGTCCGTGATAACTTGGACAACATTCTGTGGCCCCACACTTTCTATTGCATCAATAAGAATATTGGAGATGAATGTTGCATCTTTCTCCACTCCACTGCAATCAATAGCCTTCAAAAACATTGCCCCTTGGGGGCATATTGCAATAACATTGATTAAAGGGCGGTTTCTTTGATCCCTCCATTAGAAACTATAGACACACCTGTTTCTGCCCATGTATCTTAGATTGACTACAACTGTCTATCTATAGATTGTCTTTTCGATGTCAGCAATGTGGTGCAGACCTTTTCATAGCCGGGGCTCTTGTACCCTTTTGGTGCTTCATTGACCGCTTTAATCATCCGTTGCCAATATGGGGAGCACAGCAAATTGAATGCTCGCCCATTTGCATAGATGCAACGAGCTACATGCTCATCAATTTCTTCTCTGCCTTGGTTATTGAATGCTGTTTCAATAGGTCCCAAAGTAGGCCTTTTATTACTTGTGGCAACAAGTCTAGATGATGGGGCCCTAGTTGCAGTATTTTGCAATGGGAGTTTTCCTTTATTAGTATGTCTCCTATCAACAACATATTGCAAAGATGCATAGAAAGCAATTTTTTGAGGACTCAAACCCGGTCCAGGTTGGCCATTTGGACCAGTGCATATCAACACCCTTGTGTTAGTTTGCCCAGCGAGATGGCCCTTCACCCTAGTGTATGAGCCATTTCAGATGCCTTTGCATTCACTGCATTTCCATTTATATGAACCGCCCCCAGGATTTTTGCCAATAATTTCTACATACTGCCATAATGGAGATCTTGGGTCGACCTTGAGAATGGATTCTCCCGATACATTTGCTCCTTGACTTTGTTGCAATGGTGCCATGTTTATGACACTGTAGTCTGTACATAATTAAGAATATAAAAGTAAAAAAAAAAAAATGGACTATGTTTTCTAAACAAGCAAAAACAAATGAAAAAATAGGAGAATGTGACAACACTCTGTCTATACATAATTAAAGATAAAAAAAGTTAAAATTAAAAAAAATGGACTGTATTCTAAACAAGCACAAAAAAAATGAGAAATTAGGAGACTGACTGTCAGATAAATAATAATTTGTGCAATAGAGTGCAATAATAGTTTGTGTATTCAAGCAAAAACAAATTAGACTGCAATAGAGTAATAAAAATAAAATGAAATGTGCAATATAAACAAGCAAAATAATGGAATGTGCAATATTCCCAATAGAGTGTAATAAAATAAAATGAAATGTACAATATAAAGTTTAAAAAAACAAAAAAATGGACTGTGCAATATAAAAAAGCAAAAAAATTGTCTGTGCATTCTAAACAAGCAAAACAAATGAGAAAATATTAGACTAGCTGTCTGATGTTTAAATAATTAATAAACTAATAAATATTGTTTGTCCATAAACCTTACTAACCTGTAGAATTTGTTGTAGTGACCCCATGCTGTGGCCCACGTTTTGGCTACAAATTCCTGCTTGTCTGGCTCGTGGTGCTGTGATGGTCCAAGGCTCGAGACCAACTCAAAAGATCAAGCTACTGGTTCGTGTGGTCTCGCTGGTTGTCTTATGGTGGTCCAAGACTCACAACCGAGCTGGCGGCCGAGTTTCTTGCATTTCTGTCGGTTACAAGCTTGGTGCTTTGTCGTTTTCCCTTGTCGGTTAGAAGCTCAAGTGCCCTGTCATTTATCTTGTTGGTTCCTAGCTCGAGGTTCAGTGTTGTCTTTTTCTCGTGGGTTACTCGTTGGACGTGGGGTAGGGCATAAGTTATTTATAACTCTTAAACTAAGCGCGAATCCAATCCTAAACTAACGCGGACATCTCTCAATCTACGGGCGAACCCAAACTTTACCTATCGAGACTTTCGAGTGGCGGATTCGGCTAGTAAAGTCACGTTCCGGTTAAATTTTCACAGGATCCGTTTCCTTTAGGGCCAATACGCATCGGCTTTTTGGGATCCGGCACTGACCCGTTTCCATTGCGGATCCTGGCGGATCTGGATCGGAACCTCGGATCCGCGGATCCTGCAGCCCCTCCCGACGGATCCGGTAACACAGGTTTAAAGTCCTTGGTCTTGTTGGTCCAATGGGTAAAAGGGGTTGTTACTTGTTTGTCCACCTTTATAGTACACCTTGGTCTTGTGGGTATGAGGGTTGTCTTACCTTCTTATTATGACTCCTTTGGTTGACTTATGGTCCTTTATCTTTTACTTGGTCCTAGATCCCTTATTGTGTGTACCTTTGGTATGATGACTTTTATTTTATGTTTTATTGGTAACCCCCCTAAAAGCTAGGGTTGAAGAAGGACCCTTCTAGATTTCCTTTCAAGTTATAAAAGCAAGGCTTATCCTTCATTGTAATGCATTCAAGAAGTTAGATCTCAGCTCTGACCTTTATGTTTTGGCGTCAAGGAGTATGCTGCTAGGGTTTCACTGCTTCATCCCTGGGTTTTCCAGATCTGAGTTTAAGGGCTGCTCTCTTCTCTGCTGAACCGTGAGATGTACTGGGCCGCCGTGACCTCTTGCTATTGACCTGCGACTGTGTAGTGTCCTTCTTACTGGGTCGTGACCTCTTGCAATTGACCTGCAGACTGTGTAATGTCCCTTCTTGCTGAACTGTGACCTTTTGCAGCTGAAGTGTGGACTGTGTGGTGTCTCTTCTATCGGGCCGTGGCTCTATGAAGCTGACCCGTGACTATTTTAGGTTGATTCAAAGTTCATTTTGCTGCTGTTAATATAGGTTGTGAGCTGCTCTTGGACTGTGAGCTTGGGCGTCATTATTTTAGGGCTATTAAGTCTGTTTTGACTAGGTTGTGTTTGTTAACAGCCTTCACTAACTGAGCTATGACTGTGGGTGGTCTCTCTTACTGGCTTGAGACTGTGTTATCTCTCCTCAGGTTGTTCCACGGACTGTGTGGTGTCTCTCTTGTTGGGCTGTGACCTTATGCACTTGATCCGTGGACTGTGTGTTCTTCCAAGAAATGGCTGTGGCTGTGCTAAACCTTGGCTATGACTGTGTATACTACTGTGTATAATAGTGGGCTGTGACTGTGTATACTAGTGGGTTGTGACTGTGCTGTGACAGGGTATCCTAGTGACTGTGCAAGACTCATCCTAAGTGGGCTATGAATGGGTATCCTAGTGACTGTGTAAGACCCATCCTAAGTGGGCTGTGACTGGGTATCCTAGTGACTGTCTAAGACTCATCCTTAGTGGGCTTTGACTGTGTAAGACTCATACTAAGTGAGTTGTGACTGTGTTTTTACCTTACCTCTCTGGCCATGACTTGTTTGCAGCCCACCTTGAACTGAGTTGTGGTTGTGTTAAGTCCTAAATGACAAGGTTCTTCATACTTGGTGACTGAGGTATCTTGTTTACTACTGTATGTTTCTAACTTTAACCTACAGCACTCTAACTCTCTCTCTCTCTCTCAAGGTATGTAATCTGTTCCTCTGGTAACTTGTCCTTTCAGTGACAAGTTCTAAACCTAAAAATATCTGAGTATAAGACTGATCCAAACAGTTCTAGACTAGCATTATTCTTTGTTTACTGGCACTGCTATTTGTGCTTTATTTCCTGTACATTGCTACTGTTCTTTTCATTAGTTATAATATTGTTACTGTTCATGTTTTGTGTATGGCAATTGGTAAATCATCTCAAGGACCAACTCTAACACAGTGATCATTGGAGTGTTAAAGTTGAAAGAGATGAAATCTATGTTTTGAAGTATTACAACAGTACTGTTCTGGATCTAGTTCTGTTTTAGTTTTGTTTTATGCATTAAAGTATAAAACTTTAACTTGCTTATATCAAACCCTAACCTAACCCAGAACTTTAACACATTGTAGCCTCTCGTAAAGGGCCAGAATCTACAGAACCAAAATGTGCTAAAATGATCTTCAAAGATCCGTTGGATGTCCACCTCATTTTTGTAAGTTTATCACTAAGGTCTTGTAAGGCGAGGATCTGCAAAGATTTGTGTTTGCATTTTAAATGCTGAAAATAAAATTTGGTAGGTGCATCAGCTTCAACCAACTACTGCATATACCTCTTGATCGTGGCCCTTTTGGTCTTATACTCTTGAAAACCCTGTATTTTCATTTCCATCTATCTAACATCTTGCAGGGCCCAAGCAATGCTCATTAAAGGGGTTCAATTCCAATTGTTGTTGCACAACTTGAAGGCAAGCATGGAATTAAGTTTCATGATGTTCATAACTTGCACAACCGTCCTGCCTCAACCCCACAGAACTTAGCCATGTGGAGCATAGTTTCCTCCCACTAAGAAATCCAACCACTCTCCCCGACAGGGGTGGAATTCAAAAAGCTAGACCTCTGTAATTACAACCCTACACTTGACAGACTCAAGCAAAGAGACATTGAGCTTGAAGAAAGATTGAGCTTCATAAGGACAGTCGCTACCAATACCCATCCAAATAGAGACGGGGAAGTGATCTGATGTAATACTAGTCAAGTCAACATACATTGAATGTTCGTTAGTAGAAGAAAAAGTGGCATGTGAATTTACAGAAAAGCTGTCCAACTTAGCCTATATGTGGTGAGTACCCCAATGCCGACTAGACTATTTGTACCATTTTGTTGTTGCAAGATTTTACCGACTCTAAACAATATTGGAGACATCCAATGATCTTTTACAATCAGTCCAGGCTTGCTGCTTATCACCATGGATCCCTGTATCATGTTCTCCAACATGGCGACCATCCCACTCAACCATGTTTAAACCTCCCTCAGAGACCCACTCAGATGGTGGGAGAGAATATGCCAACCAACACCACCAGTCGGTGCGGCCAATGGGACCATTAGTAGCATAAACCAAACAGAAACCCCAAACTTTCTCTGATAACATCATAGTCACCCAGCAACAGTGAGACATGGGTCTACTCCTCTGTCAAGAAACTACAACTTTTGGCCTGAAATGCAAGGGGAGCATTGGGGGATGACAGACACACGACAAACAGGCCAATGAAAGTGGGTAAAGTGCCCCTAGCTTTGTTTTGAGTTTTTATTTTCTCCTTTAGGCCATGGCAGACTTTTGTCAAACAATTATGGTAAGTTATTTTTTTCAAACGTGTCAGTATGTAATGGTATTATAATTTATAATTACCTTTATTTTGTATGTTATTTATTCTGCTTTGCAATATTTTTATTTGACTTTTAATATCTAGATCATAGATTATTGTCTTACATTCTTACAAGGTGTCTGAGCTTCTTTCTTTTGTTGTTTTTGCATGCAGACTGCTGCTTCTCATTGTTTTGGTGAGTATTGCAGTCCTTCATATCATATTGATATTTATGATTAAAAGATCATTTCTAGGAATATGGAAATTAACTTTTAGAAATTAATTCTCATTTGATGATTTTCATTAAGAATTTCAATCCCATAGTTGCCTTATATTCTTCATATGAGAGAGGGATGACTCAAGTGATATGGAATGATGGCAAGGTACATGCCTCAAGACAAAGATGTTTCTATTAAGACATGCACAAAGATGATATTTGTTATAACTTGTAAGCAATGGATGAACATTAAGCATGACAGCACATTGACCAAGTGTTAACTAGTCAGAACTATGAATACAATGAACTTTAATTTTCAACATTTTATGCATTGTTATAACTTAAAAGTTCCTAGTATTTTTGTTTAGCTGGTTGCCTGGATGTGATTTATTTAGATATCTACTAGACTATACACTCATCTATACACTTAGAAACTGAAACAACAAAATCTTAGTGTTATAATAAGAGGAAAGTTAAGGGGAGAGCAGGATAACGTGAAATGTTTGTTTGCAAGCAATTCTTGTGGATAGATTACTGACCCCACCATACCCAAGCCCAGGTCAGCAGTTAGGCAATTGTCATACATTTGTATTAGACAAATTATACTGTACACATTTAAGAAAGAAATGTCACTGACAAATTACATGCGCATTGGAAAAAAGCAGTAACACATATTTTTTTAACAGAAACGGGTATTTGATATTTATAAAGAGGTGAGTAAAATCAGCAACAAAAAGTTACAAAAAAGATGCAGAGCATCAGTCCAAAAGAGAGCTTTAAAGGGTTTCTGATCAAGTTGCACGAAACGTGGAAAAGTTTCCGAGTTTCCGAAACAGGGATGCCTAGAAACGTGACCCCCCAAAAATGGGTACGCCGGGGGAAACGTCGTATATATATATATAATTTTAAAATACCTCATTGTTTTGTAAAAAAATAATAATGAGACAAATAAACAATAATTGAGAAGAAAATCACATCTTTATTAACTGATCCTTTATCAGATGAGGCTTTACATCCAAAATTAGCCTTTATAGTTGAGGCTTTATGTGCTGCACAAAATTAGCCTTAATAAGAAAAAGATGTTGCACAAAAAAAAAAAAAAACGTTGATCGATATTTTAATCAAAACGTTGATTGAAGGATGCTATGATCAAAACGTTGGTCAATATTTTAATAACAGAGTTTGGACTTTGCTTATAACTTGTCAACGGCTGCCCTTGCTGTACGGTTGCAAGAAAAAGACAAACAAACAAAAAACAAATTGATGGAATCTCACTACTCAGTCACTTTTGAAGGACGCTCTTCTCAAAACATTGTGAATAGTTTATGACAAACATGTGCTTATAAAGATTTTCGAATAGGGTTTTAGACGTTTCTAGGTGTTAATTAGGTAAACTAAAAATTAAGTTTAAGAAAAAGCACTGTTTTTTGAACCCCACCACTGAAAAAAAAAATGGAAACGCGTTGTACAGCACGGAAAGTACCCAAAACTCCGCCAGCCGTACCGTACGACGTTTCCAAATTGTGAAACGCCGTACGGTACGGCTGGCGGTGTTTCGTACCAGTACCCATGTTTAGGGGATTTCCGGTACTGGTACGCCCTTCTCGACGGAGTTTCCTGCAACTTAGGTTTCTGAAAGATACATTCATGCCATATACAGTCCTCCATAATTCCGAGTCTAAAACCACATAACTACCGGTTACTATGCTACTGTAGATCTTGATAAACTTCCCAAGCAGTAACAAACAAAAAAAGCTCATAAGCAAACAAACTAACTAGAGCTCATTTTTTGTAGGTTTTTCTTCAGTAAATTCTTCTTCCTGATCCTCCGAACTCGAGATAACCACTGCAAAATGAGAGGGTTGACGAGCAGAGGAGCCCTCAGATCCCCTGCTAGCAAAATAGCCTGTAGTTCGGGATTGTTTTACCAGTAGCAGTTCATCATGTTGATCCAGATTCCAATGTGGCCTAATTGTGTCAATATCAGCTAGAATGTGTGTCGTAACCTAGCGCGTTTCCTCCATAAATCCTTCCATCTGCGAGTTCATTCAACACAAATGACTGCAAATGTCCTCGATGTCAGCACGAGTGTCTCTGATTTCCTCCGAAAGTTCCTGAATTCTCAGCTCCAAATCTGCAGCAGATTTCATAGTTGCTGAACAGACACCAACTCATGCACCCGTGGGCTGTATCCCAAACTTTCCAGGTTAGCGAAAGGGAGGAAACAAAACCAGACTGGAAAACGAACTCCTATAGAATGTTCTCTGTGTGCCCAGACAACGACGCAATCAAAAGCCACTCCCCCTTGGCATAGGGGAACGCTTCATTAACTTCTGTAACCCATGATACCATCCCCTGAACAGTGAACACGCTGAAAACCGGTCTTCCCCCTCTTCACTCTGAAGCAAATGCGAATGAAACTTGGTTGAGGAGGGTGATGCATAACCCAAAGCCTTGACAGATTCAGGCCACCCGTAAGCTCCTTCACGTGCAAAGCAATTAACTCCCGTGATACGAATGAAGAATGGCGGCGATGGACATTTAAGGAGGACATGGCACTCCTTATTGGAAATGGAAACAGAATAAGTGCGTTTCCCATGCAATCTATCAGCTAGGGGTACACGGAGAGTTTATAAGATGACTAGGGGAGCCAACATGTAGCACGGTGACTCCCATTAATGGTCATATCACCTTGTGCCAAGAGAACTGCATTGTTTGCATGCTAGTCAGTTGTGCTATTATTGTCCCGTTGCACATGGAAGAGCTGGTGGACTATAGGAAATTGATTAAGGAAACTATTGATACAATGCTGCAATCGTCCCGCAACTTTGTCTCTAGATCTTTTCTCCTTCTTGTTTGAGAGATTATTAAAAGAGTCTCCTATGACAGCAAGTGATTGAATGCCAAGAGGAGCAGCAATTTTAAGTCCTTGATAGAGAGCATATTGCTTGGCTTGGTTATTTGTGGCTTTCCCTAGCCCCCATTCAAATGTTGTTATTGTATTTCCTCTGGGATCCAATAGAGCCCCCCCTGCACTTGCCTCCCCCAAAAGGCAGTAAGCACATTATTGAACAATAGGAAGTACATTGACTTGCTCACTCCCGAGCATTCATTGTTATGATAGGTTGCTTTAAGTTTTAACTATTGAATGTAGATTTTTACTTCTCAAGCAGGCTTCAATTTAAACTCAGATTATCAATGTTTAATTGACAATCTCATTCAACATTTAGTAGCTGTAAATGAAATTTAACCCATAGTCATGTCTGAACTAGAAGCACATGAAAATTCTACCAAAATACTGAGAGCAGAATTAAAACATCAGCCTTGCACATGAAAAATTTCAGAATCTGATTTTTGGCTAACTTGCCCAGGAAAAACCTTGAAGGGGAAACCTGTGAGAGAGAGATGAATTTTATTTCTATAATGATTTGTACAGCAGTAACAAAAATCAGCAATATGAAATGCAACTTATCTCAACCACAGTCTACAGCGGTTTTTCACAAACAGTCCCAGAATCTGGTTTGGAAAACGTGCCAAGCTTTTCTTTCAGTTCTGTATGGATTCTCTCCTTGTTTTGCGTGCTGCTGTATGGACTGATATTTCTTGATTTTCGTGCTCACTGTCTGGAAATTTCAGTCAGCAAATTTCTTGAAATTCGAGCTGCTTCCTCTCGAAATTCGTGCAGACAGTCTGCTGTACGGACTGCTCTTAGTACAGTACAGAAATCACAATTTAATGCTGATTCTAATCCCTCAAAATGCGTGCCAGCCTCCTAGAATTCGTACCCAGTTTCTTTCCTCGAAATGTGTGCCAGCTTTCTCGATTTCTGTGTTGCTGTACTTCTCCTATAGGTATCTCAAACTGCGTGCCCACCGTGTCCTCTCTCCTGCTGCTCGAACTGTCCTGGAATTCGTGCTACTGGTCTCTCTCTCCAACTCTCTTGCTCCTCTCAAGGTACTCAACCTTGCTCCAAATCTCTTGGGGGTGAGTACAAATGAGGAATGGACTCCCTTTTTATTATTTTCCCTTGTCTTTTCACTTTCACTTCTGGGGTAGTTGAAGAGTCATTAGATCAAGGGCCCACTTTTAATCTAGTGTTCTCATATCAATGGATGAGAAAAATCACTTTTCTCTCCATTAAATAATTTTTCTCTCAAATACAACTTAAATTTATTAAAGAGTCACTTTATAACTCTAAAGTTACATTAATTACTTTTCTCAAGTAATTAATGCAAAGGTCATGTATCTTGTCCCCCTTTAGTGACTTGGGTGAAAATCACTAGGGGAACACTTCCTTGATACAAAATTCAACACTCCCTCTTACCGAGGAAGGTGTTTCCCATCACTTCCAACTTATCTTTGAAGAAGACGAATTGCTACTTCACCATAGCTGGAAGTCTGCTCATGTGCTTCTCACACAATGTAAGAATGTCCACCCTCTCTAAACTCCTCTCTAGAAGGGTTAAATTTAATATCCCTTCATGATAGGCATCATCGCATGGACATCTTGAGCTGAAACACTCACCACTTCCACTTTGCGTGGGAAGTCCTTTTGGCTTGTCCTCCACTAGAATCACACTCTAGTCTCACACTGTTTGTTGTAGAAGCCATCCTTCTACAGATTCCTTTGTCTCAGAAAGCTACCCCTTTACAGATCCTGCACTTTGCATTGGTGCCACATGTCGAGAAGTCTCATCTCGCTCCTCCATCAGTGACAAGTCATACCAACTAACCCTCCTGCCAGCACTGGAAGAAGTAGCCTCTTGCGTACTCCCCTGAATCGGAGGATGAATACTCGGTGCCATTTCAATCTCTGGAGCATCTCTCTCTCCCCTCTAAATTGAGGAGTGACTACTCGATGCCACATCAATTCATGGAGCTTCTTGCTCTCCATTTGTCTTAGATCTTGATCCTGTCATCCCCCCAGATCCTCTGAGTGTAGGCTGGCCACGCACTTCATACTCATTGTCTTTTCGATGACCAATTAACACAGGATAAACTAGATCCACTCCCACTGGGAAGATGAATATGTGTTCCTTCTTGAACACCACTGCATACCCTACACCTTCCAAGGCTGGAATAGAGAGTCTGCTATCTCTCATCCCTGTAACATAGAGCACTTCTGATACCTCCAGAAGCTCTCCAACTCTACTTGGAACCGTACTCTGTAATATCCCAAATACTGATATTCTCTAATGTTCTATGGTAGTGCTGACTCATACACTCAATCTCATACAGAGTTGCGAAATAACTGTGCATGCAAACTTGCCATGCAAAAATGCCCTAAAATGTAGCTGAATTAGGGTTAGGGTTTTGTAGAGAGAAATTAACACTTACCACTGATATTCCGGTTGATAATGACTCCAGAGATAGCTGTATGCATAAAGATCCAGATAGGTGGTCTAGTAATGCTCTTTTTCTCCAGTGTTACTGCACTGCAGTACCGTAGGCACCCTCCAGAGTCCAGATTGAAGGTGACGTTTTTGTAGGAGGAGAGGTCCGATGGGGCTGAAACTTTTTGAGCTTGTCCGCCTGCTGATGCCGGAGAGATGGACTGGCACATGCGGAGGTTTGGTTGCCTCTAAGTGCCCTAGCTAATTGATTGGCAGTTTTGCTACTCACGCCCCCAACTGATCTGTTTGGATGATAGCTGCTCCAGGTGAGCAAATTGACGGCTGATAATCATTGTATGTTGTAGGATAGGCCTGCTGAGAAAGAGGAAGCTGACATGTGGAGGAAAGACTGGGTTTTGTGGTCCCAAAGAATCCTTTTGTGGTTTCCCTGCTACTTCCGGCTGCAAAATGTGGATCTGCTAATAACCCTTCGAAATGTGCTGAATCTCCGAATACTGAAGTATATGATGGATGCAGTGGATAAACATAGATGATCTATCCCAATAAGAGACTAGGGCAGATATCTCATTGTCGAACCCTCGTTAGCTGAAGACACTGTCTCCAACCCCAACTACCGCGGCTGCACGCTGTGCTGCTGCTCAAAACTCTAAAATCAATCAACAATAATAATAGATATCTTCTTTGGTCTCATAACCCTCTTAAATAGTCTCATGTACTTTGAGGGTTTGCATGTCACTTTTAGGGTTTCTGCTTCATCTTTGCATGCATGCAATTCTATTTTGATGTTGACTTTTAAGCCTAAAGAAACAAGGCTTCTTTTATCCGACTGATGACTTGACATTGAATGAATGTCTTGTTCTGTTCTAAGTATCAAATGCCCTCAGTCAATTCCCTCTCATGCAGTACTTGCTCGAACCTATGGGAATTAAGTGGGTTAGCGGGTGTTTTTGGATGCTTAATTAGAGGGGGACATTACATACTCATCCCACTCCTCTGATTGCATACACTATTCCTTCTCCATCCTTTGGAATAGTCTCTAGTGAGGAATGCATCTCACATCCTAGTCATGTGATCACAATACACACTCTCAACTATCCACTTCACTGCATCCATAGGTCTGCTACTGTCGCAACTTGAAGCAAATGTGACAAGAGAGAATTCTTTATCGAACTTTGCAGCGTAACTCTCTATCACAACTGTAGTTGCAACGTGTTCCTCCTTCTCTTGCTTGCCCCTCATCTTATTAAGACATTGACTAGCATAATAGCCAAACACATTGCATGCATAACACCTGACTCTGCTCAAGTCCTTCTTCTGCACACCTCTTTGCTGCTTATCCCCTCCCTTAGGGCCCTTCTTTGACTTCTTGCCTGTAGCCGACAAGGCAGCATTTTCCTCTTCATCCTTACCATTTGATGAGCTATCCCGAACATAATTTGTCTGGGTCTCTTCCTGTACAAAGTCATCCCAGAGACAATCCCAAGGAAGGCATGTTATCTTGTGCAACAACCGCCTCCACAAAGACTTCCCACTGCTTGGTTACTCCATTCAGTGTAGTCCTCACAAGGTTGCTTCCCTGCACAACCTCCCCAATAGCTACAAGCTCATCCCTCACTTGAGTGATCCAAGTAAGGTAAGAGGTCACATTTTCAGATTTTTCCATCTTTATGCCCTTCAACTTTTCTCTCAGTATTATCTTTTGATTTTCATTTGAACTTTGGTCTCTCTCTCCAACTCTCTTGCTCCTCTCAAGCGACTAGACCTTGCTCCAAATCTCTTGGGGGTTGAGTACAAATGAGGGATGGACTCCCTTTTTATTATTTTCCCTTGTCTTTTCACTTCCACTTCTAAGGTAGTTGAAGAGTCTCTAGATCATGGGCCCACTTTTAATCTAGTGTTCTTGTATCAATGGATGAGAAAAATCAATTTTCTCCCCATTAAATATTTTTTCTCTCATCTACAACTTAAATTTATTAGAGTCACTATATAACTTTGAAGTGACATTAATTACTTTTCTCAAACAATTAATGCAAGGGTCATGTATTTGTCCCCCTTTAGTGACTTAGTAAAAAGTCACTAGGGGAACACTTCCTTGGTACAAAATTCAACATTGAACAGTACAAGTCCTTGCCCATTTCTAATGTTTTATGCACTGAAAACCTTTGAAAAGGGAGGGCTCTCTCCACAAGGGTAAAAAATAATAAAATAAACTTATCTGTACTATATTAGTGATTATACAAATTGCATTGTTACATGGTTAGTTGATTGTCAAGTTTATATATATATATATATATATATATATATATATATGCTTATTTAGTAATTAGAGGAGGCATAGGATATGCCGCCACTCTTTTTATATAAGGTTAAGCTCACGCAAGTCCATGAAATAGGTTTGGTAAGTTGTCGTCTCATTATTATATACTTGTTGGATCTTTCTCTTTTTTAGATTTGGTTGGTTGAGAAGGAATTTGTGGCTATTTAGGCGCTTTGTTGAGTAGCATTTTGTTGGGTTGTGGTCTGTTGAGGTGAAGGTGGTAGAAAATCTTGTTTTTATTGGCCTTGAGGTCTCCAAGATTGTTGAGGGCTAGACCATTGTGCTTGGGGATGCATCTGAGGTTGGAATAGAAAAGATTGGGCTTCAGGTGAGTACTGCCACTACTAGTTTTGCATTGGCCAACCTTGTTGGTTAGAGGGATATCAATTGGCAGGAAAAGCATACATTTGTGTATTATAATCGACAAAGTACTAAGGATGGGAATAGGGCATACCTTGTTAGAATGGTCGAGGTAGACCTTTTTCCTTTATTGATTTAGAAGTAAATCTGCTCTGTATTCTCCTAAGCTCCTTGGTATACAACTTTGTATATATATATTGCACAGGAACCGCTCTGGACTTTCAGGAAACTCTTTCCCAAAGTTCCACTCTGCCACTACTAGTTTTGCATTGGCCAACCTTGTTGGTTAGAGGGATATCAATTGGCAGGAAGAGCATACATTTGTGTATTATAACCGATAAAGTACTAAGGATGGGAATAGGGCATACCTTGTTAGAATGGTCGAGGTAGACCTTTTCCCACACTTACCAGACTTCGAATCGACAATAAATTGGCGAGGCAAAAGAGCGAAGAGTTTGAATCGGATCGGGAAAAAAATCGGCAAATACAAAAAATTAGATATATAGAATTTAAAAAAAATTATAGATATTCAAAACAACCATGTCCATACATTGCAAGATATCAATAGATGTTCAAAAGATATCAATAGAAGCATAGATGTCCAAAATATATCAACTCACATTCATAAGATGAGTCCATAATCCAGAAAGATGTCCAAAATATATCAATTCTCATCCATAAGATGAGTCCAAAAATACATAAAGTGAGGATCCAAAATATAGAATCTAGATACTAAATACGAAATAGTAAGAAAAACTAAGAAGTAGATGCTCTTGCATCTCCGGCTGCTTGACCCTCAAGGGTCTCCAAGTCCTCGGAACTAAAAAGAGGAGCCTCCTCTGAATGAATCCAAGTAGATGTAGCAACAGGTGTAGGATCCCCATTCTGTTCCAATTCTAGCTCCAAGTCATCTTGGCCGAAGGAAATAGCTGAATGATCCAAACCTATCAACATGAAGAATCAAGATACATTCAAAATGTGAATTAAACTTTAAACTTTAAAATTTAAATTTTAAAGTTTAAACCAATGATTAAAATTTAAGATTACAAATGATTATCAATTAAGACTTTAAAGTGTCTCACCAAGTAACTACCTGTTGCGAAGCTGAAGGTTGTAGTGGACAAAAACGAGGTCATTCAAGCGCTTTTGTGTCAAGCGACTACGCATCTTGGAATGGACTTTCTCAAACATGCTCCAGTTGCACTTGCAACCTGAAGCGCTGCAAGTTTGATTTAGGATCCTAGTGGCAAAGTTCTTCAGATCTGGCGTATCACTGCCAAAATTTTGCCACCAAAGACCTAACATGTGGCAAGAGTACAAAGTCAAGATTGATAATTGAAGATGAAAAAAACTTAGAAGAATTAAGATAATAAAGTGTAAATTATAAAATACAATACAAAATTACAAAAACCGTGATAGAAATTAAAAAATACCTGGCAACATTCTTGTCCTTTCCTGTATAGCACTAGTATAAGCAAACAATTTTGAAGGAATCCTATAGTCTTGTAGCTGGGCAATGATATGGCTTTGGACTTCTGGATTTGGGTTCATCCTCTCAATGCAAGTCATAAGCCCCGGGCCAACCTGCCCATCCTCACTAAACTTGGTCTTGTCATAAAAATATGCTGGATCGAAAAAGTATCCAGCAACATGTAAAGGAGAGTGCAATTGCCTATCCCACCTCGCATCAATGATGTCCCAAAGAGGCATGTACTTGGTCTCATCATTCATATATTTGGCTTTTATGGCTTCCTTGGCGAGATCCATTGACTAAAAAATGTAACCCATGGCGGGTTTCCCACCATCAACCATCCTGAAAGATCAATCATCAATTTAAGACTTTAAATTTAATTAACATGTAAAAAAGTTTGAATTCAAATTGAATTGATGAACATTGAAAATGTTTAGAAATTAAGTACCTGAGCACTTTGACAAGTGGTTCAGTCACAACAATGATCTCTTTTGCATCTCTCCAAAACCATCATTAAAGATAAGAGCAACAATTTCAATGCCCTCAAGGCTTCTTCCATGTCTAGAATCCATCCACTCAGGTCCCAAAAACATTCTCTTTAGATTGACCTTTTGCTCTACTACAGATTGCAAGGAGATGAAGTTTGTTGCAAATCTCGTCACTCCCGGGCGAACAAACTCCTTGCCTTTAGTGTATGTTCTCATGGTGGAAAGGACATTTGTGTGATTGCAGATGAATTTGGTTATGGATTTTGCCTTTTCCACAACCTCTTGTATCCAATGAAGTTTCCCAATAGGTCTATGCAGTGTGCAGCGAAAGAGCTCCAAAATATAGTGGGGTGCCTAGCCTCAAACAATCTACCAGCAACCATATAATTAGCTGCATTGTCAGTGACAATTTGCACAATGTTTTCTTCTCCCACTTCTTGAACAATTTCTTCCATCATTTCACAAATCAATTGAGCACTCTTAACTTTGTCTGAGGCATTAACTGATTTGAGAAACATTGTCCCCTTTGGACAAGAAACGAGGAAATTAATCAAAGTTCTGTTCCTCCTATCTGTCCATCCATCACTCATGATGGTGCACCCTGTTTCTGCCCATGATGTACGAAACTCAACAAGCACAAGGTTGAGGTCATCAACACTCTCTAACAACATATATGTCCTAAGGCTCTCAGATGTAGGGGCTTTGAACCCCGGTCCTGCAACAACAACTGCATCAATCATAGATTGCCAAGAAGGGCTTCTGGCACAATTGAAAGGGATGTCAGAATAATACCAAAAGTTAGCAATGGTCTTCCTTGCTTGCTTATGGACATTCTTTTTCCAACCAGTGCCATCTAAGCTAGGCTGGCACCTGGTTGTGAACGGGGTGTAAAAAAAGTGTTGATATTTCCTCCTCTAGTGCTCAAATTTGTAGGAATAGGAGGAGGTTGTGGCATTTGGCTTTGACCTTGAGCCATGCTTGGAATATGAAAACTTGGGTTAGGTAGAGGCATTGAGGATTCAACAGAAGGAGGTGACATGGGGGTATTGGAGGATTGTCCACCTACAACATTTTCTATCTCCATGTTTACCCTTGCTTTCTTCATTTTGGATCCATTCATGCAATCAATGGCCAAGTTGGCTTGGTGTCTAACATCCTCAGGTACAACTTTGCAAGGACTTATGTCATGCCTAGGAAGCTTAGCAATGTGGAATTTGAATCTATAAATTCCACCACTACAATGCTCTTTGCAAAATTTACAGAGCAACTTAATTGACCTTGGAATCTTCTGATAGTAAGCCTAAGCAAAGTCTTTTTCTCTTGGCATTTTCACACTGTCAAAAAGACAACCTGCTTCACAATTTAATAGTTTAGTTGGTGCTATTGCTATGTAATAGGTTGTTGCTAGTGGCAAGTGCTAGCACTGCTATGGAACAACCTACATGGTTACACTTGCAACCTGCATAGTGATAGTGATGCTTAGTTAGAGTTGAGTTATGTACATTGTTAAATAGGCAATAAATTATATTACTGTTAATGCAAAATTTTGAGAAAACATAGAATCCTAAGGGTAGGGAAAAATTGAATATAACATTGGAAGTTAGAACTTAAAAGGGAAAATTTGTAATTTTGTAGTTGCTTGAAGGCTTGAAGCTTCAACCTGCTTCAAGGATCAATCAACTGACAACAAGTAACACTTTTAGGCATCGAGATGAAGAAGCCAACCTTACCCTCCTGCCTGCAAAATGCAAATCTGCAAGTTTAAAAAAATAAAAATCAAATAATGAATTATAACATGAAATAAAAAATAAAATACATTACAGTATTATTGTTTAGTGTTTACAGCCGCTGCATGTGGCTGTCACAACTTCAAATGGAGTCGCTTGCAGCCTTGCCCAAACCCCAACTGACAAATGTGAACACTAAAGAACGCTCGCGGCAGAAAAAACGACGGACAGACAAAGGACGCGGCCCTGTAGATTGGTGACACGCTTGGTGAAGAACACTGGGCGTCGTGTTCTACTCCTGCAGACTGGTGATGCCCGATGAAAGAACAACCCAGTGTTCTACTCGTCGTGTTCTATTCCCTGTAGACTGCGCGTTGTGTTCTACTCTTGCTCGTCGTGTTCTACTCCTGCATACTGGTGACGCCCGGTGAAAGAACAACCCCGTGTTCTACTCCTGTAGACTGCGCGTCGTGTTCTATTGCCCGGTGAAGAACAACCTTGCACTGTCATGAAGAACAACCTTGCACGTGCGTCGTGAAGAACAACCCGGTGAAGAATCTTGCTCCTGCTCCCGATGAGAAGTTGTGCAGATCATAAATGGAGATGCGACGTAGGGGGTGCCCGAAAATAGGGTAGAAAACGCGGCAGAAAAAACGCGCGATTTGTCATTTTCGAGGGATGAGTCAGACGACAGGTAGCCTGCGAGTTCAACTCGTCGAGTCGATCCGATTTACCGCAATTTTCTGGTTTAACTTGCCCAGATTCGAGTTTTACTTGCGCCGAGTTGAAACACATCATTTTACCTCCGATCCGAGTCAAACTCGGAAAATCGCGAGTTGACTCGCGATTCTTGTAACTGTGCTTTTTCCTTTGTTGATTTAAGAAGTAAATCTGCTTTGTATTCTACTAAGCTCCTTGGTATACAACTTTATATATATATATATATTGCATGGGAACCGCTCTCGACTTTTAGTAAATCGTTCCCGAATTACCAACGTTCTAGGGAACTTGGGAACTCGTTGGGAACTTTCCAAATCCAATGGGAATTGTTTTAGATGGTTGGGAACTTACGGGGAACTTTTACCCTCTAAAATCAGAACTTGGGGACTTTCTCTTGCGTGTTTCCTTCACTGGGAGCTTCCATTGCCACCAATCGAAACTAAAATTTCTAGGAAAGAGGAGAAGGAGATGCGAGGATGCACCTGAGGCATTCTATAGCTCGAGAGTGAATGTATGGAACAGTAAAGCAAAACAAATCGAAATTACAATGTCATAATATTCTTTTACGAGTAGTTCTTGAATTAAATATATACCTAATCTGTGAGATCATTTTATCCTTACAACTTTCTGGTTTATTTGTGCATGTCTTTGAAAACATGGGATCCTCTCCTTGGAGGGTTGTTAACAACATTCCTATTTCCTTATGGCCATACATATACATGGTTGACTCAAACAAATTTTTTTAGAAAACTAAGTTGCAATAAAAGTCTATTTCATGCTATCTTCTCGAGTTGGTGCACTGATCTCTATCTACCGCCCGGGCTAGAGTATTCACTCATCCCTATGCTGAATTGCAGGCATCACTAATCATTAATAAAAGTCCCCACATTAGAAGGAGTCTACCTTATATAATCAATGACGTGGATGGTGATCTTGATTTTATTGCCATTTCCATCTACTAAGAGGTTCTAGTTACAACCGTAATATAAGGGATAAGCTAAGTCATCTGGTTTGTGTTAATATTTCTTCTCTTCTCTATGTTTCTTGTCTTCTCATGTTTTTTTTAATTGTTTATTTTTTATTTATTTTTTAATATATATTATTGTCATTCCCAACCTGCCGTTCCCTGCAAATTTGGGGGAAACTTCTAGACGTATCTGATGCTCGTACCCAGGTTCCCAACGTTCCCGTGTTCTGGAAACTTGTGCAACATATATATATCCTTTCTTGAAGTTTATGTCCTCCATCTTCTCCTTCCAACCTCGAGCATGCAGTTATCTGACAAAGTTGTTGGATATTCATTTCTTCTCAAATTCAGACCTTTGCTTGGCATGAAGCTAGTCCTTGTCTCTTTCCCCAAGTCTGCCAAGTGCATAGTAGCTCTTTTCATTTATAATTTTCTTAGGCTTTGGTTTCTTTGAGCTTGAGGAGCTCCTTTCATGATTAGGAATAGCTATGGCTTGTCAAGCCATGAAATTGGCATAAGATTCCCTGGTGCATCCATCTTTTTAAAAGCTTGAGCTTCTTGCCTGAGCCTTTGGGACGACCTCTGAGCCGTTTCGCCTGCTCATCCATGATTTTCCCACCAAGAGTAACAAGATTAAGGATCACAGAGCGTTCATACACCGAGTTGCGATAGAGCTAAAATCCTTCAATCTCTGTTAAAGCACGCTACTGCCATTACTCTAGAGTCTAAATCATGCCACTTGAGGTGGTGGGTGTCCTCTGCTATCCTTATTAATGAGTGATCTATGATCATCTCTTAATTCCAGTGGGGGAATGATCTTGAGGTATTCCCATATTGAGGGTACTGATTCCCACTCTGTTTGTCATTATGGAATGAAGTGAATGGGAAATGGAAGGATCCATTCCTAGTCCTAGTAAACATGATAGCATTGCCTTCCAATCTCCTCTTTCTGGTGTGGAAGGGTGGGCCATGTCATGAGAGTGATGTGAATTCGTTATAATTTATTTGGTCATCTTTCAACGTATCCAGATTCCCATTCATCAAAACACACCCAAGCCTGTTGGATCTAAGAATTTTTCTCTTCATTTCCTGTGAAGGCTGTGAATTCTTCTGATTTATATTGCCTACGATCAATTTCAAGTCACCTTTGAAAACTATTTTCTTATACCCTTTTTAAGGTGCTTCCATCACACCAATGACAAAACCTTCAATCTTAGCTTGGTTGTTGGTTTTGGTCTTTAAAACTCGGCTAAGACTTCTATGATTAACCCATGCTTGTTTCTGATCACTGCCCCCACGCTTACTTGACCTGGATGCAGAGGCGTCAAAATTAAACTTCATTTATCCTTTCATAAGTCCATAATATATAATAATAGTAAATACAATTCTGTTAGTAATAATTGGCATAAGCATGTGATTACAATTTGTGCCGAGAATTGTTACTGTTAATCTTGCACGTGGCCACTAAGTCTTGAATTTGTGGAGTGATTTTGATTATCGCTTAATGTGTTCACTGTTCACTAGTAAAAAATGTGATTGTTCTGCTAATACAAAAGGATGTAAAGTTGCTTTCTTTCCAATTGTATTTTAAACTTTTCCCTGGTTGATATTTTTGGCAATTCTCAAGTTCCTTTTGTGAGCTCAGCCAAATTTTGTGAAAAGTATATGTGCCATGGCATATTTGGTGAAATTGTATAAAAATTCTGGCGTCGTTGTCACTCCAACTGAATTTGTAAAGTCTATTTTTGACTGGAAGCTTCCTGAGGCTTGAGAACCTGAGTTAATAAAGTCTGTAGCTAGCTTCTGCCTATTTTATGGAAATAGTTTTTCATCATTTCCTTTATATGTAATACTGGACTAGGATGTCTAGAATGTGGTTTATGTGGGCTATATGATTTTGAAAATATATCTTAGTCACTGCCATTTTATTTATATTTTATTAACAAATAATACTGTTATTCGATCTTCAATTGGCATTTTATCTAGAAAGTTATATGTTATCTTGTTGTAGTGGACCTTGGGCCTCTTATATACTGCGGAAGCGAGCATTATACAATGACATGTCAAGGTAATTGTCCTGTTGGAAATAGTATTTCTTTTAGGTACTTTTTAATGATGGAATGCTTGCTGCTTTCCAAATTTATGAATTAAATTTTCGATAGCAGTGTTTTACTAGCATTATTGCCTTTTGCAGATATGTTTGCTGTGCTGGTTACATGCCCTGCAGTGGCAGTTGTGGTGAAAGTCGGTGTCCTGAGTTATGCCTGTGCACAGAGGTTTGATTTCAGCTTTATATAGAAGTTTAGAAACATCTCTCTCTCTCTCTCTCTCTCTCTCTTTTTGTGTGTGTATATATATATATATATACATATATGAATGATAATACAATATATATATATGAATGATAATACAATATATAGCATATTATCTAATTCAAAGTATAATACAAATATGAATGATAACACAGTATATGGCACACTATCTATAGATTAAAAAATATAATACAATTAATACCACTGTTCCACCAAGTTTCGGGGATGAGGGAATGGAGAAACGGTCTAGGGACACGTGGAGACACCCCACAAATATACGAAACGTCATAGGGGCCGTTGGAGTTCCTGACATATGGGTTTCAGTTTGATATTCTAATAAAATAAAAGTACAAATATATGAAAAGTGAAATCCTATTACAAACATGAATAATGAGAGCATGAAGTAAACATTCACATTGGCGTGCAAGTTGTAACAGTCATGATTCAACACTATTGGATAAAATTCAGGGAGGAACACTTAAGCATCCCCCTTTGGTTTGGGGAAGCACCTAGGCATCACCCATTTTGTTTTGGGGCAGCGTCTAGGCATCGTCTTTTTTTGGGGAGGAGCATCTTGGAGCTCCTCTTTTGTGGGAAATGTCCCACAAAGTGAAACATTTCCCTTTTTAGCGAAAATGTCTCACCTTGCCTTTACCTGAAAGGGGGATGCTGTGAAACGTTTCTCAGTGAGTTTAACCATTCCAGAAGCGTGGGAAGCTAGAGGGGTGCTGCCCTCACCCATGGGTGCATGTCCTTGAGTAACAATGAATGACGCTGTAGATATACATATAATATCATATCTGTGTAAATACTTTACTCTATACAGTAGGTTGAATTTTGCAAATATTTCTATTTATACACTTATCCTAGTGCACAATGTTTACATTGTACACACAGTGAAAATATGCTCAAGATGTGTCTTGGCCACGTTGGATACATATCCTGCTTGTAGTCAAGTCATGACTCATATCCATATTGAATACAGGCTACAGCTTGTTTGCCATATTCTATGACACACATTTTTTCTGAAAAATAAGTTCCCCTCACTAGCTCATCTATTAAGTGTTCCAAGTGAGGAAGCTGGTACCCTTGTCAGTGCTCTGTGGATTCCCCTCCTCTTTCATAGGGCTTCTTAACCATTTTAAGCTATCCCCTAGGTGGTACCCTTGCCAGTGCTCTGTGGATTCCCCTCCTCTTTCATATGGCTTGTTAACCATTTAAGCTATCCCCTAGGGCTTGCTTTATATATATATAATATTTGTGATGATGGTGACTACCTCCATTGAGACCAACTTTGGTCTATCAGACCTTAAGAAAAAATAATAAGGAATTAATTGGTTTGCTTCAACATTTTGTCTCTATGATCGATAATATTGGAGAGAAACTTTCCAAAGTCTCCTTGGTTTTTATGGGTTAACAAGTTATGAAGATTGGTTGTGTTATAAATTTTTTGAAATTGAGATCTAATGTGGGCATATGCAGGACATTCTATGAGAAAGTGGGTTTTCATCTTCCACCCTCTTAGTATCCCACTGTGCTTTAGGATTTTCTCAGTGTTCAGTTGCAGTATGAAGGTTGTGAGAGTTTGTTCTTTTTTTTTAGCAACGCTGTTTTTCTTCTTTGAATTAGCTATAGTAGAGATATCCTTTTGATCTTCTAGATCGGAGTTAATGATCTCTTTATATTACATTAATTTTTCTTATTCTCTATTTCTTCATTGCACCGCAATTTCTTTTTAAATTTAGATGTGATAGTATTTTTAATAGTGAATATTCTGCATGGTGGCCTCCTCTTCTATTGCTCAATGGTTTAGCCAAGATTCAACATATTTAAGCCACCTCATCTTAAGACGCATGTGACTTTGACCAGAATTTGAAGCAATGCTAGGAAGCCTCTTGTTTTTCATGTTAGTTATCTTGTGCTTGTACATGTGGTACCTAATTATAGGCATACTCTCACTGGGTGGAAGACCAACTTCTAAGAGAAGTATTGGATAGGATGCATTGCTTTTAGTTGTAAGATTATAAATTATAAAACACTTTTGGATTTGCTCGATTTTCCCCCAAGATTCTCTAGAGATGTTGCAGTCCCAAACTTCACATCTATATAAGATAACTTGAGCATCTCAAAGAGGATTTTTTTTTTCATAGAACCAGAAATCTGCTGATTTACAGTTGTTCTCAAGACTAAAACAGACTTTCCATCCTCCATTAATTCTTCTCTCAATGCTATAGTGTCAGTTAAGCTTGTGATGAAGGTCAACTCCAAGATAATTGTATGAATTAACTTTCTCTAAGTTGTTCTTGTCATACACAAAATTAGTGTATGTGGTCTTCGTGGATTTGATTATCATAAGCTTTGTCTTATTAGTATTTATTGACATACCAGTGCTAGAACAGAATTTTTGAGAATTGTTAGTTGCTTGTGAAGGTCAGAGTGGTACCTCGTTAGAAGAACAATATTGTCCCTGTAAGATCCAACATACTTGCACATATATTTTAGAATTAAATCTCCAAACTGTTTTCCATCAGTTAAATTGTCAGCTGTTCTTCTCATGTTGGAGAATTTTAGTCAGAAATTTTGCAAAACATTGAGGTTTAGTTTACATAGATTTTGAGCAATGTTTTTGTGGTTCTGTGCTAGGTGGGGAAAATGAACATGATCTCTAAGCATTGTGACCAATATATTCAATATTTTACAATGTTCCCCCAAGTTTCCGGGATGTGGGAGTGCAGGATCGGGGAAACACACATTGGGGATGTGTGGAGTCGCCCCCAAATCTTGGAGAAATTCATGGGGTTGGGGGGACATCTCTAAAATTATAAAAATAAAATAAAAATACCAAAAAAAAAAATTAATTTGATTGTGCAATGTAAATACTAAATACATTTAATTCATTTGATCCATGATTGTGTAATGTAAATACTAAATACATTGATTTATTTTCAAAGTAGTACCAAGTAGGGATTGATTGTAAAAAGTAAAAATAATGGGAAAACAAAAGAAATCGCAAAGGGGTCAGGGGAGGGGGGGACATTTCCAATGTTCACCCAAGTTTCTATGACGCGAGAGCGGGGAAACACACATTGGGGACGTGTGGAGACCACCCCAAAATTTAAGGGAAATTCGGGTGGTGGTGGGGGGTGGGGGGATGTAGAGGTCATACAAATTATAAAAATTATAAATCCTGCCAATAAGAATTCATCCTGTGTAAATACAGTTTAACCTGCTCTCTGTAAATACAGTCTAATTCTTCAATGGTTCAACACACTTCAACATTGTGTGAATCCATGGCATAGATGGGGAAATGTGACCAGAGGACCCTATTTTTTCATGATTCCAGAGGGCATCACATTACTTGAGGCTTTCAAGTCTAACATACAATTATGCAAGAGTGAACTATTAATCCTATATTGGGATCTTGTTCATCAATAGCACCCTGTGCCCCCCTCCTAGGCTTTTATCCCTTGCCTTTACCTTGAATCTTGAAGGACATTACTCAACACCCTACAATTTTGATGAAACTTCCTAAACCAAGCATTAAAATAGGTAGAATTAGAAGAAATTTCCCATGCTTAATAAGTGATTTTGCTTGACTAAAGGGTACATTTTGACTAAGGTCTTGATGGAGGAGTTCAACAATCAGCACCACCAACATCAAGGTACATAGAGGGGTTGATGTGCTTGATTAAATGACAATCCCTTAACCTCATACATGATAAAATCCAGTGGAAATGTTGCAATCTTGAAATCTTGAAAATGGTTAAGTCTGTTGAATTTTGAATGGGATAAAAAATCTACTTTTTGCATATGAACTCCGATGAGGTTGGAACCAGTGTTGAAAAACTCTCTGAAAAATCGCCGACTTTTTAAAAAGTTGCGATGGCTAAAATGGCAAGTCCCGACTTTTTCCAAAAAGTCTCCATTTTGGCTAAAATGGCTAATTTTTGGAAAATTAGCCATTTTAGCATTTTTGTTGTATACTAACACCTTTCTTCTACCATATAAATTTTTCAAAACTTTATTGTATTTGAAGATCAAACCATGCAAGGATAAGCTATACAAAATATGTATCCATTTATCAAAGATCACAATGGTTATTGAATTATTTATTTCACTAATAGGGAATTTTTTGGGCAAACATATTTTGAGGGATCATCATAGCACATTGTAGGAAAAAGAGAGCAATGTTTCAAGTGGTAGATAAGTTAGGGCTAAATGTGAGGCTCATGTCAGAAATTCAATTTGGGAGGAGTGAAAAATACATCTATGATTTATCACCAATACAAAACAAGAAATACATTTAATGGATGTCAACCAAATCAATAAAAAATACCTTTCCAAAATTAGGTTTAAGTCATAAGATGGAGGGACAAATAAAAATCATTTATGAAATCCTTATATAAAATATGAAGTATGAATGGAAAATGGAATAAATTGTGAAGTAAAGATATAATGAAAACGAGAAACAAGTAATAAGTAAAAAAGAAACTTGGGAAGAGAGCATTGATATTAGATAGCTAGATGCTAGTTTTCCTTGGATACATTTATATATGTGATGTCATGTTGTATTGGTTATCCACTTTTGAGTCCTTGATTGGACAACTACGATGTTTCAGGATACAGTATCGACTTTGATGTATCATTTTACATTTGGCATGACTACATGATGATGATATATATCAGTGCTTTCTCCATATTTATGTTCCAATGTGTTTATTTGATGCTATTGTTGCTTTACATGTTTAAAATTTTGAAAAAATGAATGTAGTTTGTATTTTTTAATGTTTTCCGACTTTTGCCAATTTTTCTTGATTTTTTTGCCAATGTTGCCGAGAAGTTGTATTCGGGGCCCTTGCCGACTTTTTCAACATTGGTTGGAACCACTCTCAAACATCCTGAAACAATTAATGGTAATGTTAAAAAATTAAGTAAAAGGATAGAAAATGAAAGATAAGGAAAATACCACTTTTGCTTTAAGAATTTAATATTACCATTACTACAGGAGCGCCTAGGAGCCCCCCACTTCACTGGTGCACGCTTCAAAATTGGGGACAAGCTCCCCCCTGCGTTTCCTCAAGTTTCGCCATATTGGGGACGAGGAGAAACGTTTCGCTAGGAGCACCCAAGTCCCGGGGGTGCAAGGAGCGAGGGGGGCGCGTCCCCGGCCCTGGGGAATGCGTCCCTGTGTAACATTGGACATTTCGCCAAGATTCCCCCGTCTCTGGGACGTGGGGAGTCTGGGGGATGCGTCCCCGTGGAACACTGATATTTTATAAGTTTCTTTCGATCCTCAGTTTGAGGTTTACATTCATGTGCTAAAAAGATTTCTGTTGAATATTTAGTCTCTTTTAAATTTTTATATAAAAAAAAGCTTCAAGTGAAGGATCCAAAAAATAAGACACCTCCAAAGTTTGAAAATTGAGTCTGCAAATTACCCAGATTATTCATTTCAGTCTGGATTTTGTGCCTGCAAACCTTCATTTCAATCTTATGGCTAATTAACACTGTCTCTCCTAAGTCATGTCAATAGGTCAAAACTCATGTAAGCTGCTGCATCACGCTGCTTCTGTGAATTGTGGGTGTTGCAGCCTTGAGTCTGTTCCATCTATTTGCATCACAATTTTCTGTTTTTGTTTTGTGTTGGCAGGATATTATCGGCAGCTACAAAATTGTGGCACATATCTTTGATTTCCTTAGCATATTTCTGGATGTCTTGCAGTGTTGTACATATATATTTGAGAATTTCGACTCTTTTATTTGAAAAAGTTTGAAATAAATATTGGCCAACTTATTGATAATGCTTTAGGCTTCGTATTGAACCACAAAAACCAATCATATGGGAAACCTTCAGGATACCTCGAGGCTATTGAGATTTGTTCCATGCCATTATTTGACAGATATATCTCAAAATATTATTTAATCAGTTTCTTTGACCTAGATTTTGCTCCGTCTTTTATTATTCCTGTGATTGATACCATGGTTATTATAAGATTTTCAATTTTGTTCAATAACCTTCATACTAAGTGTATGGAGGTTATGTGGTCTTTGAGTTTTTTGGGTTTTAGTAGTTTGAGTCTAAATAAATGTATACAGTATAGCATTTTTGTGCATATCCATAGTTTGGTCTTGTGGTTAAATATCCTTATCCATGTGTAAGAGGTTTTCAATTCATGTTCTACGGAACCATCTTTTGTGTTTGCTGAGTGATCTAGATTCTAAATTTAAAAGTTTTATTTCTTAGGCTGAATCATAGAAGTTTGTTTTAGTTTGAATCCAGTGCTTATAACTAGGTTGAATTCGAGAAGTTTACATCTAGGTTGAATCCAGTTCTTATTTCTAAGCTTCGTCTGCTTGATTGTTAATGGGCTTGGAGTTTTCAAGAATTTCTAAGTTCTAATTTGTAAAGGATGACTGCCTGTTTCTCTACTGGCATGGAGTTTTCAAGAATCTGTAACTTGTAAAGAACTGTTGCCCTAAATCCTATGTTATACTTGAGTGACTAAAGAATCTACGTTTCATTCATGAAAAAATTACTTCAGAGAGGGAGTTCAGTTGTTTTGTGCATGTGTGGTCATTATAGGAGAATACAGTTAATATTCACTTCAGGCTATAACTGTGCGATTTTTGTGCATTTTGATCTTCTCCCTTGTATTTTGTTTTTGAAATTATTTTAGATGATAAATAAATCCATTGAAACTGCCGAGTATTACTCATTGTGGGATGAACTCGTAGATTTCATCATTTTTGGTTTGGTCAACATCAACAAATAACCCTACTGACAACCAATTCCAAAATAATATATAAAACAAAGAAAGGTGTGCCCTGCCACTCATCTTTACCAAATTGTTGCATATAACTTTTGGTTCGACTTTAGTCTTTTTGTTCTTTTTCCCCTCCAAGCCCAAGCAGCTTGAGCTTGAGCTTGACATTGTATACTTGAAAAGATGTACTGCCACTGTTATTTATTTATTTATTTCTTCTACCAGTCACTGAGGTCCCTGAGCTTATATCAACTTTTATTATGATTGTTGTAATTTTCAGAGCCCGGTATCAAAATTTAGTTTTGAAGTCATCATAGTATTTTTTTATTTTTTTAGCTAATGTGAATATATAATTTAGGGCTGTTTTGCAGACCATCACCCCCATAAAATTGACTTTAAATATTTTTAGATAGACAATGTGAAATCATTATAGTCGATCATTACTTAAGCTCTTCAATTAATTTAAGGAATAAATTAAAAAGCTGATGTCTAACTCAACATCAGTGATTGATACCAAATTTGTTGATGGAATTTACCTGAAAGTGTGGAAATTGAACCCAAGAGATAGAACAATTACACTCACAAAATTGCTAATCAAACATGCAAAATTAACACCAAAAGAGACTGAAATTGGAGCATAACACTAATATGTATCGAATAAGTGTACAATAGCCAACCTTATGAAGTAATAGGCTGATGTAATATATAATTACATGAGAGAATCAAATGCATAAAGATTCCATTCGAAATAGTCAAAAAGCAGGCTTACCAAAACTAGTCAAATCCCCCATAGGTGCATAAAGCAATTTCCAAATCTAGGTAGATGCTCACGAATTTGCTAAGTCAAGTGGGCAAGCTAAAGAGGGATGGAAAGACAACTCATACATGCTTTTATTTGGAGAAAAGGAGGGAGGATGATGTGGGAAAAAAACAAGGCAACTACACCTAGTCTAGCTTTTCTTTTTGCCTTAAATCAGAAATAAAACAAGGCAGCTTTTCAGAAAAAATAGATACGCGCTTTAGAGAATCTGGAATAAAGTAGACATGCTAAATTGGGTTTCCAGGATGTTTCCCAAGCGTTCCATGACTCAGTTTTAGCATGTGTTGACTTCTAGGACATGTAGAAGGCAACTAACATAGAATGGAATATAGGAAACTAGGTAATAAGACAAAAATAATTAAATTAATGTCTAATGTAGGTAACTATGGGTTGATTATTCTAACACTCCCCCTTAAGCCTGACTTTATGAGTAAATATCAGAAAAATATAGGTCCTAGCAACAAGGCTTACTCACCCTTTACATGCTGCTTGTCCATACAACCAAGGAAAGAGGCAAAAACCCAGTGGGAAAATCCTCCCTTGAACATGGACAGGAAAAACAAAATTTTGGAAATCTTGTCATCAATCATGCTTCACAGCATGATCAACAATCCCCAGCAGTGATTTGAGATTGCTGAATGTCTTCTCACAAAAACTTTGGTGAAGATGTTTGCTACTTGTTCTGAAGATGCACAGAAGAGTAGATCAATGGTACCATCATGCACAAGCTATCTGATGTAGTGCATATGGATCTCAATGTGCTTGGTTCGCTGTCTCTAAACTGGATCATTGCAGATTCGAATGGTGCTTTGATTATCACAGCAGATAATAGTTGAAAACTCTGATTCGAAGCCACATTCTCCAAGTATCCCTTGCAACCACAAACATTGAGTTGCTGCATTTACGACTCCTCTATACTTTGCTTTTGTAGATGAGAGTGCTATGGCACTCTGCTTCTTGCTTGACCAATTGATTGGTCCTTCTGCAAGCATGAACACATATCCTGATGTAGACTTTCGATCTGTGTTGTCACCTGCCCAATCACTGTCAGTAAACCCAATCAAATCAAGATCATATTTTGCTTTATAGAAGATCCCATGAGTTCTTGTTCCTTGAACAAAGTTTATGATCCTTTTGGTTGCTCTCCAGTGGATCTCATGAGGCTGATCCATGTATCTCGAAGCCACACTAACTGCATCAGATAGATCAGGTCGAGTGTGTGTAAGATAAAGCAAACACCCAATCAACTCCCTATACAGTGTATTATTTACCATAGGAGAAGAACCTGCTTCTTCAAGCTTAACTCCTGAAAGGAAGGGAGTCTTGCTTGTCTTGCAATCTTTCATGTTGAACTTGTTCAGCAAATCCAAAGCATACTTGGACTGATGTACTTTGATTCCATGTTGGTATTGAGCAATTTCGAGACCCAAGAATTGGCTCAACAATCCCAAATCTGTCATAGAAAATGCATGGTTCATTGCATCCTTTAAGGAGGCAATCTCTTTCTTTGAACTTCCTGTAATCAGTAGGTCATCCACATATAAAACAATAATCATCAAAGAACCATGAATCAACTTCAAATAGGCATTAGGATCATACTTGCATCGAACAAAACTCAGTGACAACAGAAAGCCATCAATCTTGGCATACCAAGCCCTGGGGGCTTGCTTGAGCCCATATAATGATTTCTTTAACCTGCACACGAAAGATGGATTAGAAACAAACCCTTCAGGTTACTGCATGTAAATCTCTTCAATGAGATCTCCATTTAGGAAAGCACACTTCACATCCATGTGATGCACTTCCCATTGCTTTGAAGCTGCAATGGCTAGAGCTAGCCTTATGGAGTCCATCTTTGCCACTAGTGCAAATGTTTCATTGTAGTCAATACCATATACTTGTGAGTAGCCCTTGGCTACCAATCTTTCCTTATATTTCAAAGGTGAACCATCAACAACAAACTTAGTCTTGAAAACCCACTTACATCAAACTAGCTTCCTCCGTGGGGGAAGATCAACCAGTTCCCAAGTGTTGTTTTTCTGGAGCAAGCTGAATTCTTCTTTCATGGTTGTTTGCCATCTTGGATCATGTGCTGCATCTTCATATGTCTGTGGATCTGATTCAACCATCAGATAGCACTTCTCAACAATTAAATGATCTTTCATACAAAGGGCACTCTCAAATTGAGATCTAGTCCTCCTAGTATCACTAGGATTTCTAGCTAGTTCTCCAGCTGCATGAATGGTTTTTGCTGCCCATTTTGGTCTTGTAGGACTGTTAGGATTTGCAATCAAATCATCATTATCAGACATATTAGAATCAACAAACTCATTAGTCTCTTCACTTACAATCAATGATTTTGGTGGTGAAGAGGACTCTCCAACTTCAATTGTTGCTAAAGGCTCTTCTTGGAACTGAACACTTCTTTCAATGAAAGCTTTGTTAGTGCTCAAGTTGATCAGCTTGTACCCTTTTGAATCTTCAGAATACCCAACAAATAGGCACTCTTGGCTTTGGGGTTGCAAAGCCTTCCTCTTTTCAGTTGGAATTCTAGCCCAAGCCTTTGAGCAAAAAATCTTGAAATGGGTCACATTTGGCTTGTGCCCACTCCAAGCTTCGAAAGGAGTCATACCATCAAGCTGCTTATGAGGCACCCTATTCTCGATGTAGGATGCACAGTTTATAGCCTCGGCCCAAAACTTTGGTGGCAAAGTCTTAGCCTCCATCATGCAGGTTGCCATCTCCTTCAGTGATCCGTTCTTTCTCTCAGCAACACCATTTTGCTGTGGTGTGTAAATGATCGAATGCTGCATCTGAATATCTGCATCTTTACAATATTGTATGAACTCAGACTTGACATACTCACCACCATTGTCAGATCTGAGGATCTTGAGTTTCCTCCCAGACTGGTTTTCAACCAAGGCTCTAAAGACTTTGAAGAGGTCAAAAACTTCAGACTTATGCTTTAGGAAGTGAACCCAACAATACCTGGAAAAGTCATCTATGAAGGTCAATGCATATTTGGCTTGACTCATGGACATATGAGGGAATGGACCAGCAATGTTACTGTGGATCAGCTCAAGAGGTGCAGAGGTTCTCTCATGACTAGCTTTCTCATACTTGTGCTCTAGGTGTTTTCCTAGGATACAACCTTGACAGACTCCCTTAGAAAACTTGATCTTTGGTAACCCTATGACCATATCTTTTTCACTCAAATCAGAAAGATACTTGTAGTTAAGATGGCCAAATCTTTCATGCCAAAGCTTACTTGCTTCATTAGCATGAATCAAAAGAGCAGAGGGGTTTGAGTAGGGTAGAAAATGGGAAAACTTGTATACCTTCGAAGTGTGATCAACACCTTTTGCTATGACTTTACCATTCGAAATCTTAGTGATTTCAACATCATCAGGGGAGAAGATGACCTTCTTTGGAGACCCAGTATGAGTCATCTGATACACTGATAAGAGGTTAGAGGCAAGACTTGGAACACACAACACATTATTGAACTTACCATGGTGAAGATCAATCCTTCCCTTCCCCAAACTGTCAGTGAGAGAGTCATCTCCCAAAACTATTGGTGGACCTTTCGACATGTCAAGAGAGGAGAATGTCTTTTTTGTCAAAACCATATCTCTAGAAGCTCCAGAGTCCATGATGAAGCTAGGTGAGCTTGATGTGCCAGCAACCAAGGCATGTACTCTCTCTCTGTCCTCTGAATTTGATCATCCTTCCCTCTTCTTTGAGCAATCAGGAAGGGAGATGTTATTCTTCTCCAGGAGTTGGGTCAACATGTCAATTTGCTTCTTCATACAAGAGCTTCAGGATGATAGCCCTTATTGCAGTATGCGCACTTGCTCATTTCTCCTTTGTTCTTCTTCTTCTGGGAGTTCTTCTTGGAACCTTGGAGCTTCTCTTGAGACTTGTTCTTGTATCTCTTTTGCTCAGGTGGCTTTTTAGCTTTTTTCTTGCTTTTTGAATCCACCCTTGAATCTCCAGCAACCAAAGCTTGGTCTTTGGAAGGTTTGATGGTGCCTATCATCGACAACTTATCTTGCTCCCGTGTGAGGGATTCCATGAACTCTGCAAGCTTAGGCATTTTCCAGGCTCGAGTTGTCAACTTGGTGGCATGGAAGGTCGAAACAAACACTGAATAGTCAGGACTAAGCTTAGAGAGTATGGCCAAGACTAGTTGCTCTTCCTTCTTTTCGATCCCACACTATTTCAACTGCAAAACAAGGGCCTTAAACTTGGGAAAGTAGAGTTGCAATGATTCGAAGCTACTGGGACTCAAGGGGATCAACTCATTCTCGATTTGATGTCCTCTCATCTCATTGGTCTTTCCAAAAAGCTCTTCTAGCTTCTCTCACACTTCATTAGGTGATATCAATCCATCAAGATGGAAGAGGAGGTATCTTGAAATGCTTAGACACAAAAGACCATAGGCCTCATCCCTCCTGTTGTGCCATTTAATTTTCTTTGCAGCTGCATTAGGCTCTGCCTCAGTTGCCATAGTCACCCTGTAGAGACCTTTCACTCTCAACAATATCTCCATCTCAGATTTCCACTCACAGAAATTGAATGGAGTCAAGATGATCTTCTGAGATTGGTCCATAGTTCAGAAACTGTGCCCTCCAGTCAGCAGAATGCGCTCCCAGTCAAGATGTCGAACCTGCAATAGCAATATGGAAGGAGAGAAATCGATCTACAAAGGCTCTGATACCATGTGGAAATTGAACCCAAGAGATAGAACAATTACACTCACAAAATTGCTAATCAAACATGCAAAATTAACACCAAAAGAGACTGAAATTGGAGCATAACACTAATCTGTATTGAGTAAGCATACAATAGCCAACCTTATGAAGTAATAGGCTGCTGTAATATATAATTACATGAGAGAATCGAATGCATAAAGATGCCATTCGAAATAGTCAAAAAGCAGGCTTACCAAAACTAGTCAAATTCCCCATAGGTGGTGCATAAGGCAGTTTCCAAATCTAGGTAGATGCTCACGAATTTGCTAAGTCAAGTGGGCAAGCTAAAGAGGGATGGAAAGACAACTCATACATGTTTTTATTTGGAGAAAAGGAGGGATGATGATGTGGGCAAAAAACAAGGCAACTACACTTAGCTAGCTTTTCCTTTTGCGTTAAATCAGAAATAAAACAAGGCAACTTTTCACAAAAAGCAGATATGGGCTTTAGAGAATCTGGAATAAAGCAGACATGCTAAATTGGGTTTCCAGGATGTTTTCCAAGCGCTCCATGACTCAGTTTTAGCATGTGTTGACTTCTAGGACATGTAAAAGGCAACTAGCATAGAATGGAATCTAGAAAACTAGGTAATAAGACAAAAATAATTAAATTAATGTCTAATGTAGGTAACTATGGGTTTGATTATTCTAACAAAAAGAATCCTGTCCAAATAGGTGGTACCTCAGATAAATTTTATTATGATTTAATGACCACTTAGAAGTGGGCCTTCAGCAAATACACTTACATGAATGGGCTAACTCTAGCAATAGTCATATGAAATTAGATAACATTGAGCATTACCACCATAGGGAGAGTGGTTACTCAAATCTGCCCAACTTCTTCCTACAAAAAAGTTGGCCCAAGATGATGAATTGCTGCATGTACTTCATGATTTATTTCTTTGTCAGCAGTCTGAAATTCTGGCCTCTTTTACATAGAACCCAGGTTTAACAATAGTGGCATTTTGCCATAGCTCTATACGTGTAATTCTGCTGCCTTACTGTGTATGTTTCTACACATCAGATGCAAACCTTGGAAGGATTATAATTCTTTCTAACCATTTGAATTCCAATATGTAATAGATTTTAGTGCGAATCATTTTTCCACACATAGCTGTATCTACTAAGAAACAACAAGAGCATCTTAATATGCAAAATTTCAGAGTTCTGCATATGACACTTTCTTAAATAAGAATAAGATGAAACTATGCATTCACCTCTAACACTTTGTATATGTTATTAACTTATTTCCAATTTATCTCCTTTTTCCTGACATGTTTTGTAAATTGATTTAGATCCCTTGTGATGCAAAACTGCTGCCTGCAATCAAAATTACAGAAGTAGCTATGAACATGCCCCCCAATTTGAATTTTGCAGAGACAGGAAGGAAGATTGATTCAATTCAATTGGCCAAATCCACTGGGCCTTATTAGACTTACAATGCCAAATTCGGAGAGGTCTCAATCTCTCCACCCCAATTTATTTTTCGAAGGGTCAGCAGCGCCTTTTTACCATTCCTCTTATTTGAATTAAAACTCCAGAATCAGGAACCCATGCAAATGATATAAGAGCCAGAGAAGTACCCTCAACATCCTTCTTATCATGATTTTATACACGATCTCTAGAATTCGAACTGACACAACTGTTCCCGCTACCAGGAATTCAAACTCTTTATTAATCAACTGTTGGTCTTTGGAAATTGATTGATCAAACCATTTGTGAAGGCTAGGTTGTTTAATGAATCTCTGTCATTACAAACTTGAATTCATAACTGATGTGGCCAAAGGCTAGGTTGTTCAATTTCGGACCATGGTACACAAATTCTGCACTTAGATAAATTAACCTAAACCTAGGTAGCTTAATAACTGAGGCCTTAATCAAAACAGCAACCTCTGAATATGTTAATTTACAAATACATACTGCTGGAAATTTTGAACAACAAATGCACAATGTGGAACACTCAGTATTTCATCTATATTTTATTTACTGAAAGAAGAAAAATTACACTGTTATAGCTCAAAACTAAAACACTGCTATAGCTCAAAACTAAAACTCGCCAAACAATACAGTGGTCTACCCTAAGTCTCTTTTATATAACATGAAAAAGGGAGGATACAATGTGCTGGTCACATGCATGAAGTGCCCAAGGTGAATCAATGAAACTCTAACAGTAATCTACTCAGCCAGTGCAGCCTTCTGCATGCATAGAAGTGCCAGAGATAGTGCATCCTAATTGGAGTATAATTGTGGCATGCATGCATGCACACCTCTCCTTGGGATATGCACCTTCCTCAATTCCTTATGCAAGTGCCCTAGCAGTCCTAGGGATCTGTACCCTCCTCCAATGATAGTCAATGCATGCAAAAATCAACTCTATCTAACTGGGATGCTAAATTTGAACAATTTAATTTTGGAAATGTTTTAAGGTTGGAGTATTCATGCAACGTCTCCATCTCTCTCCTACATAATCGCTGTGTGCTTCCTTTATTCCACTAGTGTTGTGCCCTCAAACACATTGACCTCTTTTTGCTGCAGTGCATAAGAACCAGGAACAATGATGCTGGAGCCCATCAATGTTGGAGAATACTAACTGAGCAACAAAGGTAAAATTCTAACACTCTTTGTGAGGAAAGTGTTCCCCTGCAAACCCATTTTTTCCCTCAGCATCTCAAATTTTCCCTTAGCCAGGGGATTGGTAAAAATATTTGATGCTTGCAAATCTGAAGGAACATGTTCTAGGATCACTGCATCCTTATGATCTTTGCCCCTGAAGAAATGTTACCCTGAAGAAATGTTACTAGATAATGGATATCTATGTGCTTGGAGCAATGGCGAAACACTAGATCCTTAGAGAGTCAGATACATCATACAACTTTGATTCCCACAGTATACCATAGTATGCTCCAACATCTTATCAGTGATCTCTGTAATCAATCAACGAAGCCAGTAGCTTCATAACGAACGTCGAGCAGAGATGGCTGCCATGTATTCTGCCTCTAGTGAACTAAGTGCCATTGTTGCCTGATTTCTACTGAGCTGGGATATCATCCTTGAACCGAAATTTAAATGGAGATATGAAGTGCACTTCTTGGCATCTGCATTACTTGCCTGATCAGAATCTACAAGACTATGCATCATCAACTCACCATCTCCAACCTACTTCAAGGATCAGACTATAATCTGATGTGCCCTTCCAGTATTGGAGCACATATAGCAACCCAGTGAATTTTCCATGGCTCAAGCATACGTTGGCTTAAAGTGTATATTGCAAAACAAATATCAGGTCTGGTATTCACAGGATACATAAAGAAACATATCAATTGCCTGTTTACAAAGGGATCTACTGAGTCTGCTGATAACTTAAGATTTGATATGATAGGAGTAATCATGGGCTTACAAGTTACAATACATCATCTGAAATCTCTTCAGAATCTTGATTGATGCTTACCCTGTCCGAGGACGTCCTTACTTGTACTTTTCCAAACTTCTAGACCCAATAAACAGTACATAAGACTAATCTCCATATTGAACTCGCATACCAACTCTTTCTTGGACCATGCTGTGAGCTTCTCACAACGACATGTAAGTATAAGATCCTCTACATACAGGACTAAAACAAGCAGATAAAATCTATAAAATAAATAATAAAATTGGGATCTGCAACAGTTTAGTGAGGCCCAAACCTAACAGGAACTTATTGAACCTTGAGTACCAAGCACGCGGTGCCTGCATTAGCCCAAAACGAGCCTTCTTCAATCTGCATGCATGGGTATCTCACCCATGCACCTCAAAGGCTCTTGAATGATTGATTTTTCTTCCTCTTCAATCAAACCATTAAGGAACACTGCCTTTACATCCATTTGATATAATTGTCAACCAAAAACTAATGCTAAAGACATAATGGACTTGATGGAAGTCAAATTGGCAATTTGAGCAAAGGTCTTCTTATAATCAACTCCCTCTCTCTGTGAGAATGTACAACCCCACCTGGAATGAATGTCTGACTGAAATTTCTTCTTTCTTCAAATCAGCATTTTGGACAACAAGTGTTTCTCCGTCCTCAACCTCTGCTGGAGGCTCCTGTGACCTTGAGGACGATGCATTCTCATCAAACATCGCGTCTTGGCTCACTACTATCTTCTGCTGTAACGAAATGTAGACTATGTAAGCCTTGGAGAACTCATTGTATCCAACGATTTTTCTTCCTCTTCAATCAAACCATTAAGGAACACTGCCTTTACATCCATTTGATATAATTGTCAACCAAAAACTAATGCTAAAGACATAATGGACTTGATGGAAGTCAAATTGGCAATTTGAGCAAAGGTCTTCTTATAATCAACTCCCTCTCTCTGTGAGAATGTACAACCCCACCTGGAATGAATGTCTGAGTGAAATTTCTTCTTTCTTCAAATCAGCATTTTGGACAACTAGTGTTTCTCCGTCCTCAACCTCTGCTGGAGGCTCCTGTGACCTTGACGACGATGCATTCTCATCAAACATCGCGTCTTGGCTCACTACTATCTTCTGCTGTAACGAAATGTAGACTATGTAAGCCTTGGAGAACTCATTGTATCCAACGAAAACACTGTTCAAACTGGAGGGTTCCAGTTGAGTTCTTTATAACTTTTGTTTTCTTAGGATTTAATTTTCAGAAAGGCGATCTTGTTGGAATCAAAATTATGATCATATTGTGATGTACTAAATAATAATTAACAGATTCCACATGACATAAGAAAGCTGAAACTATTGTTTTTAATTGCCTATCACCATAGGATGAAGTCTGATATGGAGGACAAGGTTTTCTGCAGAAATGTCTGACCTGTAATAGTTTAAAAATGTGTAGGAATCTTATTCTATGTGGATTCTGCAATTATATAGATTGCAATGGTAAGGCGAAAAAATGCTTATTTTCTGAAAAAGTTGCAAAAAATACAAAATGGCAAGGAATGTCCATCAAAAAGCAATTGCAGAAGCATGGAATTCAGTATGTTTTTGCAATAGCAGAGATGTTTTGTATGGAGAAGAATTATGCTGGAAAAATAGAGTCTAGAAAAATTTCAGTCTCATATATTAGAAGTTCTACATAAGCATATTTATAGATGGTATTTCAAATGTCAAAGCTTAGTCAATCTTATGGCCTTTTTTCCTGTCCCTTCGAGTTTGATATTTTTATCTCCATGACCCAGCTGATGGGCTCTCTTCAATGATTATGCAACTGTACTTCTTTGACAATGCAGTCTTGTTTTGTTTACTTATATTTCAAATCATGTAAACACCAATGGCTTCCGGCTGCTACAAATTGATTTCTTTTTGCAAATACCTATCTGGTGTTCTGTTTTGGTACCTAAGCTCCTAGGCAATGCATATGCTATCTGATTTAACCAATGAGTTTTCCAGAATTGTATAGATTCCCTTTTTGGATATGCATTTTTATGCTTAACATTTTTCTTGTTTATCAGGTTTTCTGTTGCTTTGGAAATTCTGTTGCCTCTACTCGCTTTCTGTTGCAAGATGAATTTAATATCCAGACAACTCCATGTGACAATTGTATCATTGTAAGTGGGAAACACATCCTTGATGTTTCTAGCTCTAGCAATTAATTCTAAACAGTATTATATGGTCTTTATTTTTCCTCTTGTTATCATCATGGAATGATTATCTGGTAATTAAATGCTTTTTTTCTAATTGAATAGAGAATGGCCTTTCTGATGGGCATTGCAGGGTTTCATGTTTTTCCTTCAACAGCTGGCTTGTATCTTCTCTATTATTGCGTGTATTGTTGGCAGTGATGAACTTGAAGCTGCCTCAAATTTGTTAAATATTTTGGCGGATGGTGTTTACTGCACGTATGTTTAAACCTGAACCCTAACAAATTCTTTGATTTGTTCTCTAACTGTTCATTATATGTTGGTTAAGGAAAATGTGTTCTCCATCATCAAGTCTTGCAATATCTTTAGAAAGGTATTTTGTTTCTTGGTTAATTATATCATCTTGTAACTCAATCTGTCTCATCATTGCTGTAAATCTAACTGGAAACTTATGATCTATACTGCAGGGTTTGTGCATGCATGCAGGTATGTGCATCATTAAATCGCTGGTGAAAAATCATCCTCTAATATTTGTCTTTAGCAATTGAAAATTGTGTTTAATTGTTTCTTCGTCACTCTGCAGACACAACACAAAGTTGAATTAGACAAGCGTGATGGCAAGTTTGGACCAGTTGAAAGGGTGATGCAAGCACCTGGTATGCAGCAGATGTCTCGCATTGACCAGGGTGTCCCACCACCTGTTGGATATGCTCCTTATCCCGCCCAGCCTGCATATGGACAGCCTGCATATCCACAGCCGTATGGTTACCCGACACAGAATTATCCTTCTCAAGGATATGCTTCTTCGGGATACCCTCCAGCAGGCTATCAAAAGTAGTAGTCAAGAATCTCATTTCAAATATTTTTTGTCTTTTGGCTAAGTAGGGTTGTGTTTTTTTGTAGAATTGTATGTATGGTTCAGCCAAAGGAAAACATTTATGTAGCTCGCTTGGTCTAAACAATATTGAATATAACATGTTTCAAACAAATTGTATTAGTTGCAGAGAGAAACTATATTCTGTTTTGTTGTGCGATTGATTTTCGAATTATGAAGGTTCATACCATGCTTGCTTTATAATATCTTTGAATACAGAGAATGAAGGCATTGTAATTTTCATTACAGCTTTGTGGTGGAGGTTCAGTGCATGTGGATCTTAGGTTTACATGTTTTATGGATAAAATGGATGTACAAAGTGGGTATTTAAAAACACTTACAGTTAGTAGAATGTAGTTTTATCTTTTGAATATAGAGAATAGGAAGGTTGTAACTCATTACAACTTTGTGGTGGAGATTCAGTGCACGTGGATGTTAGGTTTACATGTTTTATGGATAAAATGGATGTACAAAGTGGATATTTAGGAACACTTGTAATTAGTTGAATGTAGGGAATGTAGCAACTTCTTCTATCGCTTGCATGACTTTTACAACTGAACTGTTAAAGCTATCGTATCCTTCCTAACATTGAATATTGGAGGCTTAACTATGGAACAAAATGTTCATTTTAGAATGTCTACGAAAATTCATCCTGGTCATGACTGTCAAATATATTTCTCTTGGAATTTTAGAAATTTAGCTTTTCAATCATCTTGTATTCTTTGGTTTTATGAGTTCCTTGTAGGTTTTACTTAAAAAATGCAGCAAATATGCATTGATTTAACTATTAGTTTAGGGAAAAGTTTTATTGGCTGTAACCATAAATATTTCAATGATACCCCCATCTTAAAGTATCTCTTAAGAAAACCTTGTTATGTATCCCTTTTAAATCCTATTCTGTTGTTGATCCAATTGCTATTCCATAGGAACATGTCTTCAAGCTATGCCAGTCTTCTTCTAATATTCAATTTTGCTCTTCTACGGAGTAGAATACTTGAGTTGACATCAGGTCTCACTCCACTTATTTAGTATCTCATCTTATGTTTATAAAAAAATTCTTTCCTGTTTGTAGTCGCGAGTCCTTGATAGCTTGTTGAAGGATAATGTGATAAAAACAAGGTGCATGTAGAAAAGAACACCTCTCCTAGTTTCTTAATTCTTTTTCGGGACACAATAAAAGGAGCTTGGCAAGAAGGGGGAGGCGGAGGTGAGTAATGAAGTTGCACAACTCCAACCTTGCCAGGGTGGGTGATGAAGTTGCACAATTCCAACCTTGCCCCTTGCTCACCGTGAGGGAAGGGACTTATTTCAGTAAGGGGGAGGAGGAAGGGGATGGGCAATGAAGTTGCACTGCAACCTTGCCTGTCTCTCATCGTGAGGGAAGGGAGTTATTTCAGTTACTTGGGGAAGAAAGTGTGCAATGCCATTAAGGCTCAAGCCTTTTCTTGGTTTTGGTTTTGAATTTGAGGGTTTAAATATTATTGGTATAGATGTGTCATACACCTTGCAGTCCTGTAGCGAAGTAAGTAATGATTGCCAAGCTGGCATGGAATAGATGTTGAGCAACGGTAGAGAATGAATACAGATCACTAGAAGGCAATGAATGCTAAGCAATAGCAATTGGTCAATTAATAGTTGGTGGTTTCAAGTATGTAGAATTGGAAAAACATAAACGGTTTATGGTTTTGCTATGCCTATTTAAATGCAGATCACTAGAAGGCAATGAATGCTAAGCAATAGCATTTGGTCAATTAATTGTTGGTGGTTTCAAGTATGCAGAATTGGAAAAACATAAATGGTTTATGGTTTTGCTATGCCTATTTATTTAGTGCCAGAGTCAGAGGAAAATATGTGCATAAGTTTATAACTTGTTATGTTGTCAAAATTTCTCCAGAATTCTTACGCTGTTGAACACACTTGGTGCATAGAGACTCTGTAATGTACTAGAACCATTTGTTAGTTACTGATTAATACATTTGAGTGTGCTTTGGAATGTGCGGTTTTTCTTGTAGAAGGGCTTTTGTTGAAAATCATTGCCTAATGGTTGTATGCTTATTTGTTGTTCATTATTGCAATTTTTTATTTATTTAAATCTTTACACATTATTCCCTCTTTAATTAGTGTAGGAAGCGTATTATGCACTTTTACTTCCTTACATTTGGTATCAAAGCTTGATCATCTCAGATCCAAGGTGGCAGGGACAAGTTTTTTTGATCTAATATTGGTTTGAGTGAGATTTTGCATAGAATAAAATCTTGTTGTAGGGAAATGGTAAGCACATCTATAATAGAGATGAACAAGTTTAATGTAGGCACTAACTTTGAGCTATGGAGGCTCAACTTGATGAATTTGTTTGTAGATTGATATCTATGGGGCTGTGGTACTTGGAACTAAATCTGTTGGTATGAAAGATGAAGAATGCAAGTGTTGGAGAGACAGGCAATAAGCCTTGTGAGGTTGTGCTTGTCAGATTCATTGTTATCGAATGTTTTCGAAGAGAAAATTGCAACAACTCTTTATAAGAACTTTGAGGGATTTGTACTAGCCTAAATCCTTGGTTAATAATTAAAAAAAAAAAATATTGCTCACCTTGAATATAGGTGATGGTGATTTTGTTGCTGAGCATCTGGGTTTGAGTTGGAATGAGATGGGGATGAGAATAATTGTTGTATCATCCTTTTTGTGTTCTTTGCTAGATTCACGGAATAACTTGGTAATGGCCACTGGGAGCTGTATAAAGATATCGGTGCTTGATGAGGTCGTGGTTGCTTTATTCTTAGAGATGAGGTAAAAAGCTTTTGAATCCATCGACGAGGATTTGGTTATCCATGGGAGATCAAAGGAGAAAGACATGAAGAGGGAAAATGCATATCCAAATCTTAAGGGAGAGCCAAGTCTTGTGGAATGTCTAAGACAAAATGTTGGAACTGTGGCAAGGTTGGACATTTTAGAAGAGACTACAAGGAAGATAAAAACAAGGATAAGCAAAAAAAATTTGTTTTGATAATGAGTCTAAAAACTTCTCAAGAGGATGGTGGAGATGCCTTTGTTGAAGCTTTGGCAACCCATGCAGGCCAAACTATGTGGTTGATAGACTTTAGAGCTTCCTTCCATATGAATTACCATTGGTACTGGTTTTTGGTGTATGAGAAATATGATGGCGGGTATGTCTTGGTGATGGCTCTCCTCTCAACATAGTTGGTTGTGGTAGAGTCTTGATTAGATTCACTAATGGTAGAGTGAAGAGGACCAGTGGAGTTTTGCACATTCTAGGTTTGATGCATAATTTACTATTGGGAAAACTTAATAATGCGGATGTGTAGGTTATTTTCTTTGACAAAAGGTGTAAAATTGTTCGAGTAGCTATGGTGCTCACCAAGGGTTTTCGTGTGGTCACTCTGTTAAAGCTTGATACATGCACCATTCAATGTAATAGTTCTTTATTTCGTGCAGCGCAAATATCTGAAGAGTCTACACTCACAATCAGAGCATGTATCTACTTTTAATGGCCATGCTTTCTAGGTACCTAAACAAACACTTGCTTCAGAAAGCAAGTTACTTGTAGAGAAGATATTTCTATGATATTGGAGATTGGACCATAGAGGTGAGAAGAGCTTGTGGAACTTGAAAAACAAAAATCATGTTGATGGATTGAATGATTGTGCTTTTGAATTTGAGTTTAAGAGCATTGCATGTATGGAAAAATGAACGTTCAATTTTCTTCGAGTTCTCACAAATCTTCTTGGTTGTTAGACTTAATTCCTTATGATGTGCTAGGTTTTGTTAACATTCCTTCAATTTTTAAGGTTTTATATTTTGTCATTTATTGACGATTATTCTAGAAGGGCATGTGTATCTTTCCTTAGAACTAAAGCCGAGGTATTTAGTTGGTTTAAAGAGTTTAAATCTCTATTGGAAAAACATATTGATAAGAAGATTAAGGTGTCAAGGACTAATAATGGTGGTGAGTTTTGTTATATAGAGTTTGATAAGTTATGTATGGAGAATGGCATTGAAAGACAAGACACCTTTATATAACCTTCATTGGAATGAATTTGTAGAACATATGAATATAATGTTGATTGAGAGAGCTAGGATTATGCTTAGTGGAGTTGACTTGTTGAAGAAGTGGTTGCTATTGCATACTACTTGATCAATACGTCTCTCAAAAACTCTTTTGGATAAGACCCCTCTGGAGGTCTAGACAAATAATACGTCATCACTTTTGCATTTGTGTTTTTGGTTGTGAGACATATGCTCATATGCATAATGAGAAGCATTGGAAGTTGGGAAACAAAGCAATGAAATGTATCTTCATCGACCATGGCACTAGTGAAAGGGTACAAACTTTGAGATCTTGTGGCTAGGAAATTTTTGTATAGTAGAGACGAATTTTCAGAGAAGTTAAATCTTCTTCCACAATGGTGCAATTAGAAAGAGATGAGAAGAAGTCAGTTGTTCAACTACCACCCAAAATTGAGAAAGTTGATCTAGAAAATGAACAAGAAGCTCATAATGGCCATGATGAGGAGGGATCAAGAGTTCAAAAGAGGAGGAAGAAGCTCCACCTCAAATTTAAGGAGGTCCACTCGACAAAGAAGGCAACCATATAAGTATAATATAAGTCCATATAATTTTAGATGTATATTTGCTTTATGTACTATCATCGATGAACCTAGAACTGTTAAAGAGGCAATGGGAACAAAATATAAGGAGTCCTGGAGATTGGCCATGGATGATGATATGGATACACTTGAAAAAAATGATACATGGGACTTGATGCCATTCTCCAATGGATTAAAACCCATGGGATGTAAATGATTGTTCAAAAGGAAGATCGGTTTAGATGGTAAAGTTAAAAAGTACAAGGCAAGGTTGGTCGTGAAAGGATATTTCTAGGTTGAGGTATAGACTTTGATGAGATTTTTTCCACGGTTGTTAAGTTACTTAAATCATCTTTTTGTTATCCATAAGAACAAATTTTAATTTAAAGATAGAACAAATGGATGTGAAAACAACATTCCTACATGGCAACTTGAAGGAGATTATATGACATAACCAAAGCACTACATGGAAAAAAGCAGAATCATATGTTGGACTACAAAAACCGCTCAATATGTAAATAAAAATATAAAGGGAGCTGCATTTGGATAGTTCATAAGGCACAATACTTGCCAAGGTTTTGCAAATGTGGTAGCAAGCTATGTGGGTTTGATTGTGGGGAAAACTCCACAATTTAGCATGCTCGAGTCAAAGGAGTCTTAGGATTGGTGACCTCTTGGGAAGTCTTGGTTATGGGGTGCAACCCCCATAAGTGATGATTGATGCGATTCATTTTGCTAGTCTCAATCCTACTTCTTCACCCTTGTGAGCATCGCTCAATGCAATGAGTGCCAAGTGGACTATTCAGAACCATGAGAGAAATTGGTGACTAAACTCGTGGGATATTGGTCATAGATTAATGACTTATAGTACGTAGATAATCCCAAAAATGAAATAGCTGTCATTGGTTCGCAAAATGAAAATGTCTTTTTATGGTTTTAAATAGTGACCCATAACATGGTACACAAGTTTGATTACTTTGTGTTGGGATTGAGTTTTTTGAGATCCAAATTAAATAATTGTGTGTATTACTAACATGACACTGGTCAATTTCTTATTATTACTTTGAGTGTAGATGATATAATTTTTTCCAATGGTAGGAATGTGATTCATGATTTGAAGTCTAAATTTTCGGCACAACTCGACATGAAGGACTTGGGGTTGCAAATTTTTTTTTAGGAATGGAGATCAAGAGAGAGAATGAACATAAAACTTTGGTTGAGGCAAACTAAGTACATGAACTTTGTGCTACAATGTTTTCACATGGAAAACTATAGACCAGTAAGTGTTTTGATTTCCATGGCAACTAAACTTTTAGATGAACAATGTCACAACGCTCATTGACATGGAGGATATGAATTATGTTCCTTATGGAAAAAAACAGAGTTAGATGTTGGATTGCAAAACCCCCTCAAACACTTAAATAAAAAGAGTGAATGGAGCTATAACTAGATAATTCATAAGGCACAATACTTGCTAACATTTTGCAAATGGGGTAGGAAGCTAAGTGGGTTTGATTGTTGGGAAAAGTCCACAGTTAAGTGCGTTGAGCTAGAGGAATCTTGGGATGGGTGACCTCCAGGGCAGTTTTGGTTATCGTTTGTAAGCCTTAGAAGTGATGACTGATGCTATACGATTCATTTCATTAGTCTCAATCCCATTTCTTCACCCTTGTGAACATCACCCGACGCAATGAGTGCTAGTGGACTATTCAAAACTATGAGAAATTGGTTAGTTGCGACTATACTCATGGGACATTGTTCATAGATTAATGACTTACACTACGTAGATAATCCCCAAAAGGATATAGCAAAGTCATTGGTTTGCAAATTAAAAACGTCTTTATATGGTTTTAAGCAGTGTCCTAGAACGTGGTACACAATTTGATTACTTTGTGTTGGGATTGAATTTTTTGAGATCCAAAATAGATAATTGTGTGTACTACAAACATGATGGTTGTCATTTTCTTGTTATGACTTTGAATGCAGATGGTATGTTATTTTTTTTCCAATGGTAGGGATGATACATGATTTGAAGTCTAAATTTTCAACACAACTTGACATGAAGGACTTGGGGTTGCAAAGTATATATTAGGAATGGATATTAGGAGAGATAGAATGAACACAAAGCTTTTGTTGAGCCATAGTAAGTACATGAAATTTGTGCTACAATGTTTTCACATGGTAGATTGTCGATCACTAAGTGTTACGATTTCTATGGCAACTAAACTTTCTATTGAACAATGTCACAACACCCACAAAGATGGAGGATATGGCTTCTATTCCTTATGCTTATGTAGTTAGTACTTTGATGTATGCTATGGTCTGTACTATACCAGACGTCATCCAATAAATGGAAGATTTGAGTCGATTCATGGCTAACCGTGGACATTAACATCGTGCTGCAATGAAGAGGTTCTTTAGGTATATGTGAGGTAATTTTGACTATTCCATTTCTTTTATCATAGTAATGTTTGAGAAGACCCACACTTAGTGGACATACATGGTTATGTGGATTTTGATTGGATAGGGGATGTAAATAGAAGGGGATCTACAAATGGATATGTTTTTATTGTTTGGTGTAGTGAGTTGGATAAGCAAGCGACAGTCCATGGTCTCTTTATCCACTACAGAGATAACGTATATGGAAGCTCCTCATGCCTATGAGGAGGCCATTATGGTTTATGTCGTTGTGTTCAGATGTAGGGCTAAGTCATAGAACTATTATAGTTCAATGTGAAAGTAACAATGCCATTTATTTGGATAAGAATTCAGCCTTTCATGCAAAGACAAAGCATATACACATCTAATACGATTTTCTTTGGAACACGGTAGAGAATGGAAATGTGATACTAGAAAAATTTGATATGTAAAAGGTCGTAGATGCATTGATAAAACTCATGAGCATAGGTAAATTCAAGTGGTGTTGTGAGTTTATGGCCCTTATGGCCCCTAATAGTTAGATCATAGTTTGATGCATTCTCTCTTATACTTTTGCAAGGTATATGACAAGTGGTAGAATGTTGGGATATGAGTGTCATACAACTTGCAATCTTGTTGTAGAGTATGTGATGATTGCTAAGTTGTAGCGAAGACTAATTGTTGTGTAGTGGTAGGGAATAAATTTTGAGCAATGGTAGAGAATAAACAAAAATCACTAGTAGGTAATGAATGCTAACCAATAATAGTTGGTTGATAAATTGCAAGTGGTTTCCAGTATGTAGAACTGGAAAACCATAAACGGTTTATGGTTTTTCTATGCCTATTTATTGAGTGCTAGGGTTGGAGGAAAATGTGTGCATGAGTTTTTAACTCATTGTTATGCCATCAAAGTTTCCAGAATCCTTACGCCGTTGAACACTCTTCTTGAGGGCACATAGAGTTTGTAATGTATTATAAACATTTGTTAGTTGTTGATTAATATATTTGAGTGTGATCTAGTGCGAGGTTTTTCTCCTGAAAGGGTTTACACTGAAAATTGTTGTCTAAAGGTTGTATCTTTCTATGTTCATTACAACAAATTTTATTTTATTTAAATCTCTGCACATTCTTCTCTTTTTGATTAGTGTAGAAAGCATATTGCGTACCTTTGCTCCTTACAAATATCTTGTTATTGAAGGGGTTTCCAATTTGGAATTTTTATCTTCAAAACACATGAAAACAAATAATTGGAAGTTTGGATCATTGATCAAGGATGCCCTATTATTATTGTGTGGTTTTAATAGATGCTATACATAAAAGGTACATGAATATCTTGGTAGATATCTGCTATGTTTCCAAACCCTAAGTGATTGTTGTCCTTCTATTCTCAAATAAACAAAACATTTTACTTAATTGCAAAAATTAAATTCTTCACATAGTGGTGATCACACATAGATGCAAAAAGTAAACAATGGGAGTATAAACACAACAAACAAATAATTACTCTTTCAAATAAACATTTCATTAATAGTTCAAATCTTACAAGTACTCCACAAACCATCATACTAATAGTTGTATGATACAACTAAACAAAATAGATCTGGACACTTATCGAGGAAAAATATGCTCGCTAGAATCGAGAAAAAAACCTTCTCTATGTTCTATCTGTATGATTGTACATAATCCATATAATTGTATGGATATGTCCGTATAGAACTTGTATGACTATGAAATTTACTTGTACGAACTTGCTTGATCTATGCTTGATTTTCAACTTTGGTTCCTCTCCAATGTTCTAGCTCTACTCCATAGATGAATTAAATTAGCTCTTGACAAAACTTGTGTTTGAATAAAATGCATTTTTCTTAACCCTCTATCTTGTGATGCCTTTATATTCGAGTTGAAACTACGATCTAACAAACCTCTAATCTCAAAGTGAGATGTAAGGTTGAGATAGTTTAAATCACTAATGTATAAAAATACATTTTATTAGGCTCAGAACAACTAAATATAATACTTTAACTTAATTATTAAAGTGAATTAGAAAATAGATTTGATTTGAACTACTTTTGGTACATTTGACATTAAACCTGTGTGGAAGTTCTTTTTTTACTTACAATATTCCTCACTCCCTTTTAGCGAGGAAGGAATTTTGTGCCAATCCAAATTTGTCAATGATTTTTTCAAACTTCCCTTTTTCTAGGGGCTTAGTCATAATATCAACAAAATATTGAAATGTGGGTACATACTGGAACTTTACATCTCCCTTTTGAATATTATATCAAATGAGGTATTATATCAAATGAAGTGATACTTAATCTCATTGTGCTTGGATCTATAATGAATCCATTCTCATAGTTTGATACAACTTTGATTATCACAGTAAATCACCATGGGTTCCAACTCCTGATTTAGTAATCCTACAAGCAACTTGCAAATCCAGATGGCCTCACATAGTAATACTAGTTTCCATGTACTTTGTCTCTGCTGAGCTAAGTAGCATGGAAGTCATCTTTTGGTTGAACCTAGATATCATTACTAGTACCAAGATAAATAAGCACCTTGATGTGTTCTTCTTGTCCGATGCACTGTTTTCCAAATCCAAGTATGTATCATCCTTGCAACTTTACCTCACAATATCCAATATATCTCAACCCATACTCCATTGTGCCCCTCAATTATTTGAGAACATGTTTTGCTGCTACTCAATGATCCTACCTAAGCTCCACCATGGACTGGTCCTCAAGGTGTTCATTCCAAAACATATATTTGGCCTAGTGTTGACTAGATACATCAAGGAATTTATCAGCTTCTTCTACAACATGGGATCCATTATATTTGAATCTAAAGTTGTTACCTTCTTCAGATTGTTGATCATAGGTGTGGCCATAAGTTTGCAGTCATCCATCCTAGAGTCTCTTCAAGATATGGATTGCATACTTACCATACCCAAGAAAAATATCCCCTAGTATTTGACAAACCTCCAACACCAAGAAGTAATGCATAATGCTAATCTCCTTCATCTCGAAATTGGTTTCCATATCTACCTTGCACCCTACAATGAGATTCTCTAAACCTACAAAATAAACATGTCACCTACATTTTTATTTTGTAGAAACATGTCATCTACATGTTTGTTTTGTAGAAACATGGCATCTACATACAAAAACAAAAGTAAAAAGATCAACCTCAACAATTATGAAATAAAACTTGGGATAGACTTCACTTTTGGTGAAATCCATACTCTGTAGGTATCTATCAATCTTGGAATTTCATGCTCATAATTCTCACTTGAGTCCATATAAGTCCTTTTTCAACTTTCACACATGGGATTCCTTCCCATTGATCTCAAATCCTTGAGGCTTCTATGTACACTTCTTCCTCAATTATCACATTGAGGAAAGTTGTCTTCACATCCATCTTATGTATTCTCCATCCCATTAAAAAAAATAAAGACATTACCTCTCTAATGGAAGTGTAATTGGAAAGTGGAACAAAAATCTCTTCGTATCCCACTTCCTTTTTCTTGGAGAACCCTCTCACTACAAACCTTGTTTTGTACTTCTATGTGCTACCAGTTGCTACATGCTTGATCTTGTAGAGCCACATGGAATTCACTAATGATTTCCCGTCTGATCTAGGCACAATGTACCATACACATTATTCATGATGGAGGTATACTCCATCATGGAATTCCTCCAAAAACAAACATGGCATCTACATACAAAAACAAAAATAAAAAGATCAACCTCAACAATTATGAAACAAAACTTGGGGTATACTTCACTTTTGGTGAAATCCATACTCTGTAGATATCTATCAATCTTGGAATTGCATGCTCATAATTCCCACTTGAGTCCATATAAGTCATTTTTCAACTTTCACACATGGGATTCCTTCCCATTGATCTCAAATCCTCGAAGCTTCTATGTACACTTCTTCCTCAATTATCACATTGAGGAAAGTTGTCTTCACATCCATATTATGTATTATCCATCCCATGACAAAAAATAAAGACATTACCTCTCTAATGGAAGTGTAATTGGAAAGTGGAACAAAAAACTCTTTGTATCCCACTCCCTTTTTCTTGGAGAACCCTCTCACCACAAATCTTGTTTTGTACTTCTATGTGCTACTAGTTGCTACATGCCTAATCTTGTAGAGCCACCTAGAACCCACTACTGATTTCCCCTCTGATCTAGGAACAGTGTACCATACATCATTACTCATGATGGAGGTATACTCCATCATGGAATTCCTCCAAACTTTCTTGTCTGCTTCCTCTTAAAAATTAGAAATCTCAGAGTCTATGATGTTGCTCATCAACGCTCTATAGTTTGAAAACATATTTGGAGGTGTTCTCTCCCTCATTGTAATTCTAGGAGCTTCAACATGCTCTTGAGCATCCCTCAATGTCTGAGTGAACCATCGAGGTCCCTTGACAGAATTGGTAGGATATGGTGGCTTCCCATTTTCCCTTGAAGGTTGTTTCCCCGAACTAGAAGTCATTGGTGACCCTAGATCAACCTTTAGAGTTTCCTTCTCCTCATCTGTTGTCATCAAAATAGGATCACGAGAATTCTTGGTTGCAAATTCTTCCTCAAAATTTACATCTCTACTTACCATTGTCTTTCTCTTCTCTAGAATAAATACCTTGTAGGCCTTTTAAGTTTCAACGTAACCAACAAACAAACCATCCCTACCAGAGGGATTCAATTTGGTCCTCTTCTCTACTAGTATATGGATATAAATTAGACAACAAAAATGTTGAAATGACTCACCTTTGGATTCACATGAGTGAATTCTTCCTACGGTGTCTTGTCCTCCAAAATCCTACAAGGACACCTATTTTGGATGTAGACTGCTATGTTGCATGCTTATTTCCATAGAAATAATAACAAATCTTGGTCACATATCATGACATTAGCAACCCATATGATGGAACAATTGTTCTTCTTTCCAACCCTATTCTACAGTGGGTTGTAAGACAAAAAGAAATCGCTTTGAATTATTGCATCCTTGCAAAAATCCAAAAAAAACATTAGAGGTATACTCACACCCATTGTCTAATATCAACTCTTTTTTCTTCTTCCATGTTTGGTTAATCTAATATCAAATATTTTATCTTCTTCCTTGTTTGGTTAATCTAATATCAAATATTTTATCTTCTTCCTTGTTTGGTTCTCCACTAGAGCTATGAACTCCTGAATCTTGCTAAACACCTCATCTATTGTCATTAGAAACTATATCCAAGTTTTGCGAGAGAATTAATTAATAAAAAAATAACACATGATTCCTAAGATTGATACTACTAAATTCAATCCACAAACATCCAAATGCATTAAGTCTAGAATCACCTTAAACTTGTGTTTTCTACTTGGGAAAGTAGTCTTGACACGATTTCCAAGCTAGTACCCTTTGGAGACTCCCTACTACTCATTATTGAACTTGAGAAGACATGTGACCATCTCCTTTAGAATAAGTAATGTACAATGATGTAGGTTCACCATCCTATTATGCCACAACTTGCACAAGTTGTATGTGTTATGAACTAGAGATGGAACAAGTACACATCGTAACCTATATACATTGCCTTTTCCAATCCCAATCATCCGTGTTGATACTAGGATACACTATTTTTGGTCTTGTACGAACTCCCTGTTTCTTGAACTCTACTAAAATGCCCTTATCTTCCATGACTTAAATTGAAAGCAAATTCTTCTTGAGACTTGGAACAAACAACGCATCATGGAAGTATAAAGAGTTATTTGATTAGACTTGGAAAGGAATGGTACAAATTCCCACTTTTGAATTTTTGAGATCATCATCAAGATCGACTTGAACTTCTAAGATGTGTTCATTTATTCTTAAAAATAAATCCTGGGATGATGTCATATGCTTAGATGCTCCATTGTTCACATACCGAGTTTTTTTCAGAATTACACAGGAAGAAAGACAAGATACCATCGAGAAATCATTCTCAAACTTGGTAGCAAACTCATTCATCCGAGTTTCAACTGTGACTGCTACTCCCTTTACCCTTTCTCTCTAGACACTGTGATGCATAATGACTGTTCTAATGATACATGAAGCACTTTAATTTACTCAACTCCATCTTCCCTGGCTGTGAGAATGAATCATTTTTATCTTATTCTTGTTGGATCCTTTACCTCTTCCCTTAATTGTTTGACCAAATAGGGCATGGCCATTATGTTAGGATTATTAATCCTCCCTTATTCATACTTTCTATTAGATTAATTAGCCTAACTTAGGAACCTTAATTAATTAATTGGGTCCACTAGTATCATTGGGTCCACTTGGCCTAATGGGAACACATGTACCAGTCACTGGAGTGTAGGGAACACTACTAGAGGTTAACTGCCACTTACTGCATGTGCATGCATCAGTTTGGGCACCTCCTAGACCAATCCCTATATTTTAGGAGTCACTGGGAGTCCCGACACCAACCTACTTCAGTCAGTTGGTGTTAGTACTATTTAGTCTTAGTTAGCCCCCAGTTACATTTAGTTACTTCACAGTCAGTTAAGCTAGCGCTACCAATGCATGGATAATGCATGGTTGCATGGGGAGGAGCGCTTTTCCTACCTACGACACTCAGTTGCACTGAGTTAATTAGCTGTCAGTGGTTGTTGGAATTATTGGTCATTAGGGAGTTGTCTTTTTGGACTCCGATATTGATTGGGAGACCTTGAGTTAGAGTTTCAGTTAGATACAGTCATATCCACTTGGAGGATTCGAATTCATATCCCATGCATTCGAATTCTACCTATGTAAATTATTGTAACACTGGATATTATTATTTGAATGATACTGTAAATTCCTGAGCAATACTTGTCCATTTCTTGTGTGGTTTGTTTTGTTCAGTTTGTGTCTTCATTCTCCATTCAATAGCTGCAAACATTATTAGAACTATCTGCTTGAATATCTAAATGACATTCAAATTCTAATATGGCATCAGAGCCTTCTCAGGCAGGTTTCATGCTTGTTTCTCCCCATCGAACATCAGAAGCAGTTGGGTTTCCACAGAAGTCCTCGATGAAAATTTGCTAGCTCTGGATTTATTCAGAGCAGCAGAGAGGGCGTGACGAACCCTGAAAACATGTTCATGCTGGGAGGAAAAGCATGATTCTAACAGTTCATATGTTTTAGTGTGTTATTGCAGTGAAATTGACATGTGCTACGTAGCTTGTGAGAAGTATTTGCAGTCTTCCACCCGAAGAAATTATGAGTTCTTAAACTCCTGAACCATGGATTCTCACAACTTCCAATTACCTTGATTAGACGATTGATATGCAACTGGCCTTGTGCAAGCATGGATACCACAGGATCATACATGGATGGGAGGCCGAGCCTCATCAACTGGTAGAGCGAAACAAGTTCATAAACCGTTGTGATGAAGTATTCAGGTACTTATGTACTTATATTTCCAGAGATCTCCTCTTTCATCTAGAAGGATTGAGGACTCCCAGAGAAGCCTGGGAGAAGCTTGATAGCTTGTTTAACAAACAAGATGAGCTTCGGGGACACATTATAGAGAATGAGTTGGTATCTTTACATCCCAACAGTTTCGAGACTATTGAGCAATTCTTCTCTAAATTCAAGTCTCTAGTGCTCCAATACAGACAGTGCGGAATAGAGTGGAAGGATGAGCAGAATGTCCTTTCCATACTCAGCAAACTAGGCCCTGAGTACTCTGTATATGTCTCTATGTTTCATTCCAAGCAGGAAAGATTTCCTGATTGGAAACTTCCTTCATTAGATTCTTCTTTCGAGTCCTTAATCAAGGAGCAAAACAAATTGATTTGAATGGGAGTCATCCAGACCTCCAAAGATCAAGCTCTCTTAGTTACTGACTCTTCCAAAGTGCAAGCAAAGCGGAAATGCAAGCTTTCGAAAGGGCCTCCGGCTCTAAGAAGAAGAAATTTGAGAAGATACTATGTCCCTTCTATGAAAAATGGTACCATCTTGAAGAACATTGTATGAGGAAGCAACTTAATGAGATGACTGCTCTTCTCAAGTAGCATAACATCGCTTCCCCACAGAGAGCAAATAATTCAGATAATGGACATGAAAGATAATGGACATGAAAGATGTCATGCTTTGAAAGCAAGACTTCCTCGGTCTACAACCTATTTGATTGATTCTGGAGTATCCAATCACATGGTGGCCTCTAAGGATCTCTTCTCCTCTCTCAACATCAATGAAGGGCCCACTATTCATATGGGAGATGATTCCCAAATTCCAGCAGCAGGAAGATGCACCATTAGAGCGAAGCATGGTGTGTTCAGAGATGTCCTATATGTGCCCTCCCTTGCAGCTAATATGTTGTCTGTATACTAGATGACCCACACCGACTCACCAAATCAAGTGGCAGCTAATCTGTTGTCCGTATACCAGGTGACCCACACCGACTCACTGGCTTAGTGGAGATCACAAAAATATCAATTGGGGAGCTTGTAGCGAAAGGAATTGCTGATCATACCTCCAAGGCATATATTTTCTCTCACTTCATGTCGTACCCAGTTTCAACATCACCTCAGCTTTCATTCGAAGCTGATGAAGGTATAAACATTCCTTCACTTCCTATTGCAGTTCCAGTTTCAAATCTTGACATTTCATATTCAGATTCAGAAGAGGAGTCATCCTAGTATGATCCAGACATTGAGCTTACAACTCAAAGGGATCTAGATCCAGATCCAACATCTACCTCATTCTAGCAACTTAAATGGGATAAGCAGCTGGAGATGGTGCTGGGGATCCATGTGACAAAAGAAGAATGAGGTCCTAGTATCAGAAGGAGAGTGTAGCAATGTCTCACACATACCCTCTTCTTGCTGAGAGGTGTTTTATGATTCTTGGGTCAGATACTCAATCCTTCAAGGAGGATTTCCATGATCCTAGATGGCAGGTAACCATGGATGAGGAGTTTGATTCGCTACATGACAACTAGGCATGGGAGCTTGTCCTCTTACCTTCTAGAAGGAAGATGGTACAGTGCAAATGGATCTACAAAGCCAAAATAGTTGCTGATGGGACCACAACCAAGTACAAGGATTGGTTGGTGGAAAAGGGGTATTCTCAGGTCCAAGGCTTGGACTACAATGAGACATTCGCTCCTGTAGCTAGAATGGACTCCATCATGCTGGTATTGGCCATCGCTGCTTCCAAGAGATGGGAAGTACATCACATGGATGTGAAGAGTGCCTTCCTCCATGGTGATTTAGAGGAGGAAATATATATGAAACAACCTGAGGGGTTTATTGACGATCCTTACTTAGTCTTCAAACTGAGGAAATCACTGTATGGACTCAAACAAGCCCCAAGGGCATGGTACTACAAGATGGATTCCTTCCTCATCTCTCAGAAGTTTGAAAGGTGCAAATCTGATTGCAATGTCTACATGAAGAAGAAGGGTTTCTTGCTTCTAGTTGTATTGTATGTGGATGACTTGCTCATTACTAGCAACTCTGTTGCTGGATTGAGCAGCATCAAGTCTTCTCTTAATAAATCATTCACTATGACTAACTTAGGACTGTTAAGACCGTTCATTGGTCTCGAAGTAAGTCAAAGGACTTCGGGAATCATGATCTCATAGTCTAGGTATTCATCATACATGCTTAAGAGGTTCCACGTGGAGGATTGCAAGGAAGCCCCCTGCCCTTATCTTTCAGGCATCAAGCTTGAAGAATGTGGTTCCAAACCTTTGGTGGACAACACTCTCTACAGACAGCTCATTAGAAGCATTCTGTATCTCACTCATTCGAGACTAGACATATCCTATGCCGTGAGTGCTGTTGCCAGATATATGCAGGAGCCACATGAGCTGCACTAGAAGGAAACAAAGAGGATCTTTCAATATGTGCAGGGTACTATTGATTATGGGATCCACTATGCTGCTGGAGCACAACTGGATCTCATAGGATTTATAGACTCAGACTGGGCAGGAGATGGAAATGATGGGAAATCCACCTCGGGTTTTGTATTCATGATTGGATATGGGCCAATTTGTTGGTCTAGCAAGAAGCAAGCAACCCTTGCACTTTCTTCAGCAGAAGCAGAGTAGCGTGGAGTTGTGAATGCATCTATTTAGGTAGTTTGGCTGCATGGCATCTTGATAGAGTTTGAGATTCATACTTCACCTACAGTATATATTTATTGTGACAACTAGAGTATAATCAAGATATCCAATGATCCTGTTCAGAAGCAGAGGAAAAAACACATAGAGGTTCACATGCACTACATTCGGGAGCTGGTGCATGACATAACCATCACATTGCACTATTGTTCGACAGAGGATCAGATTGCATATATTTTTACCAAGTCTTTTACCGAAAAGAGATTTACCTTTCTCAGGTCTCTTTTGGGCATTAAGGCTTGATTCTCAGTTCCTATTTTTGAGGGGGGTTTTCCCAAGAGGTTTTCCTACCTCATTTGTATTATGTCTCTTAGATTGTATATTGGGCAACCTATTGTCTTGTTACCAGGGCCCACAATTATCCAAGTTAGGATTCAGGGGGAGTGTTAGGATTATTAATCCTCCCTTGTTCATACTTTCTATTAGATTAATTAGCCCAACTTAGGAACCTTAATTAATTAATTGGGTCCACTTGGCCTAATGGGGGCACATGTACCTGTCACTGGAGTGCAAGGAACACTACTAGAGGTTAACTGCCACTTACTGCATGTGCATGCATCTGTTTGGGCACCTCCTAGACCAATCCCTACATTTTAGAAGCCACTAGGAGTCCCATCACCAACCTAATTCAGTCAGTTGGTGTTAGTACTAGTTAGTCTTAGTTATCCCCCAGTTACATTCAATTACTTCACAGTCAGTTAAGCTAGCGCTACCAATGCATGGGTAATGCATGGTTACATGGGGAGGAGCGCTTTTCCTACCTACCACACTCAGTTGCACTAAGTTAACTAGCTGTCAGTGGTTGTTGGAGTTATTGGTCATTAGGGAGTTGTCTATTTGGACTCCAATATTAATTGGGAGACCTTGAGTCAGAGATTCAGTTAGATACAGTCATATCCACTTGGAGGATTCGAATTCATATCCCATGCATTCAAATTCTACCTATGTAAACTATTGTAACACCGGATATTATTATTGTGAATGATAGTGTAAATTCCTGAGCAATACTTGTCCGTTTCCTGTGTGGTTTGTTTTGTTCAGTTTGTGTCTTCATTCTCCATTCAATTGCTGCAAACATTATTAGAACTCTCTGTTTGAAGATCTAAATGGCATTCAAATTCTAATACATTATCACCTCCTTTCTTTTTGGCCCTTAACTCCATTCGAGTATCCTCCTAGATACAATGCTCCCATAATGTTTCTAGGAGGGAATATTCTCTGGAGCACAAACAACCCAAACAAATGTTTTCTATTGAGATGGAAACCCATTCAGTGCCTGGTTCATTATATCTTTTTCTTCAACCTTCTCAACTCCTACAAGTCAATCACAAATATGCATAGCCTTTATAAGGTAAATGGTGATTGTGTCTGATCTGGTAATCTCCATATAACTGAGTCTATTATGCAATATCATCCTCCTTTTTATGTTCTTCTTTAGTAAAGGGGTGAATCGATGAAGATGGGTAAATTTTTTTGACCAAAAGTGACGGTGAAATATCAAAATTTTACCCATTCATTAAATCGAAGCTCTCAAATTTCATATATGTCTTGTGAACTTCAACATGCAACAAAAAACAATTGTAGGGAATTATGTTGCCTTTCCACCTATGTTTAAATTTTTTTTATTATTATGCCAAACTTGCATTTAATGATAGGTTTGTTCTTGTAAATTTTAGGAAAATTTTACAGGTGGCTTGTGTGCACATAAAATAATTTAGTGATAAATGCATCTTTTTTGAAGAAAAAAAATGAACACACTCTTCACAAAATGCACTGGGGTGCAATTTAAAAAAAAAAAAAATTATGATTGAAAAATTTACACACATAAAATTTCGAAATTAACCATTTAAAATTTTAATTGTATTTCGTACACATGTGTGCATGTATTTTTTTTTACTTGTTACAAAAAGAAAAAAAAATACCCTTCTGAAGAGCACATGTTGGTCTAGGGAGTATATATATTTTTAATTTTTTTGTTGTGTACTTTTTATGTTGTTGATTTTCTTTTGTGCTAATTCGAAGTCGTAAACATCGCTTTTCAAGTGTAAGTTTCAAAAGAAAAGTAAAAAAATATTATATGAACTAAAGAACCCGTAAATTATATGCCAATGGATAGACAATTTGTTGACAAATCCATTTGTATGAAGTATGCCATCTAAGGTGCATCCTAGGACAAGGTTTAGGTTTGGTAAAAAGTCTAGTGAAAATAAATTTGTAGAAAAGGGGGCTAAAATCATGTTTTAAATCCCTCGATTGAGTTATTAGCTCGATCAAGGATTTTAAAAATGTGGATCGAAATTTTGCGCACATTTTCAAATTACCATTGAGGTTTATGTGTGCTTAACTAGAAGCTCGCTTGAGCGAGCTTTTAAAAACCTCGATTGAGCATTAAAAAAACATTGGATCGAGATTAATAACTCGATTGTGCTGCTGTTAGATAACTTTTTCATTGATTTCACCCATCTTCCTTCCCTCTAAGCATATCCACGAATAACCTACCCACAATTTTCATTTAACGAACTAAATTGTATAAACAATTCTATTAAACACACATATAAACTCAAATTTATTAATTGCAACTCCCTTTTTAGCCTCTCGAGTCTCATTGTGTACATTTTTCTAAAGATTTGGAAGGAAATTAGACATTTTCATTTTCTTATTCACCAATCAACATGAGAAACAAGAAACATCGAAGTGGGAAACATGATCGTGATCAAATTAATGAAGAAAAATTACAAGAAAAGACCAAAGAAGGGATGAAGCGGCGATAAGCAGCATTGAGAGAGTTGTTGGTTGTGGAGCATGATCTTCTAGATTCATAGATGTTATTGTTCAACCATGTTTGTACCCTAGTTTTACTGTACACTCGTCCCAGTAGGGGGTTGAAGCCCCCGAAAGAAATTTTTGGCATGTTTGTTGGCCAACATTTTATAGGCCCATGGTATTGGGTGACCCACGGTAATTCCCCTATAAAAGGAAAGCTTTGTAATACAACTGTGTATTGTATTGTAGCAATGTAAAACAATCTATGCGATTGTGTGAGAGAGTGAAGAAGAAGTGCAGCGGGGTTGCTGCACGTTGTATCCCTTCATTTTGCTGGACGAAATAATAATAAAGGAATTGCAATTTCTGTGTAGATGTTGCCCATCTTGGGTGAACCACATTATATCTGTGTCTCTCTTGTGATGTGTTTTAATATTTTCATCTTTTTTATTGTTTATTATTATTGATCTAGGATCCAGTTTTTCTAACAATTGGTATCAGAGCCAAAATGTCTATTTGGATGGTAAACTCACAGGAAAGAAGGGTTCCTGATTCAAGTGGGAGCAATGGAAGAAGAAGGAAAGTTTAGGGTCGAGAAATTTAACGGCCAAAACTACTAGTTATGGAAGATGCAAATGGAGGACTATATGTACTAGAAGGATCTATACCGACGATTGGGAGGAAAAACAAAATAATCGATGACTATGAAGGACAAAGAATGCGATGTTCTTGATGGAAAGGCACTGGGAACAATACGACTATGCTTGGATTCATCAGTGGCTTTCAATATCTCAAAATAAAAGACAATAGAGGGTGTGATGAGCGCATTGGTTAAGCTCTATGAAAAATCCTCGGCTTCCAACAAGGTATTTTTAATGAAGTGTTTATTTAATATGAATATGTTAGAAGGTGGATCTGTTGCCGACCATTTAAATGAATTTAATACGCTTACTAGTCAGCTAAGTTCTGTAAAATTGAACTTTAAAGATGAGGTTAGGGAACTTCTAATCTTGTGCTCATTGCCAGAAAGTTGGAATGGCTTGGTCATGGCTATAAGTAACTCTATCCCTGGTTCATGCACTTTGAAATTTGATGATGTTGTTGGTGTTATTCTTAGCAAGGAGATACAAAGAAAAAGAACAGGTGAGACATTGGGCAATGCGTTGACCATGGAGAGAAGGGGAAGACAAAGGGAGAGAGGAAGGAGCCTAGGTAATCACAAAAAGTCCAGAAAGGGCATATCCATGTCCGGATTTGGAAAGATAGAGTGTGGGAACTGTGGTAAGAGAGGACATCCGAAGAAATACTGCAGAGCTCCAAAGAAGAAAGGAGACAAGCAACCAGAGACTACTCAGGAAGCAAATGTAGCAAGTGATGTGTTACAAGATGATTGATTCTTGCAATAGATAATACTAGTGATTACTGGGTAGTATCTTAAAGGGCTTCATGTCATGCTACACCCCATAGGAAATTCTTTCATGATTATGTATCAGGTGATTTTGGACATGTTTTATTGGGGGATGATGAACCATGTAAAATTGTTGGAATGGGTAAGGTACGAATTAAGTTAAATAATGGAAATGAATGACCGCTCAAATATGTAAGGCATACTCCTTCTATGAAAAGAAATCTGATTTCAACAGGGCAGTTGGGATATAGCAGTTGTTTGTTAACGTTTGGAAAAACGTGGTGGAAGATCACTAAAGAAGCACTAGTAATAGAAAAGGGAGATAGGATATGTACGTTGTATTTATGTCCTCATAATACTGAGTATTCTATCTCTGTATCTTCCACAAAAATAGGTGCAACGTTGTGGCATCATAGGCTTGGCCACATGAGTGAGAAGGGGATGCAGATTCTTCACTCAAGGAGATTGCTTCCAGATCTGAAGCAGGTAAGTTTGGAATACTATGAGAACTGTGTTTATGGAAAACAAAAGAGTTAGATTTCTCATGGTTTGGAAACATAAGAAGAGTGAAAAGTTAGAGCTTGTGCATACAGATGTATGGGGATCGACTCAGGTACAATATCAGTGGATCTTGCTATTATGTTACTTTTATTGATGATGCAACTAGAAAAACTTGGGTTTATTGCATTATACATAAATCTGATGTGTTTGCTACTTTTAAGAAGTGGATAGATTTGGTTGAGAATTAGATAAGAAAAGGTTGAAATTCCTCATATCTGATAATGGAGGTGAATACTGCAACAAGGAGTTTGATAGTTACTGTTCATACCATGGGATCCACAGAGAGAAGACAGTCCCAATAATGTGACAATAAAATGGTGTGTTGGAAAGGATGAACAAAAAGATCATGGAGCGTGCAAGGTGTATGAGATTGCATGCAGGGTTTCCCTTACTATTTTTGGATGGTGTTGTAGATACTGTTGTTTATTTAATAAACAAATGGATTTCAACCAATTTGGATGGTGGGATTCCTGAGGAGGCATGGACAGGTAAAAAGTTACAGGGAAATAAAGAAGAAAAGGAAAACATAGAGTACATAGTGCTTGATGAAATCAAAGAAAATGAAGTTCCATAGACACTAGAAAATCAAGAGCTGCAACAGGTATCTCATACTCCTGCAAATATAAGTAGATCTACTAGGTTAAGTAGACCCCTTGAACAATTCTCTCCTTCAGTGTATTATTTATTAATGACTGATTCTCGTGAACCAAAATGTTACGAAGAAACAATGCAGGTGGAAACGAATTATAAGTGGGAGAAATCCATGAATGAGGAGATGGAATCATTGGTAAGAAATAGTACTTGAGATTTGGTTAAGTTCCCTACATGAAAAAGAGCATTGCATAATAAATGGGTTTACAGGTTAAATGAAGAATATGGAGGAAAGAAGCAGTACAAGGATATAATTGTTGTAAAGGGGTTTGCACAAAAGAAAGTTATAGAATTTGATGAAATATTTTCTCCTGTTGTTAAAATGACTTCAATTAGGACTATTATAAGTCTAGTGGTGGTAGAAGATTTGCATCTTGAATAATTAGATGTAAAATAAACCTTTCTCCGTGGGGATTTGGAGGAAGATATTTATATGCAACAACCACAGGGGTATGAGGTCAAAGGGAAGGAGAATTTGGTTTGCAGGTTAAAGAAGAGCTTGTATGGTCTGAAGCAAGATCCAAGGTAGCGGTATTTAAAATTTGATAATTTTATGATAGAACAAGGTTAAGTAGATTCCATTTTGACCACTGTGTTTATTTCAAGAGGCTAGATAATGGAAGATATATTATCTTGTTAATGTATGTGGATGCCATGCTTATTTCAGGGTCTAACATGCAAGATATAAATGTGCTCAAAAGGAAACTAGCTAAATCATTTGTGATGAAGAATTTGGGTGCTGCAAAGCAAATCCTTGGTATGAGAATAACAAGAGACAAGAAAAATTGAAAATTGACATTGTCTCAGAGTGAGTACATAGAAAAGGTGTTGGAGAGGTTTAGAATGAAGAATGCAAAACCAGTTAGTACACCTTTGGCCAACCATTTCAAACTAAGTAAGGATATGTGTCCCAAGACATAGGAGGAGATAAAATATATGTACAAGGTTTTCTATTCATTAATAGTTGGCAACTTGATGTATGCCATGGTGTGCACACGACCATATATCACACATGCAGTGGGAGTTGTGAGCACTTATATGCACAATCCATGTAAAGATCATTGGAGGGAAGTACAATGGATTCTCAGGTATGTGAGAGGTACCATTTCTCATGCATTATGTTTTGGAGGTTCATACATTGTTCTACATGGATATGTTGACGCAGATATGGAAGGTGATAAAGATATCAGGAGGAGCACCACATGGTATGTTTTTACTGTAGATGGAACAACAATAAGTTGGATTTCGAAATTGCAAAAGGTTGTTTCACTTTCAAAAACGAAAGCACAATATGTCGTTGCTACATAGGATATTAAAGAGATGATTTGGTTGCAAAGGTTCATGGAGGAATTGGGTAAGAAGAAGGAGAATATCAAGTTGTACAATGAAAACTAGAGTTCCATTCATCTTGCAAAGAACTCATCCTTTGATTCAAAGACTAAACATATACAACTCAAGTACCATTTCATAAGATCTGTTTTGGAAGATGAATTGTTGAAGTTGGAAAAGATACATACTAGCTAGAATCTTGCAAACATGTTGAGAAAGGTAGTAACCAGAGAGAAACTGAGTTCCTGCTCGGTTTCTGTTGGCCTTCAAGCATGCAGGTGAAAATGAGAAAATTTCTAGGTCCAAGGTTCAGAGCATAGTCCAACAAGTGTAACAACGGTGGAGTTGTTGTGATCAGTCTCCAAGTGGGAGATTGTTGGTTGTGGAGCCTTATATTCCATATTCAGATATGTTATTGTTCATCCTTGTTTGTACCCCATTTTTATTGTACACTTGTCCTAACAGGGGGGTGCGGAGAAGATCGTCTCCCCGTGGGGGTCCAGGGGCATCGCCCCCGAAATAAAATTTTGGGATGTTTGTTGGACAACATTTTACGGGCCCATGGTATTGGGTGACTCGTGGTATTTTGCCATTGTAATTCCCCTATAAAAGGAAAGCTTTGTAATACACATGTGTATTGTATTATATAATTGTAAAACAATCGTTGTGATTGTGTGAGAGACACTGTGAGAGAGTGAAGATGAAGTGCAGTGGAGTTGCTGTAGGTTGTATCCCTTCATTTTGCTGGACAAAATAATAATAATAAAGGACTGGAAATTTCTGTGTGGATGTATCCATCTTGGGTGAACCACGTTATATATGTGTCTTTCTTGTAATGTGTTTTCATATTTGCATCTTGTTTATTGTTTATTGTTATTGCTTTGTAATCCAGTTTTTATAACAAGAGAAACAAGAAGATGATGGGAATCAACCTTTGGTGGATCCAACTCCATCAAAGGGAGAGATTGGTATTTTTCTTTCTTCATTATTCAAGCTATAATTAATTTAAACAAGTTTCTTAATTTGTACTTCTTACCCCATTCTTTCAATTATCATGTTTCAAAATTAATTACAATTATCATGTTGAAATTAGTTACAAAATTTTCATGTTGATTGATTAGTAGTAATCGGATTTTCAAGGTATTATATGATTTTTATTGGTCACAACCAATTTTTATATACTAAATAATGTAGTGAAATGTTCATACATGCATCGAGTGTTAATAGAGAATATTATTGCATGCTAGTTTAACTAGTATCAATCTCTATAGCAAAAATTTGCGTGTTCTTAAAATTTCCATGTAGTGTTAAATTTAATTCCTCAAGGTTGGTTTTGACAGGAATTCAAATATCATAGTGGAATTGATAGTCAATATCCATAACAATGAACACTTTAGAACAACTTAAATTCAAATTTTTATACATGTGAGAAAACAAATCCTTAAACTAGAGGTAACATGTATTAATATATATGATTCATTCTTAAACTAGAAGTGACATGCGTTTAATTTCACACATAAATGATAGATCATGAGACATGTATTATAAATTGCTTCCTTGGGATGGACGTTAGAACAAAATTTTGTACAAGACACCCATGGTCCATAAATTTGGTAATTTCAATTTTATTTAAAACCTTAATCTTAATCTCTATTTAATTCAATAAAGAATAAACAATTCTCTCTCTCTCTCTCTCTCATATTAACAAATAAAATTTGTGTATAGTTTTTATATATTATGCAGATTTGGAGTGATATATGTTCCAATTTTATTAAATTTATTCTATTTATATAAATTAAATTTGATGGTTTTCAATTAAAATTCAAAACATAGTCAACATAATTACGAAGTTCATTTAATGTAGAGTACTAACTTTTATTATTCTAAAATGTAGAAAGTAGGAATTCGTATTGTCATGTATGTTCATAAATTATTAGATGAAAAGTCCCCTTATATTATCGCCCAATCTTATATTGAAAGTGTGCATGTATCAAATAAATATGATTATTCACTCTTTTGAAATTTGTTTTAAAAAAGTTTGTATCATATTCAGTGGTTTTTTTTTCATGTGGTTCACAACCTTGAGAATATTGGTCAGGGCTCCCTACATCCAAAACAATAATTCCAGGGGTCCCACCTGAAGGGGCCTCCTCCTATCGACTCCAGTTTTGGGAGGATAACCTTGAAGGACATAGAGAGTTGGATTCGTGAGAATTGAACCTTTGACCTCAATATCACACGATCTTTGGAATCAGACTCCAACCAATTGAGGTACCCATAGGGGCTATATTTAGTGGTTATTTAACATGTACATGTATATAATAAATATAATTTAAATTGGATGGATTATGTTTTAGTATTTTTCTCTCCGACCTCACTCCACTAAGTGAAGAAATTCGTTAAAAAATCAACCACAACAACTTAATCCAACAAACATAAATTTTCTATTGGAGGGCACAAAATAATTTGTTAGTATAAGGTACGATTGCTGGCTAGGCATCCAAATAATTCCCATTAATCATTTATCATATGAAACATAGTTTTTGTCTATAAGGAAACTTTAGAAACCCTTCATCATTCTGTGGAAAAAAATTCCCAAGGAAAGAGGTGTCGTGCTAGAGTAGGTAAAACTCGAGGTAACGTGTTTATGTTCTCTCAAGGGGTTAAAATAGGAGACATAATACCATTCGAGGGATAACTTCATTCCCCCCAGTTGACGAAGGTTATTAGTGGCCAAAAGATAGGATATCTACCCTATAGGCTATTGTCGTGGGATACTGACAGTACCTGGATTGGAGTTTATTGGTTATTGGTACTGCTCCTAGTGTCCATCGTTATAATCAATCATTTGTTATCTTCATGGGATGATGTCTCCGGTGGGTTCACAATCGTCGACACAAGAGCCTTTGGAAGGACCAATTTCAATTTGTGTGGAAGGATGCTAGGTCATATGGACCTATTTACATTTTATTTTGCGGATATGTTACATGATAAATTTTTGAAATATAAGTATATACATATGGACAAAAAATCCAATTCGACATGGCAAGAGATATGGACAAAAATTCAAAGGAAAACAAATATTATATAGTGATCTCTAAAATGGAACTAAGAAGAGATTGAACACAAGTGAAACATGTATTTGACTTCAAATGGCATGGGTAGTAATAGAGAATAAAATTTGAAACATGATCCCAAGTGGAGTTGGAATGGATTTCATTGCAACATTGAGAGTTTTAGGAATTCTAGATAAAGTTGCTTTTTGGCTAAGGGAAAGAAAAATATAAGAGAACACTGGTAGGTTTGCAAGAGGTGGATATTATTTCGAAGACCTTATGGATGCTTCCGTAGAAGAAGAGTTCGGGGACTCGAGTCCTGTTTGGAGTGTTAGAGATTATTTTAGCAACATTATCAAGTTGCATTTTGAACAACACTCAGTTATCACACAAGCTCAAATCCTACATGGATTGCTAAAACACAAAAGAGTAAAAATGCCACAAACCTATTAGGTTTAAAAGAAAAGGTAAAAGGGCACATAACACTATGGCAAAAAATGTTAGAAAAACGTTATCTTTGTTTGGAAAATCAAGGAAACCTGATATCCGAGATGCTCGAAGGGAAATTACAACTGTTGTTATGGAACCAAAAAATTCAAGAAATCAAATGGTGGCAACAATGCCAAATTTCCTACATGTTTCAAGAAAAACATTGTACAAATATACTAAATTTAGGGCCCTGATAGATGAAAACAACGAAGTTTCTTGTTGGGCTCTTATTTGTAGGAAAATCTGTTGAGACAGGCTTTCTGAAAGCATTAGAGAGAAGGTGGTGGAGTTTTGGGACAACCATTCACGTGCTATACTAGATCAAAAGCATGTCTTGTGACAACGTTTATCTAGAGGAATTTATGTTGATCATTGTAAGCATGTTATGGAGATGAGAGGAGTTGCATTGTTTGAGGAATTCAAAGAGGCCAATCCTAGTGTCGATATCGTAATCAACATTTGGACAAGCTAAAACCATGGTATTTATAGGCCAAACACAATTCATGACACTTGTTGTTGTCAATGTACCATGTTGCATTCTAACTCTATTATGACACTTTTATAGACTTTTGCAAAAGGCATTAGCATGGTGAAATAGCTCCTCCCATATTGCGATATTTTTTTTGTTCTATACTGTGAAAAATAAATGATCATGGATGTGTTTTTAAACAAAAGATGTGTAGGTGGAAGAAGATTCCCTAAATGTGGTAATTTGGAAATGTTCCATAGGAATTTACCCATTGATCCAATACACTTTGGATTGTTAGATATCACAGTTATGTTGAAGAGATATGAGTATGTTACCATGCATGCATCGTTTTCTTCAAATAGGCCATTCAAAAGGATCGACTTGCTTGAGGGAAAAAAATTGACTCTAGATTTCATGGGGAATTCCCAAAATTTGATTTATAAATATATCAAACACTTTCATAGGTATAGGTTGCAAGCTTCTGAATTCAAGCATTCTTGTGAGGTATTTGAATTGGGCACAATCTTATCAGTAGTAGAATTCGGTGTTAACTACACATTTTCTCCCCAGACTGAGATACAAAGTGAGTACTATCACTTTGACCAAGTATCAATATTTGTACATGTTTTGTTAGACATGTTCATGCGAGCATTGATAGTATGGATATCACTCTTGATTCATGTAGTGTGATTAAAGGGCACCATTTTTATATAAGTGGTGATCGTGACCATGACACATTGTTCTTTCAACATTTCTTTAGGTTGATTTATGACTCATTCAGAAAGAATGGGGTCATTTACAAAACATTGGATTTGGTCATATGGGTGTGTGGGGTAGTTCAAATCGACACAATCTTTTTATTGGTCGAGTCATCTTCATAAAGAGACAAGAGTTCAATATACTTGAAGTTTGTTTTTAAGCATGGAATGAAAAAGGCGAGCATGATGGCTCAGGTGCTTGTGTGAAACATGCACTTAGGAAGGTACCACATGAGTCATGGTGAAACCCAAATAAAATCATTTATAGAATTAGTTTACTGGTGCACATTTCATTTGGGACATGAAGGTCATGGATAGGAAATGCCAATGTGCAGGTAAGAGACTACAACGTGCAGTTGAAGCTCACATTTGGAATGTTCTTTGAAACATAATCTTTGTTGAAAAATTATATATTTGATACAGGGTGAATCCATGAAGATGGGTGTCTATTTTGGGGGGTCTTATGAGAAAATAAATTTGATTTTTTCATGTTTTTCAACTTTGGGCGAACGCAAGTGATATTTTCGTTTAGAATTTCACTTTTAAGTAAAAACAAAACTTTTAGAGAATTATGTTAGCTTTCTATTAATAATTTTTTCAATTTTTTTAATTGAGATTTGATATGTCGTTTCGAAAAATGTTTGATAGTGTGTCCTTATAAAATGAAAGGACTAAAAAATAGACATGTTTGGTTGCTCTTCTAAAATCATTGTTAAATTTGTGTTTTGCAAAAACAAAATATGTTACGACAATCTACACACAATATACTATTGTGATGACTATAAGTTTGTAACCAACAGATCTATATACTAATTATAATATTTTTTTGAATTCCATCAATGGGGAAACCTTGTCAATTTTCAACATGTGTTTGGTTGCGCCACTTTTCTCTCAATTGACTATAAAATTTAAAAATCTACGAATACCTTTTTGAAGTAGACACTCCAATTAACCGCACCATATTTGTTTCAATTTTTTAGGTGGTGTATTTTTAAAGTTATATATTTTTCATTTCACTGCATGTTGAAAGAGATGAAACGAAAATCGACACATGTTAAGAAACAAAAAAAATTAAAAATATCGTATCTCACCTATACACAACAAAATCTATACCTACGGAAAGTATATTCAATGACGAAACTAATTGTATCAAGTCCGACAGTCGATTTGTAGTGTAAGGCATCCATTTTACCTTCCGAAAATGAAGAAACTTGAAAATTGTGCAGGTTTCAGGTCTTAGAGGTTATTCGTCCGAATAATTATTTGGTCGAACAATTATTCGGCCGAACAATGTTTTTCCGTTACGAAAATGTTATTTATAACGCAAACGCAAAAAAAATTCATCGACCGATTTTTTTTTAGCTCACGTTCTTCTAATTATCTACCATCAATGGTTGGTTATCTATTCATCAACTATAAGTTATCCATGCATCGCTACGAGCTATTTTTTATATTCTTTCCTTTTTTAATAATAGATTATTTCAAATTTTGAATGATTTCCATAGAATCAATCTTGACAGCAAACAATAATAATACATTACAATTTATCATATTACGAACACACCCACGAACAAAATAGGTGCTCTTTAAGGAGATACACTAGGCTGAATATATCCTTTGTCTAGTAACTCTTGTAATTGTATTCTTCATTTCGTTAATTATGGGATACTCATATGATATGGAGCTCGTGATATTGGTGTTGAAAACGACATTAGATCTATGATAAAATCTAAATATTGTTTAGGTGGTAATACTGATATCTTATCACAAAATACAACTTCAGATTCCTTTAAAATATGAAATTGTTCCAATTCCATTTTTTATTTTTCGGGTTCAAATTCTTTAATTTTGATGCCATAAAGTTGACACCCTTTTCTAATACACTTTTTACGTTGTAGTGCTGAAATTTGTCATGTAGATAAATGTCTATAAATTTCCTTCACTGTATGATACTTATCCTCCTCATCCACACTACTAAAATTTTTATGCAAATAGTCTATAACAGCTTTATGAGATTCTAGCCAATCCATACCTATCAAAATGTCATAGGATCATAGGGGAGGTATATTTAAATTAATTGAGGTATCCAAGTCATTAAAACCTAATAACAAATCTTTAACTATCTCCGTAACTTTCCTTTTTACTTTTGTTGTCAGCTACACCAACCATGCATTTTTTTTCCTTACTAAGTTTACACTTTTCAACTACTTTTGGTGCAATGTAACTTAAACTAGATCTTGAATCGATAAGTATAAAAACATGTATGTTCAAAACTTTACCTTTTACTTCCAACATGGTGGATTGATGGTCCGCATGTCGATATTCCAAAGAAACATTAACTACAGGGATATTCTTGGCTATGCCATTCATAGTAGAAGCTTCCTACAACATGCTTATGGGTTACTATTCCATCCTCCACTGGAAGTTTTGATACTCTTTACTCCATTGCTATTGGTTGAACCTCGCCTGTTGTAATTGTTATCAGTATGACCTCTTGTTCATTTTCCAAAAGGTGAGGGTTTAAATTCTTTCCTACGTTGATCAATTTTTTCAATTTTTTTTTATTTTTCCAACTTCTACTCAATTTGATCTTTGTTTAAACAAATGGTAGCACAACTAGGCCTTTCTAATTGCTTCATCCATTGTTTAGGAACTTCAAACACAATCTTTTTCTTATACACTGGGGTAAACAACTGATAAAACTGTATACCTTAGCTTTTTCAACTCTTCGATATGGTACATAGCATTGTAAATTTACCAACTCGGTTACAAATTCTTCCATGGTTCACAATCCTAGTCTCAAATCATTGAATTATTGGGCTTTCTCATCATAATATCGTTTTGAGATATACATTTTTTCAATAGTTCTAAAAAAAAATTCCAACTCAACTCTTTACTATGTATGTTACTAACACTTTTAGCCTCCTTCCACCACAGAGCAGATTTTCCGCTCAGCTGAAAACAAAGATAAAGGTGCCCTCAAATTATCATCATATCTGCACACTTGAAAATTGTGTTTGATATTTAACAACCAATATTCTATTGCTTCCTCAAATTCTCCATCAAACATGGGGGGCCTTAAAGTGACTGATTTTCTCTCCAAAAGAAGAAGAGACAATTCTGAAGGAAAGGTTAATGCATAACATAGTTTAGCAGCATCTTCAAGTGGTTGAATCTCTTTAGGCATATTATAATAAAAGCTTGCAAATCTCCTATTAAAACTGGACAGGGTTTCATCTTCTTGTTTCTTCATGGAATGAAACTCTGAAAGGACTTGGTACAATGAAACTTTTTGAATTCTCTCTATAACTCTACAAGTCTTTCTTTTTGTTTTTATGTATTCATTTCATCACCTTTCTTTAAATCCCGGAGGTTTATAGGAATGCTATTTTTAGTTTCCTCACTACTGCAACTTTGTAGTGCTCCTTTTATTTTTTTGTAATGAACATAAAATAAATATAATAATTAGATTGCTAATCTTACCTTAGTAATAAAAAATATTAAAATTCAGAATCAAGTTGCTAATTTTACCTTAGTAATAAAAAATATTTCTATCAAAACTTTTTAACATTCCTAACATTCTCAACACTGAAAATATTTTACGTCTATAATCATACGTAAACTTAATAATACATACTTTCATATATTTTGTACATATAAAAACTTTTTAACATTCATAACCTTTCCTAACATTCATATATTTGCACATATCAAAACTTCCTAACATTCCGAACATTTCCTAACATTCATTCATATATTTGCACTTATTAAAACTTCCTAACATTCATTCATATATTTGCACCTATCAAAACATTCACTCTTAACATTCACTCCTAACATTGTACGTATCAAAACATTCATTCCTAACATTCCCCCATTCTCACATTCACTCATAACATTAACATTCCCCATATATTCATTCTTAACATTAACATTCCCCATATATTCATTCTTACATTCATTTATACATTTACATATATTCATTCTTAACATTAACATTCCCCATATATTCATTCTTACATTTCATTCATACATTCATATATTTGCACCTATCAAAACTTCCTAACATTCTTAACATTTCTTAACATTCATTTATATATTTGCACTTAAAACTTCATAACATACCTAACATTTCTAACATTCTCAACTTCTCAACACTAAAAATATTTTACACTTTTCTAACATTCATATATTCACACCAATCAAAACTTCATAACATTCATAACATTTTCTAACATTCATTCCAAACATTCATATATTTGCACCTATCAAAACTTCCTAACATTCCTAACATTACATTCCCATATTCATTCTCCATATATTCATTTTTAACATTAAATTGCACCTATCAAAACAATCGCTTCTAACATTCTCCCATTCCCATATTCACTCCTAACATTCACTCCTAACATTGCACCTATCAAAACATTCACTCTTAACATTCCCACATTCACTCCTAACATTAACATTTCCCATATATTCATTCTTAGCATTAACATTCTCCATATATTCATTCTTAACATTAGATTGTACCTATCAAAACTTCATAACATTTTTATCACTCTCAACTTCTCAACAACAAACATAGATAAATTTAATAATTTACATACATTCATATATTTGCACCTATCAAAACTTTCTAACATTCTTAACCTTTACATATACATGTATATAATCCAAAAAAACAATCATGTACATATGAGTTCAATGTACATGTATATAATCCAAAAATTATGTACATGTGAGTTCAATGTACATGTATATAATCTAAAAAATAAGCTCTTCGATGTCCAAATCAATTACAATATATATATCTACATAAAAAAAAATATATATATAAATAATTCTCTAAATGGAAGTCCACCACTATCCTCGACTAGGGTCTTCCCTTGGACTTGTAACAATCTGCAACATGTATAAAAACAGATTATGAATATCATAAATTACTTAAAGAACTTTAAACTAAAATCAAAACATTAAAATATTAAACTAATATATCGAAAAACAACTCAATTATTAACAAAATTACCTCCAATTCTCTATTATCCAACGGAGTTTTTTCTTTGCCTCTAAAAGGTGGAGGAGACCCAAGCTACAACATATATAAAAACAATTTATAAATCTTACAAATTATTTAGACTATTTTAAACTAAATTCAAAAAAAAAATATTAAACTTACAATTCCAACACTATCGTCTAATGGAGTCTTTCTTTTGCCTCGAAAAGATCGAAAAGACCCAAGCTTCAACATATATAAAAACAATTTACAAATGTTAAACATTATTTAAACTATTTAAATATATATATCAGAGAACAATTCAATTATGAACAAAATTACCTCGGTGCCAATATCCACATCCATCAAAGAACCTATATCTTCACCTCCAATTTCAATATGTTCTCTTTCCTTAAAATTTAAATTTTGTTAATAAATAAATCATAGTAAAAACAAAAAATATTAAGCTTACCAATTAACTTAAAACCGAAAAAAAAAAAAAACCATTAGCTCACAATAGATGGAAAATCATCTAAAAAGTTCGAATCCAATGAAACCTGCATAGATAAGTCAAATTCACAATAAGATACATAGTTAAATTTAAAAACAAAAAAAAACATCTTTCAAACATAAATATAAATGTGTAAATTTTAAATATACCTCTCCAAAATGCTCTTCTATATTTCCAGCATTTTGGCTAGCGGAGACTCTAAAATTATGTTCATTTAATAATCGAGAAAACTGAAAACAATAAACATTTACATAATGTATTTATTACTATACATCAAAAAATAATTTATCATACATAGATATAATGTAACAAAAAGTTTAATTCAAAATAAATAAATAAAATTAATAGATTGAAAGTACACAAACCTCTCCTATTCTTGACATGTCATTAGATATTCCATCCTAAGCTATATTACGACAAAGTTTGGCATAGGCCTTTAGATCTTCAATGCCTATACAATCTAACTCATCATTTGTTTTGTAAACAAAATCTTGCCGAATAGTGGCTTGAGTCCTCTCTCGACTCAATCCAACATCAACTCCTACAAATGCCGAAGTCAAACCTTCGGCAACATTATGCCTTGCAGTGGTCTCAACTTGTGATGTGGGCTCCATCTCCGATTTGTAAGTCACAAGCCTAGGTGGACGAGATATCAGAGGTGGACGTCGAAGAGTACTGGGATCTCTATGGGCACCTTTTCGATTGCATATCCTCCCTTTTCCAACTCCATAAAACTCGGAATGAATCTCAGTATAGTTTGGCTTCATTCCTAAAAAAAATTCAGCATACAAAAACCTAGCAAAATAATTAGGAACCTCATCGTTCCATGGCAACCGACCATAGGCTGCAAGGAATCGATTATATAAAAAATGTGCAAGTTCAGGGTACTTAAAATATTGCACTTTTAATGCTTTCCGCTTTAGGCCATTTTTGAAGTTGAACATTGAGTTGGCATGTTCTCTAGTCACTCTCTCCTTCACAACAGCCCACTTGTCTAGACCCATCACCCGTGCCTTTCTTCTTTGCATCAAGACAACAAAACCATCTGTTGTTGGTCCAAGAACCTCATATAACTCAATGAATTTTTGTAATGATTGCAAAACCATCTCTATACTTTGTTTGTTCTCTAGAGCGAGATCCAAACTAGAAAGGTCGTTTTGCAGCTTGTCATAGTGAGCCCTACAACTTTCAAGGGTTGTTTGTTGAAGACCACTTTCCCATGGAATCTCCTCTGGTAAATCTGATGGATAGGTCGTAATGGGTGTACAACCCTCAGCTAGTTGGACATATTGCATCCTTGCTTGACCTTCGCCACCCTATGTAGGATGACGAGTCTCTTGCGAACCTTGCTCTGCTTCCACACTTATTTCCCATACAGAAGGTTGAGATCCACGTTCACCCATAGATGATAAGGGGGAATCATCTCTACCACTATCGCCACGTCGATGATCAGATGAATGTGAACTATACAATAACCTTGAATCCTGAGGTGAAGTCGATAATCTTCGATTTTCATTTCGGACACCAACTTTCGAAGAATGTGATGACCTCCTACACATCTGTCTCAAAGGCTGCTTTCTTTCCATTGGATATGATATCTACAAGTTTACACAAATATCAATTTCTACATGTTAATTAATCAACTTCAAAGACCTAGCTACTATAAAAATTAAGATTTCAATAAGGACTTAGATATCTCTAATATTATCTAATAGTTCTTTAAATGATAAAAGCTAATTTATTATCTATTTCGATTTGATATGATATTTACAAGATTACACAAATCAACTCATATCATATTCAAATTCTACATGTTAATTCCTCATCTTCAAAGACCTAGCCACTAAAAAACTAAGTTTTTAATAAAGACCTATATGTCCTTAATATTATCTAATATATCAACTCATAACATATTCAAATTCTGCATGTTAATTCCTCAACTTCAGAGAACTAGCTACTATAAAAACTAAGTTTTTATTACCTAGATGTCCCTCATATTATCTAATAGTTCTTAAAATGAAAATAGCTACACTATTGTTGGATGTATGAGAAATTAATGTAGCAATCTCTTTGTATTTGATGTGTTTTAAATTTTTAAGACTACATTTTAATAAAGACCTAGATGTCCCTAATATTATCTAAAAGTTCTTAAAATGAAAATAGCTACACTATCGTTGGATGTATGAGAAATTAACGTAGCAATCTCTGTGTTTTTGATGTATTTTGGATTTTTAAAATTAATGGAAACAATATCATCAAATATGAAATTAAATCTATATTTCTTTATGTCAACTACAAAAATTTTCGTTATTCCATAAAAAATAAAAATAAACCTTTATGCTAAGTAAACTGATCAGAGTCAGAGTTGATGAACTCTGCATGGACAGAGTTCATCAATGCTGTCCACATGGACATAGTTCCTTAACTCTGTCCATGGATAGAGTTATGTTCATCACTCCATGTGGACAAAGTTCATCAACTCTGTCCATGGACAGAGTTGATGAACGAATATCTTCCTTATAATACCTATGGACTAAGATTAAAGTTTAAAAATATACAAAATATACTAATATAATAGTAAATATAAACTGATAACTAATAAGCATTATACAAGTTATATGTTTCTTTTATGATTTAGATTAAAAATTACATAATATCAAACAGATTGATAATCAGAAAATTTGATGTTTTATGTGTAATAATGTTTTTTTCTTTATGATTTATATAAAACGTACTAAAATACGTTTTGCTAAGTAAAGTTATCAGGGAAAGAGTTGATGAACTCTGCATGAACTACGTTTTGCTAAGTATTATACATTTTTTTGTCTATTTGGACAGAGTTCATCAACTCTGTCCACATGTTGATGACAGAGTTCATCAACATGTGGACAGAGTTCATCAACTCTGTCCATTTGGACAGAGCTGATCAACTCTGTCTAAATGGACAGAGCTGATCAGCTCTGTCCATTATTGATCAATTCTGTCCAAATGGACAGAGCTGATCAGCTCTGTCCATTTGGACAGAGCTGATCAACTCTGTCTAAATGGACAGAGCTGATCAGCTCTGTCCATTATTGATCAATTCTGTCCAAATGGACAGAGCTGATCAAGTCTGTCCACATGGACAAAATTCATGGACGACTACCCTTATCATATACGTATTAACTAAAATTAAAATTATAAGAAATATACACTACTAATTAACATATGCAAACTTTAACTCTGCAATACTACGATGAAAAACGAATATAAGCCATTGACTACAACAAGAGACAAATCACATATTCAACGTTTCGGATTATAAAAGGAATTGCATATATATTTACCTGACAAGGGGAAGCACAACAAGACCATACCACAAACAGACCCTCCAAGAAAAGACCACGAACACCTCCACAAACAGACTTCCACGCCGAGAGGAAACCAGACAGGTAGAGGGGTGCCAGGATGGCGGATGTACACGTCAGGTAGCAGGGTGATGTGGACGGGGATGATGGGAAACGACCAACAAATTGGGTGGTGAGACAGGTGGCGAGACGACGAGACGGGTGGTGAGACGGGTGGCGGGAGGATGAGGACGATGACAAATCACTGCAGGTGAAAACAACGAAAATGAGGCCGCAATTGACCTTTTATGCGGAAATATTATTCGGTCGAACAATTATTTGGCCGAATAATAGTTCGGCCGAATAATTGTTCGGCCAATTAATTATTCGGCCAAATATGTATTGAAACGCCAGTAAAAATTACCGGCCGACAATGCATTCCGTCAAATTAAACGGTTCACCGTTAAAAGTTATTCGACCGAATAACTATATTTATTCAACCGAATAATGTCTGCTATGTTGTTTGGGCACCCGATTCTCACGGAAGTGTTACCTAACTTCATGTTTTCACCCTACATTTATTTTGATACAGGTTCTTTTGGAATGTTTCCATTGGAAATGTGAATACATCCATTCCTTAGTATTGTGAGACAATACTTGGAATGAGGGAATTACAGTCTGTTCAGAGTAAAGACATGGGCACCATGTTTTCCATAGAAACAAGAAAATATGCATGCTTTTGAGAGTTCTTCATTGATGCATATGGATGTGAGCTTGATAAATGGAAAAATTTGGTACATGTCAAACAATGGAAATATGTCCCTCTTAACCCAAAGGGTCCTCATCCAATTCCAACATGGCAAGAGATGCACACTAAAGATGTCGTGGTATTATTAGATCATAATCGGGTTTCTGACGTGGTTAGGGAAGGTACACAAATGAACATTAACTAGAGTTTACTCATTATATACATCACATGCTTTTATTTGGAATCTTCGATTGAATGTTCAAACTTGATTTTATCCCTAAAGTCTGTACCAGACTTCTACGACACAAAGCTAGGGAACCTCAGTTTGGGTATAAGTGATTTTGGTTTGTGATGTTCATTTGGGTCACACGGGGTTTAGATTCAAGGATAAAATATCAAGCCTTAGAGAACCAACAAGTAACATATCATATATCCAAAGACATACTTGCTACAGGTTAAACATGACCACATGGATGAGGAATTGAGCTAAATATATAAATACATAAAATAACAAGTTATTAACTTTATATATTCTCAAGAATAAATTCTAATTCATATCAGTGTCAAAACTAGAATAGCTTTAGAAAATACACATTAAACATTACTATAATTTGATATGAATTAAGCAAATAACTAATGCAGTGCAAAACCTAAATTTGTATCCAATATAAGAAACGGTGAATAAAATTTAAGGAGAGCATAACACAATCTGCAACAACATTGATCCATAAGCATGCATATATTAATGAATAGAAAATCTTGTTTTATAATGTATCAAAATGACCCTTTATGACCTCATAAATCCAATTTCTCTTCTTCGCCAGAAGGAAGAACAAGAACCCCTCTTTCATTAACTATTATTGTTTAAATAAAAAATACAATGCTTAATTGAAACTAACTAATTCGAACTAAGATCCTAAATACAGGGATTTGATCCTGATTTGTAGAAAAAATTAGGATCTGACATCCATGACGAATTGATGAGGTGGATGATTGATTGGGCGTTTTTTAACAAAATGAATTTTCGTATTTCTAAAAAAATCCATTTCAGAGATCCATTTATGGCTCCCAAACGGTTTACTATTTCGGGAAGCTTCCATGTGTGTCACCTAATTGGGCACATGCTTGAAAAATCACGGTTTAGTTTACTGGAATTCATCTTCATTTGCTCAAAAGATGCGGCCAAAGTTGATCACTAAAACAATCACCTACAAGAAATTATGTAGTGCTTCTACATATTTGTGTGTGTAAGGAACTACAGAATCTCTGAATTTACTGTAGTGGTCATTTTACTGGTATCCAGAATTGTACTGTTGTTTTATTAGATCCTTTATCTTCAGTTACATGTTGTGAAAGATGTCCAACCCCAGGAACTCATATGCCAAATTTTAATAGAGAAACTTCCTTGATGAGCCACGCTATCAAGAAACTGCCTTAGAGACTTTCATCCTAGAAGTACATCGGGGCCTTCAAGAATCCATCTAGCGTGCAATATTAGAAACTTCTATGGTGCTATCCCCAATATATACAAAAATTCCAAGTACAAAGCAACAACATTAGGCTTGACAATCAATCTAGTAAGAACAATATTTGTAAAGTTCCTTTTCAGTCTTAGAAATATGAGAACTAACAACATCCAGAGAAAAAGATTGCAATGTATCAACTGCATAAATATGTTGTTTTCAATCCTCACAATGAGAACTTGTTCATTGAGAAAAAACCTAAGCTCAACCCATTTCCAGTGGAATTTGGCGGAATGTAGATTATCCAAAACATGAACGAGTTAGTCTATCAACAATTTTGTATTTGCAGCAGGGCCCTTGTGATCTCCATGCCAATGAAGACAATTTCCTTTATCAGGTGAAGGAATAGATGGCAACCACTGAGAATCAAGAGTAGCATGCAAAAAGAAATCATCCGAGAAGTGGTACACGGTTCTTTAATTTGGAATGTATATCCAACCTTGCATTTCCAGTGTGGCTACAAATCTAGAAATACTTATATCACAAGCGAGGTGGTGGTACAAAGCATGAGTATCTTGTACACAATGTCTTGAATTGGTTCATGCTTATTAGCTGGTGAAGTTGACTATCTTCATTAATTCCCATATTTATACAAGAAGATTATGCATCCAAACAACCAATGAAAATATTGAATAAGTTGGGAGAAAAATGTTGTTTATAGGTAGCATATGCTACATTCGAGCAAGTGTTAAAATATTTGATTCACTCAAAAGATTGTCCACTATTCCATCATAAACAGTTTTTTAGTTGCTAATGAGAACCCTAAACCAATGCAAGTATACTTCAATTGAGCTATTCACCTTCAAAGAATTGCCTGCTCCTGCTACTCGAAAAAATCCATTGGAAATAGATCAATTGTTCTTCAAAACCGTGAAACTTCCAGGCCTTCCCTTCAAAGATGATAAATCCTTGGGAGCACTATTTCAAGTGTTATAGTTGGTGACATTAAAATTTCGGTAGCATCGAGATCAACAATTTGGTAGCTTTAGGGAAAAATATTAGTTAAGTTGTAACAAAATCTACAGAAATTTGGTAGCAAAAAGTAAATCATATTGGTCATTGAATTCTATCCTGCAAAAGATCAAGCTTTACAAGATGATGTATAATAGAATTGTGCAACTCCTTAAAATCCTATTAACTAGCAACTAATTGAAACACAGAAAACTTCAAACAAAGCACAAATGTCACACAACGAACAAATCAAGCAAAATTCAGACAAGTTTGCAAATAGTTGGGATTTAAAGAAGGATACCAAGAGTGATATAGGCTTAAAGGAGTAAGAATTTTAGGTAGCATATTAGGTTCTAACATTGGCTCCAATTGGGGATGATGTCCTCCCTGTGAGGCATCAAGAACCTATAGACCAGTGTCGTTCATTTCCTGTAACTTACTGACAAACTACTCATGTAACTGTTCATGTAGATCTATTATGCTTATATTTGGTGAAAACTCCTGAAAATGATTTTGTGCCTGAAATTCTCGAAATGATTGCTAAATTGCCAACTAATCCTTCTCCTCGAAATCTAGATCATCCAAATATTCTGCCACACTTCAATCTAGAATGAATTGCACAAATCATACCCTGGAATCTAGGGTTGATCTTTAACCAATGATTCATACACCTTGAAATATGGAATTGTTTGCTTGAAACCTAGAAATAAACTTTCGTATTGATATTCCGACTTAAATCTCGAATTGTTATAAACCAATTGCTCACCTTAAATCTCATAACTTTGACCTCGATCCATATCTGAGCAAATATTTAATATTTAGCAACATAAGAAAACTTTAATTGGGAAGTTACTTTGGATTTACCACAATTAGAAATCTCATGGAAACTCAAAACCTGTTACAGGAAATTCTGTAGTGAATCTACATATTTCTGTATGGTATGTGCTGTAGATTGTCTTGATTTCCTGTAGTGGTCCTATAACTAGCATCAAAACTTGTGCTACTTCTTCATTTTCACTAAAACCTGATATCATATAAACCAAATCAAAAGGATATTCTATTGCTTCGAGCAAGTGATCTATTCAATCCCTTGTTGATAACACTTGCTCATAAAATGTAGTTTTTATGAAACCATCACTGAAAGTTGTAACATGCCCTGCTCATCCAACAAATTACACATTGAAAACCAGAACTACCAAGCAACTGATAATAAACACACTATTCCTTTTTCTCCTTTGGGATATGGAGTCTCATTCAGCTAAGCTACTGCACACCAAATCAAACTGAAAACCAAATGCTTAAAAAATCGAGCTTATTTATGTACATTTCCTATTTTAACCAATTGAATGATTTGCTCAAGAGTAAGCAAATTTCCCGTGCAACCAATTTAGTAGTTTTGTGACCAAAAGAACCTCCTCTCCACAACTGATCAATAAATCACACCAGAAACATAACAACTGCCACCAAAATTTCTTTGGAAAATAATACTCACCGAGACATGTTGGTGGTATCTCAAAATATGAAACCATTGAAAATTGTGAAAAATGGAACTCCAACAAAACTGCTACAAGATGTTCAAAATCAAGAAAAAAATTCTGTTGATCTAAAAGATATGTATTCCATTGCATAAGCTCTGCTTCAGTAAGAAAATAATGATCATTTTGTTTCTTCATAAACAAATATTGAATAGTATTGACTTCATAACAGTTAGGAAAAACAAGACCCCTTGAGAGTGTTCTAGATTCTTGAATTTCAAAAGTTTTAATTCATGCTAAATTCAAAATCTGATCTTAATCATCCATCTGAAAAATGTCAGATTGAAAATGACAACGCAAAGAGATTTCTTCAAATTGGTAATATTCTTCTTGCAATGAAAACCGTTGACCAAAACTTGAAAACACATAAGCCTAAATCTCATTATCAACAAAAAAAAGTTCGTTGATCTCCAATTTCAACAGCAAGACGTTTTGGAGTAACAACTTTCTTTACAACAAATTTCTCCTGTAACAATTTTCTAATAGGAATTAAAAGGTTCCTACTACTATGAACAGTAGGTCCTCTAAGATGTGAAGTTGTGAACATATACAATTACCCTTTGCACAAGTATCTTCATGAAAATGTAAAGAAAAATCATCCCTCTGCTCGTGACTAGATTTGTTTTTCTAATTTGCATATAGAATCATTTTGCTGATATAAACTATGAGCATACGCAATTTTTACATCTTTGATCATAGGAAAAACTGATTCAGTAGTTTTAAGATCCGGATAAAAATTGAAACATGACAATGATGTATCATTATACTGAAAGGAATACAAACGAAATGATTTAATCTTTGCTATTTATAGACTTTCTCCTTTTTTTCTACAAACAAATCTTCATCCCAGATCTGATCTTGAAATTTTCTACAAGCCCAAAAGTTGTTCTCAATCTCCTAAGCATCAATAAACATCTGTAGGAAAGTTAAAAATCTCCTATGTTTGAGATAAAATGCTATGTCAGAATGATGGGATGTAGCATAAAATAACTAGGAAACAATTTTAGAGAGTTGGATTTCTTAAGGCTTACGGATATTAAAACTATGGAATCGACTGTTGAACTTGGTAACAATTTAATCTTTCCTTTTCTTCATAGTAGAAAATTAAGAAAGCTACTAATCATAAAATTGGTTTTCACCCCAATATCTTAGGAAACAATAGTGAAAGTCAGTCCATGAACCTATTGAATTTTCCTCTAAATGTCTAAACTAAAGTCTAGCATCTCCGTGTAAAGACTTGGAGAATGTTCTCATGAACACATCCTCATGAATGATTTCAAAGTTGTTTGTGAAACATTGGAAGGCTTCCATATGTTTCTCAACTGTAATATGATATTCTCCATAGAACTTAAGAAGGTATTCTATAAAATTGGGAGGATATATGGAGGGTAAATGCCAACTTCAAAGGTCTATAACCTTCTCGAATCTTGGATTGAACTTTAGTAAGCTGATTACAAGGGATGGTGAATTAGCTTGACTGTCAATAGGTCTACAAGATTGGTCATGTTTTGGAGAGATTGGGATTTGGACATCATTTTCTTCAGTAGGTTTAGATGAATATAATCAAATCAAGATTGATAATAAAAAAAAGGAAAATTTTCTTTTCTTAAGGAGTGATAGACAACGATAGGCTTATGATCATATGATTGTACAAATAAAATTATAACCTTTTTTCACATGCAACGGAAAATATAGTAAATAACTAATGAATAAGAATATGATTTCTTTGAAAAATCTCATGACTTGATACCTGGTCAATGCATTTTTCCTTTTCATTTTCTATGAGGAGGGCTTTTCTTCTAGTGGAGTATTTTGATCGTGGAGTTTCCAGGTGAATGATCTGCAGTAAGACCTGGTGTATAGTTCTTGTTCACCATTAAGAAGTAGATCTACTCGTGTATGTTGTAGTATGTACACCTAGGGGAATTAACTTAGTGACTTCTCTCCCCAACAACTACGACAAAACATGTTATCCCTAAAATTTGTACCAGACTGCTAGGCCACAAAACTAGGGCACTTCAGTTTTTGTATTGACTAATTTGTGATGTTTAGTTAGGTCACATGTCAAGGATCAAATATCAAGTTTTAGACAACCAACAAGTAACATATCATTGATTCAAACGCATACTTGTTGTAGGTTAAACTTGACCACATGGATGAGGAATCGAGATAAAGATGTAAATACATAAAATAACTAGCTCTAAAATTTATATATTCACAAGAAGAAATTCTAATTCATAACAGTGTTGGAACTAGAATATCATATAAGAATACAAAGCATCAACTTCAAGAAATACACATTAAACATTAATGTAATTTGATATGAAACAAGTAAATAACTAATGCAGTGCAAAAGCTAAACCTGTATCCAGTATAAGAAGCAATATATACAATATAAGGAGAGCACAATACAATCTACAACAAAATTGATCTGTGAGCATGCATATATTACTGAATACAAAAGCTTGTCTTTACAGTGTATCAAACGACCCTTTACGACCTCATAGCTCCAACCTCTCTGCTTTCCCCCAAGGAAGAACAAGAACCCCTCTTTCATTCACTATTCTTGTTTAAATAAAAATTACAATGCTTAATTGAAAATAACTAATTCAAACTGAGATCCTAAATATTGGGATATGATCCTAATTTGTAGCCAAAAACAGGATCTAATATCTAGGTCGAATTGATGAGGTGGTTGATTGTGTTTTTTAGCCAAATGAAATTTGTGAATTTCTGAAAAATCCACTTCAGAGATCCACTTGTAGCTCCCAAACGGTTTACTATTTCGGGAAACTACCTCTCGTATCACCTAATTGAGCCCATGCTTGAAAAAAACCCTTGTTTTAGTTTTTTAGATTCATCTTCATTTCTCAAAAGACACGCCTGAAGTTGATCGCTAAAACAATCACCTACAAGAAATTCTGCAGCACTTCTGCAAATTTCTATGTGTAAGGCACTACAAAATATCTGAATTTCCTGTAGTGGTCATTTTATTGGTATCTAGACTTGCACTATTTTTTAGTAGCTCCTTTATCTTCAGTTAGATATTGTGAATATGTCCAACCCCAAGTACTCATATGCCAAATTTTAATAGAGAACCTTCTTTGATGTGTCAAGCTATCAAGAAATTGCCTTGGAAACTTCCGTCCTAGAAGTACATTGGGCCTTCAAGAATCCACTTGGCCTGTAATATTAGAAACTTCTCTAGTGATGTCCCCAACATATACACAACTTTTGAGTTCAAATCAACAACATCAGGCTTGATAATTAATCTAGTAAGAACAATATTTGTAAAGTTCCTTTTCAGGCCTAGAAATATGAGAACTAACAACACCCAGGTCAAAATCTTGTAATGTATCAACTACAGAAATATGCTGGTTTTCAATTTTCTTAATGATAACTTGTTCATTTAGAATCAAACTAAGCTCAACCCATAGCTAGTGTAATTTTTCCGGCTGTAGATTATCCAAAATGTTGTTCGGAGGCAGAATATGTTGCATTTGAGCTTTAAAGAAGGATACCATGAGTGATTTAGGTTTAAAAGATTAAGAATTTTAGGGGACAAATTTAGGTGCTAATACTTCCAAATTCAAACTTGTACTTGAATGTATATACATTTGATCAATAAATGTAAGTTTTGTGGCAGGTGATGTATTTGTTGTTACTACACCCTTAGGTAATGAAGAAAACATCACAAATTATTTAACATGATGTACACAAATTAAAAGCAGATTGTTTTGACCTTGTCATTATTTCAGGTACCAAATTGGCCGCCTGGTTTTCATGGGTCAATTTTTTGAAAAATAAAAAAATAAGGAAATTATATTATTTATCAAGAGTATATTCCTGAGTATATGTCTTGTCGATACACAAATTTGGTGGTGGCAACTTGGATACATATCATGGCAATCAAGATGAAGAGTGGTGAAGAAAACAGTTGGAATAAGGTCGAAGCTAACCATGACCATATTATGGAGACTTGCATTGCTATAATCCATTGGTCAGAAGAATGATTTTCAGAATATGATTTGTACTAATTTTCAGACTATTCAATCTGGTATCAATATTTCACATGGTATCAATGACTCTATTATGTATCTATTTTAATTGTAAATGAGATTGTAAGTTGCAATTTTATATGTATAATTAATAATTTCTTAAAGAGTAATTGTACAATTGTAATGTGTGTATGTCTAAATTTCTTAAAAAGTATTTGGAGAATTGTAATTTGTAATGGTGAAATTTTGTAAATTATAATTATAATTACAATAGTAGATTGTATATTGTAAAACGCAATTCTAATTGTGACTTGGTAGATTTTAATTTGTAACTTGTTCTATTGTAATTTGTAATTTTAATTGTAGTTTGTAAATTGTAATTGTAATTGTTATTGTTAATTGAAACTAGCATTATGAATTGTAATTTTTTTTTTTAAATAGTAATTTGTAAATCTAATAATTGTTATTGATGTTGTTGTCGGAGAAACCACAATATCAAAATGACCAAGTCAACGTTTTGGATCCATATCAGGATTCATCATCAGGACAATTGTCGAATGTGGAGAGGGTGAGAATCATTGATAAATACACCTGGTAGAAAAAGTCTAAGGTCGGCCACGGAAACTAGGGTTTGCTAGGTTAAATTTTTTATTAATTTTATTTTAATTTCAAAATGTGCGGAAAAATTATTATTTAATATATTTCTCAAAAACAAAAAAATGTTTATATTATTAAAATTTTCTATACAATTGCTAAATTAAGACAATATTTAATTTTTTTTTTAAAACTTAAGGATAAACTAAAAAGAAACAAACTTTTTTAATAATTAATTATTTAAGAAGTTTATAAGGTGGTCATTTTTATTATTATTAAAAAAAAAATTAATATAAAATATAGTGTGTCAAAATTAAAATGTTGAAATATATTTATTATTAATAATAAATTTTTTATTATTAATAAATTTTATTTTAAAATGATTATTAATATGTCAAACTTAGGGAATGAAATTTCTTCTTTTTATTTTATTTGAATTTTAATTTTTAATTTTTATTTTAACTCATAATAATTTTTTTTTATTGAAATGTGAAAGAAATCTTTTAGGTCAAATTTAGGACAAAGAAAGGTCTAAAAGGTTAAAATGTTGATTTTAATTTAATTTTAAAATTCCTAAAGTTTTAAATTGATTTTAAAATGATCTTTCAATTTTAATTTTAAATTTTAGGGTATTTTAAAAATTAAGGTTTTATTTAAGGACAAGGAAGGAGGACAAAGGAAGAAAGGAGAAGGGCTTGAAAGAGGAAAAAGGGGGAGAAGGGAAAAGGTTAAGGGACAGAGTGGCCTTTCCGATTGAGAATAGAGGGAAGCCAACTAGTGCTCACCTCGAGGCCACCATCCCTATTTAGATTGTGTGGAAGTTTGATAATTTCTAAGGCCTCTCTAAATTTTCTTTTAAAATAGTGGTCTTCTTTCGCGAGGATAATGGTGTCTTCCAGGCAAATGTGATGTTTGGTTTTGGCAACATATTCCGCAAGGGCTGAGGAACAGATACGTTTTTTTCTAAGCTCCGCCCCATGTTCTTTTAACTGTGCGTGGAAAGAACATCCCGTCTCACCTATATAGCTGATCTTGCACGAACAAGGGATCTTATAAACCCCTTTGAATTGTGTATGATCAATCGGATCTTTAACGGATCTCATTATTTTCTTAATGGTCTCTAGGGGTTTGAATGAGGTCATAATGTTGTTCTTATTGAGAATCCTAGAGATCTTATCAGTCACCCCTTGTATATAAGGTAAGTAAGCTCGTGGGTTGGTGGTGGTCTTGTTGTCAGAAGTTTTCAAACTCGTAAGGCTCTTGTTGTGGGTTTTGCCAAGGGTCTTCGTGATGACCTTGGGTTTGTAACCTATGTTTGTGAAGACTTCTTTGAGGTGGTCTTTCTCCTTTTTAATATGTTCTGAATCCGCGATCCTGGAGGCTGTCACTGCCAAGGTGTTGAGAACACTGTAATATCCCAAATCCCGATATTTTCTATTTCTAAGCAGATATGCTGATACAACCGTGCATGCAAACTGCCATGCAAAAATCCCTATTTTATAGCAAAAATTAGGGTTAGGATTTGTGAGATAGAATGAACACTTACCATTGATAAGCGGGCTGGACTGCTCTTGAGAGAGTAAGCAAGTGTCAAGAATTGAATTGGAGACAGACATATATCTTCTACTTTCGATGAAACCCCAGCAACAAGAACCCAGATAAGATAAGGGTGACGTTTTCAGTGAAGGAGGTGTCCGATGAAGCTGTCGATTTGCAGGACTGATAGCCTTCTCGTGCCGGAGAGAATGCCTGGTACATGCAAAATTTCTGAGGTCTCTAGGCAGGCTAGCGAATTGTTCCAGAGAGACAGCTGCTCACGCCCCCCTGATCCCGAAATAGCTGATAACTGCTCCGGATGAGTACGGTCGGATCTAATAGTCATTGGGTATCAGAGTAAGATGCTGATGATGAGAACGGTGCCTGAGTTTCGAAGTAAAGCTGAGATCTGAAGACCCAGCAACTGATTAGGGCTTTCTGGCTGAAAACCCCCCTTACGGCTGCACACTTGTCCCTGCAACAATCTATACTGTATACTGGATAACTATGAATGATTGTAAGAGCAAATGGTGAACCTGTATGGCTTACCCTGAATGAGACTAGGGCAGATGTTTCACTGCCGAAACCCCACTAGCTGAAGACTCTGTCTCCAACCCCAACTGCTGTGCTGCACGTTGTGCTGCTATCCAAGAGCTCCCAAAATAATAATCATCGAAAGTGAAATCTCCTTTCGCTTTATCCTCCTTTTATAACTTTCAACTGTGAAAACCCTAATCTTTGACCTAATTAGATCACTTTATCTTCTAATTTGCAGTTGACTTGCATGCATGCGGATGTAGACCTAATGAGTGCATGCATCATTAGATAATGCTTGGATGGCATGCACAAAGGTGGCCTTTGGCCCCGGTGGCCCTTCTTGACCTAATGATGATGCCCTAGATGTTCTATGGGTGGCATCAATCCTTAGCTGATTCCCTAACTGTCAGTAACCGCTCGAACCCACAGGAATCACATAGGTTAGCGGTTTTGGGCCTCAAGGCCTAGTTGAAAGAGGACATTACAGTCCTCCCCGCTTGAGATTGCTTGTCCTCAAGCAACTTCAAACTGGGATGCTGCAATACCTGTTCACCTTCCCAGGTGGCATCCTCTGGCGGTAGTTCTTTCCATTGAACCAAGTACTCTCTGATTACCCTGTTCCTGAGCTTCCTTTCTCTAGTCTGTATGATCCGTTCGGGAATCAGTATCAATAGTCCTTCATCATCTAAAGGAGGTAATTTTGTAGATGGAGCAATGTGTTGCCCAAGGGTCTTCTTCAGGTTAGATACATGGAACACATTGTGAATTTTGCTTTCATGTGGAAGTTCTAGTTCATATGCCACCTCTCCCACTTTCCTGATTATTCTGTACGGTCCATAGAAGCAAGGTTTTAACTTCTCTAATCCTTTCTTTTTGAGTGAGGACTGTCTGTAAGGTTGGAGCCTTAAGTATACCAAATCCCCTACCTCAAAGCTCCGCTCAATCCTGTGTTTATCGGCATACAACTTCTGTTGATTCTGGGCTGTTTGTAAATTTTCCTTCAATAGTTTCAGAATGTCTTGACTGTCCTGTATCCAATCCTTAGCCTTAGGAGCCCTACTATCTCCAAATGCCAAATATGCATAGTCCAAGGCCTCGTAACCATATAATGCCTTAAAAGGAGTCATCCTTATAGACATGTGATAGGTAGTATTGTAGCAATACTCCCCTAGGTGTAGCCATTTGATCCAGGTTTGCTGCTGCCCAGCTACATAGTTCCTTAAATATCCTTCGATCCACTTGTTGACTATTTCCGTTTGTCCATCACTTTGGGGATGATAACTCGTACTAGTAGCTAGTTTGGTCCCCACCAATCTGAACAGTTCCTGCCAGAAGGCACCTGTGAATCTACTATCCTGATCACTGACAATGGTCTTAGGTAACCCGTGTAACCTGAAGACCTCCCTGAAGAATAACTCGGCTACTTGAGCTGCCGAGTAGTCCGATGATATCGAAAAGAAATGTGCAAACTTGGTTAGTCTGTCAACTACTACATATAAATAATCTCGCCCTTGGACTTTGGGCAATCCTGAAATAAAGTCCATGGAGATGCTTTCCCACTTCTATTCTGGAATCGGTAGTGGCTGGATTAACCTTGCTGGATTGGTGTTCTCAATCTTGTTCTGCTGACAGATGCTACATTCCCGTACATGCTGCATAATTTCCCCCTTGAGGCCCTTCCATGAGAACCTCTCTCGGATCTTCCTGTAGGTCTTTAAGAAACCTTGATGCCCTGATAAAGGAGAATCATGGGCTGCCTGAATGATCTTTTTCCTCAATGTGGATTCTGGGACGAGGTATATCCTGTTTTTGTAATAGATGATGTCATCAACAATCCTGTACCTGTCATCCTAAATTTGCTTGTCCAATAATTCGCAAGCGAATTTATTTTTGGAGTATTCTACTAAGAGAAGTGCCCTCCAATCTGTGGATATATTACTGAGAGATAATGCAGCGGGGCGCCTGGATAATGCATCAGCTACTACATTATTCTTACCTTTTACATACTCGATCTCGAAATCATAGGCTTGTACTTTGCTGACCCATTTCTGCTCTCGCTCATTCAGTTCCTTCTGCTCCAGGAAATACTTGAGGCTGTTATGATCAGTTTTGATTTTGAACTTACTGCCCACCAGGTACTATCTGAATTTTGTGAGAGCATGTAAGATGGCTAGCATCTCTTTGTCATATATGGAGTAATGGCGCTCGTAGTTCTTCAGTTTACGGCTCTCGAATGCAATAGGGTGATGGTTTTGCATCAACACTGCTCCTAACCCTTCCCTTGAGGCATCACATTCTACTACAAAGGGTTGTGAGAAGTCTGGTAATGCTAAAACTGGACAGGAACTCATAATAACCTTCATCTCCTCGAAAGTTTTCTGTGCTAAGTCTGTCCAAGTGAACGCTCCCTTCTTTGTGAGATCTGTGAGGGGTGCTGCAAATTGGGAGAATCCCTTAACATACCTTCAGTAATAAGTGCACAGACCCAAGAACCCTCTCAATTCTATAACTGTTTTTGGCGCAAGCCAATCTCTGATAGCTCGAATTTTATCCATATCAACCTGTACTCCTTCTGCATTGATTATGTGTCCTAAGTACAACATTTCCTTCATGCCAAACTCACACTTGGACATTTTTGCATAAAGCGAATGCTCTTCTAAAATACTCAGTACTTCATCTAGGTGTTTCAGATGCTCTTCCCATGTTTTGTTGTAAATCAGAATGTCATCAAAGAATACTAGCAAAAACTTACGTAGCTGTGCTCTAAAGGTGTGGTTCATGCATGACTGGAAAGTGGCTGGGGCATTGGTAATTCCAAAGGGCATGACCAAAAACTCATAGTGACCATAGTGACAGCGAAAAGCTGTTTTGGAGATGTCTTGGTCCCTTACCCTGATCTGATGGTATCCCGAGCGAAGATCAATCTTGGAGAAGTATTTAGCTCCCCGAAGCTCATCCATGAGTTCGTCAATTCTGGGAATGGGATACCTGTTCCTGATGGTATTTTTGTTGAGTGCTCGATTATCGATGCACATTTGTAGTGTACCATCCTTCTTTTTGACCAATACTACTGAGGATGCAAAGGGGCTAGAACTGGGCCGAATATATCCAAGCTCTAGTAATTCTTTGATTGTTTTCTCAATCTCATCCTTGTATCTTTTGGGATGCCTGTAAGGAGTGGTGATGACTACTTGTGTCCCATCCTCTAGCTTGATGATGTGCTCAAAACCTCGGTCTGGCGGTCTACCTGATGGAAGGTCACCAAAAACCTTTTCATGTTTTTGTAGCAAGGTTTGAATGTCACTTGGCTGTTGTGTGCTGGTCTCTGGGGGTTTCCTAAAGGTGACCAAACATTCTGCAGCCCATTCTATATCATCTTGTCGAAGTACTGCCTCCATTCTCTGAGACGAGGCCGGTTTTGGGGGATAAGTGTTCATGCCCCTCAAAACTACCCGTTTGCCATCTGGCCCCTGGAATTCCATTTCCATCGCCCTGTAGTCTGTAGTGTATTTCCCTATAGAATAAAGCCACTGAACACCCAATACTACATGAGTATCTGATAAATCCACTACATAGAAAGAGTCTGTCATCTGATAGTTACCTAAGGTGACATTCAGTTTTGGAATCCAGTAGTTGCAGTCCATGCTGGAGTTCCCGGATATTGCTACAGTGAATCCTTTGAACTTCTTGGTCTGAATACCCCTCTTGGCTACCCAAGCGGAGTCAATGAAATTGTGGGTGGCTCCCCCATCAATCAATACTCCGACTCTGTGACCCTGTACTACTCCCCTGACCCTGAGAGTATGGAATCTTGGTACTCCAGATAATGTAGCAATGAATCCCTCTGGTGTATCACCCTGGTGTGATTCCTCCTCAGCTGCCCATAGTTCTTCTGTAGCTTCCTGCTCATAGTCATCCTCATCACTGTCCGAATATACCTCAATGTAGTGATCCTTCGCCTTCCCTGCACACCTGTGTCCTGGCACCCATGGTTCCTAACAAGTGAAGCATAGTTTCTTCCTTCTCAAATCTTTCCTAGTGTCCTCGTCTAACCATGTTTTTTTGGGAACATCTGGCTGGAAAGGTTTCTTGTCCTTGTCCCTAACAGGAAAATTGGTTTTCAATAGAAACTTGTTTTTGGGGACAGAATCCTGAAGATCTCTGGCTCTGCTAATGGCATCTTGTTGAGTGAGGGGGTTGTAGGCTTTCACCCATCCCTGTAGTGGCTCTATGAGGGCCTCCGTGAATAACATAGTCAACCTGTTCTCTGACACATTTGTTACCATGACTGCTATCCTCTGAAATTCTGAGATGAAGGCTTCTGTACTACCGGTCTGTTTGAGTTGAACCAACTCCCTGAAATGTATCTCTGGTCCTTCCTGTCAAACCTCTCTATGAGCCTCTGAGTGAACTCACCGTAGGAGTGTATGGTGTTGTGACCCAATGTCACCAATCCGTGGTACCACCACTCGTGAGCTACTCCGTCCAGGTGAAGTGTAGCCAATTTAATGGCATCTGTCTCTGTCATGGGATTGAATTGGAAATAGGTATCCAACTTTTGAACCCATATCCTCACTGATCCTCCGCGAGTCCCATCAAAGTTCAGGATGGTCAACCTGCCCAAGGTCTTCTACAACTCATAGTTGTGATTGAAACCCTTGTTGAAATTCCTGGGTCTGTTCCTATTCTTAATGTTGCAGAAATATGAAAAAGACATCGTAGCATGAAACTCATCTCCTAAGTCCATAGACTCCTGTAAATAAGCCCCAAAAGGCTCGCTCGGTTCTACCTGCATGACCGAACCACCTATTGTATCTGCCAAGAAGTGAGGCACGGTAGGCCTGTTGGAAGGTCTACTATATATGTGCGGAGTATTTTGAATATTAGTGTACGCAATAAGTTCCACTGCTGCTTGTAGACCCCTGATCTATCGGTGAGGGAGGTGTACTGTTGATACCTATCTCTAGTTTCGCCGATAGTCTGTTGATTGCATTGAGTACATCTTTTTGTCCTTTTGCTAAGTCTTGCAATGCAGAGACTAGGCTATGAAACTCCATCCTATCCTCTTCTTCTCTCGTTCCTTTTCCCCTATTCGAGTGTATACCTGTTTGTTCCATATCTGAATTGGTATCTTCTAGTTGGATATCCTCAAACTCCCCTGTGTATCTACTCTTCCTCCTCCTATAGGTTACAAAAGGGTCTCCTTCTGTATTCATCTAAGTTTCATTTCTTAAGCCCACAGCTGGCCAAGAAGATAGCTCTGATACCACTGTAATATCCCAAATCCCGATATTTTCTATTTCTAAGTAGATATGCTGATACAACCGGGAATGCAAACTGCCATGCAAAAATCCCTATTTTATAGCAAAAATTAGGGTTAGGGTTTGTGAGATAGAATGAACACTTACCATTGATCAGCCGGCTGGACTGCTCCTGAGAGGGTAAGCAAGCATCAAGAAATGAATCGAAGATAGACAGATATCTTCTGCTTTCGGTGAAACCCCACCAGCAAGAACCTAGATCAGATAAGGGTGATGTTTTCAGTGAAGGAGGTGTCCGATGAAGCTGTCGATTTGCAGGACTGATAGCCTTCCAGTGCCGGAGAGAATTCCTGGTACATGCGAAATTTCTGAGGTCTCTAGGCAGGCTAGCGAATTGTTCCAGAGAGATAGCTGCTCACGCCCCCCTGATCCCGAAATGGCTGATAACTGCTCCGGATGAGCACGGTCGGATCTGATAATCACCGGGTATCGGAGTAAGATGCTGATGATGAGAATGGTGCCTGATTTTTGAAGTAAAACTGAGATCTGAAGACCCGGCGACTGATTAGGGCTTTCTGGCTGAAAACCCCACTTACGACTGCACACTTGTCCCTGCAACAATCTATACCGTATACTGGATAACTATGAATGAATGTAAGAGCAAAAGGTGAACCTGTATGGCTTACCCTGAATGAGACTAGGGCAGATGTTTCACTACCGAAACCTCGCTAGTTGAAGACTTTGTCTCCAACCCCAACTGCTGTGCTGCTATCTAAGAGCTCCCAAAATAATAATCATCAAAAGTGAAGTCTCCTTTCGCTTTATCCTCCTTTTATAACTTTCAACTGCGAAAACCCTAATATTTGACCTAATTAGGTCACTTTATCTTCTAATTTGTAGTTGACTTGCATGCATGCGGATGGAGACCTAATGAGTGCATGGATCATTAGATAATGCTTGGATGGCATGCACGAAGGTGGCCTTTGGCCCTGGTGGCCCTTCTTGACCTAATGATGATGCCCTAGATGTTCTATGGGTGGCATCAGTCCTTAGCTGATTCCCTAACTGTCAGTAACCGCTCGAACCCACAGGAATCACATAGGTTAGCGGTTTTGGGCCTTAAGGCCTAGTCGGAAGAGGACATTACAAACACCTATCTTTTGGGAAGGATGGTGGTGGGAGTTTGCATGGAGGTAGCTATCCTTGTGAGTCTTTTTAAGGAACACCTCGTGTCCAAGAGTGCCATCTTCTTTTCTCGTAAGGAGGACATCTAGAAATGGGATGCTCCCGTTTTCCTCAAGTTCCATTGTGAATTTGATGTTGGGGGAGATACTGTTAAGGTGTGTTAGGAATTTCCTGAGTTCATCTTCACCATGTGGCCAAACCACATTCGTATCATCCATGCACCGTTCCATTTTGATGGTTTTAGAGGATAGGAGTCCAGGGCTTCTCTCTCAAATTTTTCCATAAAGAGGTTTGCAACTATGGGTGAGAGGGGGGATCCCATGGCTATACCTATGGTTTGCTCATAAAATTCACCTTGGAAGCTGAAGAAGGTTGATCTTAGGCAGATTTCTGCAAGCTTGGCTGTGTGAGGGTCAGTGGCATCCTTGATAACCTGGATTGCTTCATCTAAAGGTATCTTTGTGAAGAGTGAGACCACGTCAAAGCTTAAAATTATGTCCTTAGGTTCTAATTTCTCATCTTTGATTAGTTCGACAAAATGGCTTGAGTCCTTAATGAAGGAATCAGTATTTCCAACCAAGGGACCTAAAACTTTGGCTAAGTGTTTGGCAAGCTCATAGGTGGGGGAATCCTATAGTGTTGACGATAGGCCGGAGCGGGACCCCTTCTTTGTGGATTTTGGGGAGGCCATAAATCCTGGGAGTGATGTCTCTGGTGGGGATAAGGCGTTTTTTCGAATACTCATCTAAATTGGAGTTCATAATCGCTTTCTTGACTTCTTTAGTTACTCTAGAGATCGGATTGCTACTTAGTTTCCTATAGATTCCACTATTGGTGAGGTGGTCAAGCATTTTAATATTGTAGTCTGCTCTATCCAAAATCACATTGGATCCACCTTTGTCCACTTTAAGAATAACTGTCATATCGTTGCAACTCACACCAGCGTAGATTGCATCCAACGATATGACAACATTCGGTGAGATGGCAGCAAATGATATGACAGTTTTTGGTGATTTGGCAGCAAACAATTGTTTAACAAACGATGGCATGACAATTGAATCATGTCTGAACCCTGACAATACATTAATTCATAGGGCAAACAATACATTAGTGCATAGGGCAAATCATGGTAATGATCTTGGATCAAGTTTAAACCCCAGTGTGTGGAAAAATACACTTGCGCAAAATACAAACTGTGGTAAGACAACATTCAGTGAGATGGCAGCAAACAATATGACAGTTTTTGGTGATTTGGCAGCAAACAATTGTTTAACAAACGATGGCATGACAATTGAATCATGTCTGAACCCTGACAATACATTAATGCATAGGGAAAACAATACATTAGCGCATAGGGAAAATGATGGTAATGATGTTGGATCGAGTTTAAACCCCAACGTGTGGAAAAATACACCTGCACAAAATACAAACTGTGGTAAGAAAGCATATGATGGGAAGAAATTGGTGAACCTCTCCAGCCACACGCTAGATAGTGCTGAATCCATTATTTTGAAGAAGGGTCTCAATTTTGCCACAGCCCCCCAAAACCATTCCCATTGAATCCATTATCTACAACATTGAGGATAGAATCCAAAATTTGAACACTCTTCATCAAGAAACAATAAGACAGGAGTGTGCAGTAGTATTGAGAAAAGCCAAGCCACCCAAACGCAACATTACAAAAGAAGAAGAGCGTGCCTTAAGAAACCTGAGGGCTAATGAAGACATAGTTATTCTTAAGGCAGACAAAGGTGGAGCCACTGTGATTTTGGATAGAGCAGACTACAATATTAAAATGCTTGACCACCTCACCAATAGTGGAAGCTATAGGAAACTAAGTAGCAATCCGATCTCTAGAGTAACTAAAGAAGTCAAGAAAGCGATTATGAACTCCAATTTAGATGAGTATTTGAAAAAACGCCTTATCCCCACTAGAGACATCACTCCCAAGATTTATGGCCTCCCCAAAATCCACAAATAAGGGGTCCCGCTCCGGCCTATCATCAACACTATAGGATCCCCCACCTATGAGCTTGCCAAACACTTAGCCAAAGTTTTAGGTCCCTTGGTCGGCAATACTGATTCCTTCATTAAGGACTCAAGCCATTTTGTCGAACTAAGCAAAGATGAGAAATTAGAACCTAAGGACATAATTTTAAGCTTTGACGTGGTCTCACTCTTCACAAAGATACCTTTAGATGAAGCAATCCAGGTTATCAAGGATGCCACTAACCCTCACATAGCCAAGCTTGCAGAAATCTGTCTAAGATCAACCTTCTTCAGCTTCCAAGGTGAATTTTATGAGCAAACCACAAGTGTAGCCATGGGATCCCCCCTCTCACCCATAGTTGCAAACCTCTTTATGGAAAAAATTGAGAGAGAAGCCCTGGACTCCTATCCTCTAAAACCATCAAAATGGAAGAGGTACGTGGATGATACGAATGTGGTTTGGCCACATGGTGAAGATGAACTCAGGAAATTCCTAACACACCTTAACAATATCTCCCCCAACATCAAATTCACAATGGAACTTGAGGAAAACGGGAGCATCCCATTTCTAGATGTCCTCCTTACGAGAAAAGAAGATGGCACTCTTGGACACGAGGTGTTCCGTAAAAAGACTCACGCTGATAGCTACCTCCATGCAGACTCCCAGCACCATCCTTCCCAAAAGATAGGTGTTCTCAACACCCTGGCAGTGAGAGCCTCCAGGATCACGGATTCAGAACATATTAAAAAGGAGAAAGACCACCTCAAAGAAGTCTTCACAAACATAGGTTACAAACCCAAGGTCATCACGAAGACCCTTGGAAAAACCCACAACAAGAGCCTTACGGGTTTGAAAACCTTTGACAACAAGACCACCACCAACCCACGAGCTTACTTACCTTATATACAAGGGGTGACTGATAAGATCTCTGGAATTCTCAATAAGAACAACATTACGATCTCGTTCAAACCCCTAGAGACCATTAAGAAAAGAATGAGATCTGTTAAAGATCCGGTTGATCATACACAATTCAAAGGGGTTTATAAGATCCCTTGTTCGTGTAAGATTAGCTATATAGGTGAGACGGGGCGTTCTTTCCACACGCGGTTAAAAGAACATGGGGTAGACATTAGAAAAGAATGTATCCGTTCCTCAACCCTTGCGGAACATGTTGCCAAAACCAAACATCACATTTTCCTGGAAGACACCATTATCCTCGCGAAAGGAGACCACTATTTTAAAAGAAAATTTAGAGAGGCCTTAGAAATTATCAAACTTCCACACAATCTAAATAGCGATGGTGGCCTCGAGGTGAGCACTAGTTGGCTTCCCTCTATTCTCAATCAGAAAGGCCACTTTGTCCCTTAACCTTTTCCCTTCTCCCCCTTTTTCCTCTTTCAAGCCCTTCTCCTTTCTTCCTTTGTCCTCCTTCCTTGTCCTTAAATAAAACCTTAATTTTTAAAATATCCTAAAATTTAAAATTAAAATTGAAAGATCATTTAAAAATCAATTTAAAACTTTAGGAATTTTAAAATTAAATTAAAATCAACATTTTAACCTTTTAGACCTTTCCTTGTCCTAAATTTGACCTAAAAGATTTCTTTCACATTTCAATAATTTTTTTTATTATCAGTTAAAATAAAAATAAAAAATAAAAAATAAAATAAAAATAAAATAAAAATAAAAATAAAAAGAAGAAATTTCATTCCCTAAGTTTGACACATTAATAATCATTTTAAAATAAAATTTATTAATAATAAAAAAATATTAATAATAATAAATATATTTCAACATTTTGATTTTGACACACTATATTTTATATTAATTTTTTTTTTAATAATAATAAAAGTGACCACCTTATAAACTTCTTAAATAATTAATTATTAAATTTTTTTTTTTCTTTTTAGTTTCTCCTTAGGTTAAAAAAAAAAAATTAAATATTGTCTTAATTTAGCAATTGTATAGAAAATTTTAATAATATAAACATTTTCTTGTTTTTGAGAAATATATTTAAATAATAATTTTTCCGCACATTTTGAAATTAAAATAAAATTAATACAATTTTTAACCTAGCAAACCCTAACCTCCGTGGCCGACCTTTGACTTTTTCTACCCGGTTCCAGTATTTATCAATGATTCTCGCCCTCTCCACATTCGACATTGTCCTGATGATGAATCCTGATATGGATCCGAAACGTCGACTTGGTCATTTCGATACTGTGGTTTTTCCGACAACAACATCAATAACTTACCACCACAGAAATTTAGCAACTAATAATTGTTATTATATTGTTATTGTTAATTGAAACTAGCATCATGAATTGTAATTAAATTTGTAAATATAATCATTGTTATTATATTGTTATTGTTAATTGAAACTAGCATGAGTTCGTTTTCTTGTAAGTCGTAAATCTAATTAGATTGTAACTTGTAATCCTAATTGTAACTTGTAAATTATATCGGGCATCATGAATTGTAAATGGCAAATGAGTATAAGATAAATAACATAAACATTAAATGTGAACATAAGATAAATTACATAAACATTAAACATGAACATAAGATAAACCTATACAACTTTTAAAAGTTAATTTGTAACTTGTAACTTCTAATCCTAAACTTGTAACTTTTAATTGTAAAATTGTAAAATTGTAAATTGTACAATTGTTGACATAAACATGAACATAAGATAAAGTTAACATGTAGGTGCATAAACATAAACATACTTTATATATATAAATACCCATAAACATAAATAACAGACACACATCGTATATCCATGAAGAAAAAATATGATATGAAATAGTCCTTCATGTTCATAAAAAAGTACATGAATATATGTATACATAAAAAAACACAGGTATATATATGTGCATACCAATAAAAATAGTGTAACATGAACAAGTATTGTCAAATATGTGGACCAAGCCCTTGGTGGGATTTGTGGTCGTCCCCACCTTCGGTACCACTTGCACCATGCCCCTGTTAACATGGTGACACATGATAAAAAATGGTGTCTAAAGATGGGGATTGTAAAAATTAAAATATTGAACTTTGTAATATAGATTTTAATACTTGAAATTAGGTAGATGACATATTTTTAAAATATTTAAGTGGATGGATCAACTTACTTGACTTGAGTCCATGACGAGATTGTCTAAATCCTACTGTGTGGAAGCTCCAAGATGATATTGAGTCGATGTGTCCTCACTAGGATGATGCAGAGTCAACCTTTCCCACTCCTCTGTGAACATAACTGTAGTATTGACTCCCAGCTGTACTTTAGCCCATGTATGGTGACATCATGCATGTAATTAGTAAAAGAATAATAAATGAACATTATAAATTAAACATCAACTTGAATCCTATATTGCATTACAACATAGGTTATAATACCTCATTAACTAGGGGATGATGGCCAAAACCCGAGGGAGAATGCATCTCCTACTCATGTGCAATCCCCTTGCCTCTACCTTGTACAATTTGAGCAAGGGACAAGAGGAAAGTTACAATAAAATAATTGCAATTATACACATGTATGTAACTTACAAAGTTTAGATGAGGGAAATGACATATATACCATGGATACATCACCAAGGGAAATGGTGGGACACTCAACCAATGGGGAAGTGGCATGGAGCGAATCCATAAAGGTGGTCATATGCCTAGAGAAACAAAAAACAAACCAATGTTTCTCAATTGACTCTATTTTATGTACATATATTAAATATGATTTTTTAATGACGTATATTGAAAAAAACTTAAGTACGCAAATATACATGCTTTGTCGATGATGACCTACATCTCTCATACAGACGATAGTATGCATCTTGGGAACGCATAGCATGCACAACTAGAGTCTCACAGTCAAGCAATTGAATAATAGACACGTCCACCCATGGTAACTCGAGTGTTATAGGTCCATTTCATGGTCTAGGCCTCTCCTCATCAGGGATCAAATTTGAAGGGCAGGGTCCCATTTCACTTTGAAGGGTTGTAAGAAATTGAACCCTTCAATATTGGCATGTAAAAATAAATCATTCTTTTTATTTGAAAATGTAAGTGTACAACAAAATTCATTATTTATTAAAAAGTTGTAAAGAAAAAAAATTGTTAGAATTTTACCATTCAAGCTAGCATTATGTTAGGATCTTTTAACTGAGAGAATAACAAGTATAGCAATCAAAAACAAGAGACAATGAACACAATGTTTTTCCTCGAGGAAACCATAAATGGAGAAAACCCCGCAACTTCCTCAGAGATAGAATCAACACCAAAAGTAAAACCCCAAAACAATAAGATGATCTCCTGACAGCAGTAGCCTCTTTCTTTCTAGTCCCGGTGTCTTCTTCTTCCTCAACTATGCGCTACAACTGAGTGTGAGTGAGTGTGTGATAAATAGAGAGGCTCACTCTCTATTTATACTAATTCCTGACTTGACAATAACCTACTAGGGCTGAATTCTCTAGGAGTCTAATAACCCTAGTGCCCCGGAACTGCGGGGACTTTAACCCTTGATCAATAGGAGGGTTACCCACATTGAATTGATGTGACTTGTTTATATTATAGAACCTCCTGATAGGAACATCAAGGCATGACATGACTCAATTACATTACAGATACTTCCCGGAATAAACATCGAGGTACAATACATATAACATATACAAGTGAATACATTCCCAAGCTACATATACATCAATGCTCCCTCTTAACTAGGAAGGTATTCTCTCGACACAATTTGTCAGCACTAGTATTCTTCTCTGGATCATATCGTCATCTGCATCTTCAAGTCATCTTCATCCTGGATCTGGATCATCACTCGATCTCGATCATCAGCACTAGATCTAGATCATCACTTGATCTAGATCATCACGGGGACATCATCACTGGATCTGGATCATCACTCACTGGATCTGGATCATCACTCGATCTGGATCATCATTGCTGGATCTAGATCATCACTCGATCTGGATCATCTCGGAGATATCATCATTGGATCTGAATCATCACTCAATCTGGATCATCACTAGGTCATCATCATAGGTGTTATCTCATGATTCTTCTCGTCACAGGAAGTTTTACAGAGCCAGCCCTTTTTCATGCTGGCTGTAGGCCTAGCCTCCTTGTAGGTCTTCTTTAGCCCTTATATCTGACCCTAAGTCAGAATGGCTAGCACTCACATCTGACCATGAGAGGAACACATCCAACATCATGTCAGAAAGGCATAGCCCTTACATTCACCAACATGATAGTACTCAACTACTATCATCTGTGAAAAGGCTTAGCACTCACATCTGAACTTGACTCATCAGAAAGGAACAACACTCACATCTGACCTTGACTCGTTAGAAAGGCACGGCACTCACATCCACCAGCATGACAGTACACAACTACTATCATCTGTGGAAAGGCACAACACTTACATCTGACCTTGACTCATTAGAAAGGCACTTAGTCCTAGATTGAGGGTTCTTGGTAACTGACCAGGTTCCATTCAGAGAATGGAAATAGCCCTTATATCTGATCATGTAGGAACCAATCCTATAGTCATATCAAAATGGCTCAACACTCACATCTGACATGGAAGGAACCAATCCTCTCACCATGATAGAATGGAAACAACCCTTATATCTTATCAAGTGGGAACACATCCCTCAAACACATCAGAATGGCCTTGCACTTATATATGATCATGTGAGACTACATCTCACAGTCATAACATAATGGCCCTCAGTCCTAGACTGAGTATTCCTGGTAATTGACCAGGTACCTCCATTCAAAGAATGGAAATATCCCTTATATCTGATCATGTCGGAGCCAATCCTACAGTCACATCAAAATGGATCAGCACTCATATCTGACATGGAAGAAACCAATCCTCTCACCATGATAGGATGGCTCAGCCCTTACATATGACCATGGGAGGAACTAATCCTCACCATGTCAGAATGGCTCACGGACTCATCACTTCCCCTTGGGGGAAATCTCGATCTGGAGAACACCAAGCTTCTCCTTGAAGTACTCAAACTTCACTCTGGCTAATGGCTTCGTCAACACATCAGCTATCTATTTGTCCATTGTAACATACTGGAGCTTCACTACTCCCCTATGCACCATATCCCTGATATAGTGATACTTGATCTTGATATGCTTCAAATTGTCATGGAACACTGGGTTCTCCAACAACTTCACACAACTCTGGTTGTCGCAATATATACAAGTAGCATCCAACTGGAGATCAAATAAATTAGACAGTAGCTTTCGTAGACATACTACCTCACAACTAGCTAAACAGGTTGTGACATACTCTGCTTCAGTTTTACTTAGTGCCACACAGGATTGCTTCCTACTAAACTAAGAGATCACACCTGATCCCATACTGAAGCAGCACCCTGAGGTGCTCTTCCTATCGATGGCACTGCCTGCCCAATCTGAATCAACATAACCCTCCAGGTTAGTCTTCTGACTTGCCTCATACTTGATCCCATAATCAACTGTACCCTTCAGGTACCTCAGAATATGCTTTGCAGCAATCAAGTGAACATGTCTCGGATCTGTCAAGAACTGGCTCAAGGTGTTCACAACAAAGCAAATATCTGGTCTCGTGTTCGTTAAGTACATCAAGGACCCAATCATCTGATGATACATCATGGCATCAACCACTTCTGATAAAGCATCACTCAATAGCTTCAGGTTCGATGCCATGGGTGTGGTCATGGCCTTGCAGTCCATCATCCCGAATCTCTTCAGGATCTCTACTATATATTTCCCTTGTCCCATGGAAATTCCATTTGCATTCAGCCACACCTCCACGCCTAGAAAATAATGCATCATACCCAAGTCCTTCATTTCGAACTCGGCAACAAGCTTCGTCTTCGTATCAGCAATCAACCCATCCATACCTGTTACAAACAAATCATCTACGTACAATAGGAGCATCACTGGGTTGCTATCTTCAACCTTGTAGTAAAGGTTGGAATCTGCTTTACTCTTGGTAAAGCCCAAACTAGATAGAAAGATGTCAATTCTGTCGTACCATGTCCTAGGTGCCTGTTTCAAACCATACAGGTCTTTTTTCAATCTACACACATGAGACTCCCTGTCATGTGTCTCAAAACTGAGTGGCTGCTCCACATACACTTCCTCTTCCACTACACCATTCAAGAAAGCAGTCTTGACATCCATCTGGTGTATCTTCCATTCCATCACTGCAGCCAGAGCAAGTGCTGATCTGATGGAAGTGTATCTGGCTACAGGTCTAAAAGTTTCTTCATAATCTATTCCTTCTTTCTCGGAGAAACCACGAACAACAAATCTTGCTTTATATTTTTCTATGCTACCGTTTGCAGCATGCTTGATCTTGTAGATCCATTTGGAAGTTACAATAGACTTCCCTTCTGGTCTTGGGACAACATCCCAAACATCATTCTTCATGATCGATTGATACTCTTCGATCATAGCATCCTTCCATTCTTTCCATTCTGCCGCTTCTTCATAATTGGAAGGTTCTTTATTGATGAAATCACATAATAATGCTACATATCCGGAGCAGGACCTGGTCCTCTTTCTTTCTCTGTGATTCTCTTCTGGAGCCCCGTATCTTTCCGCACCTTGGATAGCTTCTCGTACCCAAGCAGGTTTCCTCTTATGAGGATTCTTCTCTCGAGGTGGATCTATAGGTTCTCGAGGTTCTTCAAATTCTCGATCTTCTTCTTGATATTCTTCGTTCATGGTTGTATCATGAATTCTGGGTGCTTCTGTTTCTTCAGGTTCTTCAGCAGGCCTCTTTCTAGATTTGTTGTAAGCTGAGTCTTCGTCAAATGTTACATCCTTGCTGATATCAATCTTCTTGAACCCTGGAAAGTATATTTTGTAAGCCTTCGAGTTTTCAAATTATCCCACAAATATACCCTTCTTTCCTGAAGGATCTAATTTTGTCCTCTTCTCTTTTGGAATGTGTATGTACACTGGATAACCAAATATTCTAAGATGGATGACTTATGGTTTCTTGCCGAAAAAGACTTCTTCAGGTGTCTTGTTCTCGAGTACTCTGTGTGGAGTATGGTTCTGTACATACACCGTTGTTCTGGTAGCTTCTACCCATAGATGCATAGGAAGATATTGATCATGAAGCATTGCTCTTGCAACTTCCATGATAGTTCTATTCTTCCTTTCTACAATCCCATTCTATTGTGGATTATATGGAGTGGACAACTCCCTCTTAATCCATGAGTCTCTGCATAACTCTTTGAATTCATTTGATGTGAATTCTCCGCCATTATCTGATTGAAAGGTCTTGATGTTATTTTCAATGTGGTTCTCGATCAAGGCTTTGAATTCCTTGAACTTGCTGAATACTTCATCTTTGTTCTTCATGAATTAAATCCATGTCTTCCTAGAAAAATCATCAATGAAGGAAACATAGTATACATACATGCTTAGTGAACTTGATGACATTGGTCCACATACATCGGAGTGAATGATTTCCAATATTCCTTTTGCCTTGCTCTCGCTCTTTGGAAATGTCTTCTTTGTATTCTTTCCTTTCGCACATCCTTTTCATACTCCATCATGTTTTGCTTGAATTTTTGGAAGACTTTCAATAGCTTTGCTTGCAAGTGGTAGTGCTCTGTAATGCACATGTGCAAGCCTTCTATGCCAAAGTTCATTTGGTTCTCCTGTGTCATGTACCAAAGCTTGTTTTGGATGGCCCTTCAACTTGTATAGACCTCCTTCTTGTTCCCCAATCACTACTGCATCATTAATAGTATTTCCCTTTGGCCACATGATAACTTGGCCATCTATAAATGCAACTCTCATGCCTTTTGCATCTAATGCAGATATGGAGAGGAGGTTCTTCTTTAGTCCTGGTACAAACAATACATCTTGCATCTTCATAGACTTTCCAGAGTCTAGCTTATATGAGGATTCCCCACTACCTTTTATTGGATATTGGTAGTCATCTCCAAGTTTCACCTTGTGAGGTGATTCATGTTCTGAAATTTTTACAAAGGACTCTTTGAATCATGTCATATGTTTGGAAGCCCCACTGTCTATAAGCCAATCATTGCTTCCATGTGTGATGTTTCCCATGAGAGAAGAAATCAAGACATATTATTCATCACTTGAAGAGTCTTCACTTTCATATCTGGTTCTGTTTGAGGAAGGTTCATCATCCTCTGCAGCATGAGCATGATGTCTTCTCTTGTTTCCCTTTTTCTTATTTTGTCTTTTAGGACAATCTTTTGCAAAGTGTCCTACTTCATCACATGTATAACATCTGCTTCTAGACAAATCTTTTCTAGTGTTATTTTTATGGAAATGCTTACCTCTGGAGTGAAGAGAACTTCTTTTGCTTTTCTTGGAGTGAAATGTGAGAGCTTGATCTTCACTTCCCATCTTTTCTTCTTGAGCTGCTATCAGAGCTTCTTCTTAAGAGCACTCTTCCCATAGTCTACTAAACTTGACTAACTTCTTTCTAGCACAGATCCCTTGAATAAAGGAGTCCCATGATCTAGGGAGACCATTCAAGGTGGTCATCACAATCTCTGCATTCTCCACTTCTTCATCTACTGCTTCCAGTTGTTCCTTGATCTGGGAGACCCTTGTGAAGTAATACTGGATGGTCTCTGCATTCTGAATCTTCACATTCTTCAACCTGTTCCTCAGAGTCATCTTCCTGTTTATGTTCTTTCCTTCAAACAGTTTGGTTAGGGCATCAAACATAGCTTTAGGTGTCTTTAGGGAGGACACCTGTGGTATGAGGTGATCCTTGGTTGAATCAACAATCATCCTCTTTTCCATAACCAACTTCTTCTTCTGTAAGGCCTTAGCCTCATCTCCCTCTGGAACTGGAACCTCCTCATTGATATAGGAGTCCAAATCATTTTCTTCCAGGACCAGGGAGATCCTATACTTCCAGGCTTGGAAGTTATCAACTCCCTCAAGCTTTTCATCAAGATTGGTATGATGAGACATATTAACTGAGAACCTCAAATGGAAATACAAAAGATTTAGATCTTACAAGGTCAAGATGTCGGATCTAGATTTGGAGCTGAATTTATGCAGTGTTGGTTCAGGAGTAGATTAGGGTTTGGATTTTCCAGAGTTTTGTCCAACCAAATGCTTTGATCTTGATCTCTAAACCTCAATTTTGAGAAGGAGATCAATCCAGGCCTGGGCTCATTGAAAAATTCCACTTCTGTGGAAAGCCCTAATTTTCGGTAGTAGTGTCGGGTCCAAAACTGAAAAAGCTCATAATTGGATTCTGCTTCGACAGAAAGATGCACCCTAGGGAGGAGACTTAATCCAACCTTATTTTTCTGAAAATCTATGGAGAGAGATACACAAAGTAGGAAGCCCTAGTTCCCGCAGCTGCACAGTGTCTTCTTCTCAGGTTAGCTCTAATACCATGTTAGAATTTTACCATTCAAGCTAGCATTATGTTAGGATATTTTAACTGAGAGAATAAAAAGTACAAAAATCAAACACAAGAGACAATGAACACAATGTTTTTCCTCGGGGAAACCATAAATGGAGAAAACCCCACAACTTCCTTAGAGATAGAATCAACACCAAAAGTAAAACCCCAAAACAGTAAGATGATCTCTCGACATCAGTAGCCTCTTTCTTTCTAGTCCCAGTGTCTTCTTCTTCCTCAGCTATGCACTACAACTGAGTGTGAGTGAGTGTGTGATAAATAGAGAGGCTCACTCTCTATTTATATTAATTCATGACTTGACAATAACCTACTAGGGCCAACTTCTCTAGGAGAGTCTAATAACCCTAGTGCCCCGGAACTGCGGGGACTTTAACCCTTGATCAATAGGAGGTTTACCCACAATGACTTGACATGACTTGTTTATATTATAGAACCTCCAGATAGGAACATTGGGGCATGACATGACTCAATTACATTACAGATACTTCCCGGAATAAACATTGGGGTACAATACATATAACATATACAAGTGAATACATTCCGAAGTTACATATACATCAACAAAAATGACAAAAAGAAGAAATCCCAAATGATTCAACATTTACATGGAATTGGTGAGGTAAACCATGTACATGATGATTTATCACGTCCAAATTCTTTTTATGGAGATTACTCAAGAGTTAGTATATAGGAGAGACTAAAATAAAGGTTGAGAATGAAGAACATGTAGGGGTGATTGAAGATGAGATTGGGAAAATCCCATTTAGAAAGAGATTGGTGCACTTTTGTTAATGTGAACATAGAGATAACCGTTAGGAGAATTGGTTTTTTGTATTGCATTGTTATTTGGCCTATTTATTTTGTTAAGGAAAAGGTTTGCTTCCTATCATGGGAAAGTGATTAGAGTAGTTGAGAACTACTAGTGACCTTATGTGAATGCATAATATGAAATTGGAGATGAAAGTAGCCTCATGAGGTACTAAATATTATTTGTGTCTAGAATTGTTTTGAGAAGAGCTCCAGTGACTAGAAGTGCTATATTACAAGGCCAAAACATATCAGGAATTAGATTCCTAACATTAATAACAAAAACTAAAAAGATGATTTTTGTCAATTGTCAACTTATCCACCTAAAACTAGTGTACTTCTAACATTGTACATCCCTCAGATATTTAAAATTGTTGATCCTTGTTGTGACCACTTGATCATTACCATAACCAATGGTTTAAAGAAACAACGCAAAAGTAAAAAAAAATAGAAGAATAACTTTTCTATGACAGTTTACCTTACCTGTTTTGAAATGAACTTTTCTGCATGCTATTAAAATCATTGTATTATTATCTTTCCAACTAAAAAAATAATTTTTTCCCAATCCACAGTTCCATTAACAACAAAAAAAGTTACAAATTCCATCACAAAGCTAATTGATATGTTTGTCTATACGGACCGAGTTCCTGGGTAACTAGCCATTCAGTTTCAAACTCCACCTAATCCCTAAGCATTGTCTTTAGCATAATAAACCTAAGTATTAGAACACTTAATTTATCATTCAAACTTTAGGCTTGAGTCTACTAACATCTAGATGTCAAATGAGAGGGATTGATAGGGATTCCCATTTCTCTTTTCAAAACTCGGTGCATATAATTATTATTCAAACACATTGAAAAATTATCCTTCAAACTTCAATGGGGATCTCTAGTATATGGATCTCAAACAAAAACAAGTTTGAGAGGGATTCCACAATAGACAAAAAAACAAGGACTACTATATACTGTAATCTCTTTGTGAACATTACATGATTCAAAAATGTAATTTTGACAAAAAACATATTTACAATCTCTTCTCTTAAATTTTGTGTTGATAGGTTTGAGGAGTGGTATCTAAGGTAATTGTAGACTCCATTTGATATTTCGACATTACAAACCTTTATCAAGGTTCATCATTAAGACAATGAGTCTAGTTGAGTAACATATAAAGATTTATTAATATATCTTTAACAACACGTTTCAAGAGAAAGGTAGGAAATTGATAATGTTGACTATATAACTAAGACCAAACCCAAACCATAAAAATGTTAAGCTCGATAATAAGGAAGTCTAAGTTGTGATTAAAATAAACACCCTAAATTGCTACAATGATTCTAAACTTAGCATAGAATAAAAATCTAAATTAAATCTATTAATATTAATTATTTTTCTTAATGAATAAATTGTGAATTACATAATCTATTTTTTATAAACAATAGATCTAAATGTAATATCTAATTCTAACCTAGAAATGCTACAAATCTTTACATAAAAGAATAATTTAAGAGAATTTTTTAATAATTAATGAGTTATTGGCCATAACGTATGACATATATATTGTAAAAAAGTAACCTAAATTATCATATCTCATTTACTCTAGTATAACCTAAAAGGATAATTCTAATAAAAATTTAAAATTTAAAATTAATCTACAACTTAATCTTGTATTGCTATCTAATCTTTTTATAATAAAATTTAACGTGGATTTCATTAAAGAACCGTATGCAATAATTGAAGAGGGGAATTTTTTTAACAATGTAAATGAGGTTAATTATGGTGAAAAAATGTTTTTGTTTTAAGAATTCATCTCTTTGATTATTTTCATATTCAAAGGTAAATTTCTTTTAATTCTTTTTTGTCTATTATAATTTATAGTATATGGTCAATTTCGAATGCACACAAACTTATTGGAAATTGGAAATGAAAATAAAATCATTTCGAAGCAATAAGTGCGTACCCCAAAGGAATAGTCATTGAGACTAGTCACAATAGTAAGAGGGAGATATACCCCTCTAGGTGAAATGCACCATGAAAGACATGCTATCTTACTTATGTAATAACAAACTCTCCTCTCCATATATATTGTTTTTAATGCCTGTAGTTCCTATAATGTAATGAAGTTGTGCCCATAGTGCCTATAATGGTCCAGTCTATCTATTCATGAACAAATCTATCTATCCATGACATATGAAAGAGTAGGTAAGTAGGTAGATTGTAGTAATGGAGGGAGCATAAAGAAAGAACCAAAGTCAATATAAATTGAAATGGTTTACATCCAATGCATACATTGCACATTCTTATCCACGTGGCCTCCATAATGTAGGGGTTATCCTCACAAAAGTAAATACCTTCTATACCCTTAATTATATAAATCCTAGAAATTGGAAATAAAATAAAATAAACCCATTTCCAAGTCTCTCCAATATTGACATCTTATCCTAGCTATTTTAGGGAAACACTTCAAATTCTCCAACAAATATCAAGTATTTTAAACTTCTAATTTTAATTTATTTTGTTCTATTATGGTTTAAGGGTTTTGGATGCACACAAACTAACTGTAAATAAAAAATAAAAAGAAAAGCATTTCCACCACCTATTTACGTTTTAGGAGCAACAACTATTTATTCAACTCCCGGAGCTCATAAGAGATGACCATAATACACACTCGATTATTGTGTGGAACCTATAATTCACATCTCTATGGCCCTCACATGATTCACATTGCCAACCGTTGGGGCATCTTCCGCCATTCATATCATGGATCAAGATCTCATAAAAATATGGATACACACACACGGATACAACATTATCATTATTTTAGCTAATGCAAGTCCATACATATATAAAACAGTCTCTACTCTCTCAATCCCTGGGGCATATAGTTTATTGAACTTAGATAAGGCACAATTTTGTCGGGCTGGTGAAAAACTTGGTCGTTAGGTCATTCATAAAATAAGGCATTGGAATTTGGAACGAACTTTGAATGGAGGATTGATTGCACTCAATGGCGGCTCTTTTGGTTAAGTGTGATTGGGCCTACCTAAAAGAAAAACCCCATAATGTAATACCTAATGCTTTCAGGCAGCAACATTTTTTATCAACCCTAAATTCAACAACTGTTTTTAGAATTGAATCATGCCCTGCCCAGATGCTCAATTCGAAGTGATCAAACAAAAGCCCCAATTTTAGGTGGATTATGGATAGTCCCTCCAATGTATATCGAGTTTATCACCCAATTTGAAGTGATCAAACAAAAGCCCCAATTTTAGGTGGATAATGGATAGTCCCTCCAATCTATATCAAGATTATTAGCCCCATCAGAAATGTTAAGTATTTATTAGTCCACTATAAGGAAGAGCTTAAAATTCTCCAACAAATATCACTACAGGTTGGGTTTCTGGTGTCTACCATAGTTAACAAGGAAGACGAATCATAAACACATGTTTGGGAGGTTTGAGATAGCGAGGCTGTTGAAATCATGTTCTTTGCTAGCTCATTGCACTCCAAGTCCCTCATTCATGAATGTCTGTTGAGGGATTCCCTTGTTTAGATATATTGGTAGAAAAATTTTGCTTCTTTTTTCCATTATTAGAAAGATGACATGAAAAAGGAGGGGTCGGAGTCTACAACATTTATAGTGTCAATTGTTAAATATTTTATCCCTTCAACCTTTGGATTTAATTAAGGAAATTGGAATAATTCAAACACTTGTATTCAAATATTTTTCTTTCTTTCAACCTAATTTTGACAATTCATGGCATATAAAGAGAATTGACATATTTGGAACTCAAATACAAGGATATTTCTACTTGCTCCTTTGACCAAATGAAGTTGTGGTCCCAGCCTATGAAAATCATACATTATTTTTGTTATACTTTCATTTATATACTGTATTTTTTAAGGTTACATCTATTGAGTATTCAAGACTTAGTCTAGCAGATGCAGTTGCATAATACATTATAAATTTCAAACAAAATTTTGGATGGAGAAATTTTAAACCATTATATTTATAGCACGAGAAGGAATTCTAGCAAGCAACACAATTAACTTTTCTCCACATATAAAATGTTACACAAGTACAAAATGTTGTACATACCTGTAAATTCACGACAACCTAGTCGACAGCTTAGCTCTGCAAAATCTTCTAGAGGAAATAGAAATTAAGGAGACATTGAAGCATGGAATTAGAGAGTTGAGAGTCTAAGTCCCGACCTCAGACTGTACTATACTTGTAAACACATGATCATTTTTTTTTCTCCCACATAATTCACCAATTTCTTTAAGTTCAGGGAAGCCCAATCCAGCCTACCCAACGTTCTACCTTTTATTCTCTTGCTCCTACATGTGACGAAGGCGGCACATTTGAGTTGTCCACCACAAAAGACAATAAGGAATTAGAATGTGCACCCATTTCCTTCGACAGAAAGACGATTGAAAGCAATGACATCTCAATTCCCCAATATCTAGATGCTCCTGAGTTGATTTACCTTGCCCGAAGTAGGCGAATGCATGTTTGTGTATTTCACATGATTACAAAAAAATCATTTTATAATTGCTTCTACATAACATAGATATATATGTGCATCTTAGGGAAAATTGGGTATTGTTTTCCCTAGGTGTCTAGATACTTTCAGAGATCATTCTTGTTTCGAGGGCGCTTAAGGCACAGATCAGAGAGCCCACGGGAGGAAGAGAAAGAAGAAGAAGAGGACTCAAGTGAAAAGGTGAGGAGAGTGAGGAGGGGAGATGTAATATTGATAATTGCAGGAGCATCCCACTGGTGGTATAATGATGGCAACGAGCCTCTCAAAATCGTGGCCATTGTCGACACAACCAACCCTCATAGTCAACTATGGTGCAGGAGTTACCGCATAAGCATCTCGGAAAATTAAGAAATGATAATCTTCAATTAGGTATATGACAAATTCTTTAGTGTATTTTAGAGCTAATTACTATATTCATATTGTACAACCATTCTCTCTGGTTGGCACTATGTTCCAATTTCCTTTGTCTCTGTTGCCTAACCCTCTTCCTATGATGAGACAGGAAGACTAAGCGGCCTAGGTGGACCGTGGGAGACTCAGTGTGTTGATTCAAATGATTCTGACCTGAGTAAATGAACGAAAATTGGAATAAATCCTGGAATCCTGGACTAACTAGTATATGATATGATTCATGAACACAAACAAAAGGTGATGTGCTACTAGCCTGCTACGAAAGATTTGTTATCCCATCCCAGTCATGTGGTGGTCATATAAATGTTTTGCACTGGATGAAACCCTGGTTTGACAAATTACAGACCCATTGGACTAGGTTAGGTTCGAATCCAGAAAAGATTGCTCAATGCACTTCAAATTACAACTTGTAAGTTGTAACCCAAAAAACAACACCATTGCTTTTTCCTTAAGGAGCCTTGATAGTGGAGGGTTTTCAAATCAATTCACCATCCATAGACATGACTCATATGAACATTTAATTTCACATAATATACTCAAGTGACTTGTAAGTTGTAAGATCACTTGACTTGACGAACAAGAAGATGCAAAATGGAAAACCGAGTTGGCAGGGTGGCATTCTCTTAGACCAAGATTTGATGAAGTTGATGAATCAGTAATGCATGCCAATGCCATTAAATTATTTAAAAGTGAACATTGAATCCCGAGTCACAGTCTCGACTCATCGAGTTGAACTTGGCATTGGGAAGTCGAGTGGCTCAGTGTGGTATGTGCCCATTTGGACCAAGATCCAATCCATGATCCCACTATTCGAGGGAACTTGGGTAGACTTTGAGTCCCCACTCTTCCAAATCCACAGTCCACTAAATCACTCATAAACCCTGGAGGGGGGAATTTTGTAGCTACCCTTCTATTGCAAATTTACACAGACTTACTCAATTTCATTATTTACAGGTTAGAAATGAAACTAATATTTTTTTGCATGGTAAAATTTTTTGTGCCCTTCTATGAAGGCTTAAATGGCCTTTGAAGGGCTCTGAAGGCTTCAAATTTGAAGCCTGCTCCTCATGCTTGGAAAGTGTAGCACTTCCCAATGCAATGTGCATGGTAAATTCCATCGAATCTTGTGTTTGAACTATGAGTTGTGATGCATCAACTACATCATCCAACTGAATAACACTATGAATAGGAATGAGAATTAACTGAGGAGGTGGCTGTGTAGCAGTAGGGTCTCTTCGAGCCCCAGGATGCTCATAATTGCGTCCCTGCTTGATGCCATAAAAGGATGATGGCATACTCATGTAATTAGGACACATGTGTAACACAAAATCTGCATACACATGTTTAGCGAAGTACAATGAGACCTGGTCATGGTGGGGAATATGCCCCTTGCTCCAATAAACCTATCATAAATGTTAGGTGCAATAGCCTCAAACCTAAACTCGTGAAATCCGAGCGATTGTTTAGGAGCATGGACATGAGGGATATCAAACAGATTTCTCTTAACATCCTTTCCTCTTATTGCATTTTCATATTTTATAGCCTCCCATTTGTCAGGACCCAATACCTAGTCCCTCCTCCTATGGAAATAAGTTTTCTAGTTTTCACTAAGAGCCCCTCTCTTTGGTGGACCTCCCACAATCAATCGACCGCATCAGTCATCATGTTCATCGACCGTATGGATGGGAAATAAGGGCGCATGGCCCCTAACTAGGTGCAAGAAAAATCATGTTACGATGTGATCTCCTTAATCGTGATAATCATGATCTTATCCTCCCAAGGAGGTGGAGAAGCAGGATCAACACCTAATAGACCAATTAAAAAATATAACAATGTAAGTACAAAATATCGATACAAAATGTACCTGTGTGATGAAGAACCTCTTCGTAATCCTTTGAGGAGGTCAATGTGTCTTAAACATCATGTGAGACACTAGCCACGACGCTCACAGATGCATTCAATCACCACATGTCTAAGATGCATGATCACTGGTAATTATGCAATCTGCTTGACTACAACAACGAGGTGCCTGCGAAAGTAGAAACAAACAAAAATTAATAATTGCATGTACATGTAAACAATAATTTACTTCTATATGTAACTCAATTAAAACAAAATTATATGTAAATAGTTCACATGTGTCTACGTTTGCGGTGTGGGGGGGCAGGGAACATTTTAAGGATCAATAATTTTCTAAAAGTGTAGAGGCATTGGCGAATTTGATCAATTCTTAAATTTCCAACCTTAAAATGTTTGGCATTTTTTGAAAAAAAATATTCAAATTTCTAAGGACTTTATATAGTTTATGGACAAATTTTGGCGGAGTAAAAAAAATTATCCCATGGAATTTGGGCAAATGAATTTAGAAAAAAAAAGAAACTGGCAAATTGTTTTTTTGGAAAAAAATATGCCCCTAAAATTTTCCTTTGTGGGGGGGGTGAGGGGTGCCGCCACACCATATCCTCCCGATGAAGATGATTTGTGGAGGGAAGAACACCGCTCTGGAGAACAATCTGCTTGAAACAATGAGGTTAAACCATATATATGTCATCCTTTGAATGCAATAAAGGTTCTCAAAAATTTCTACCTATAAATGGATTTTCCCACCAATATATGTTCTTAATTATATACTCAACATGGAAACACCTAGATCCCTAAAATTATGAATCCATACACACTTTTTGTGACAAAAATTGTGTGAACTCATTGAACTATATATTTGAAATTTGGTTGAGCCATATCTAGAACTTATTTATTGCATCCACTAACAACTAATATTAGCATGCCCATCATGGTTGTACTTTCAATATAGAGATGGTTGTATATCACTAAACTAATTCACATTACCATTATTTTTTGGAAAATATAACTATAAACATATATGATTAAGATATTTTTGGAGTTACACATTGCCCATATTAGGGTTTTTTCTACTTTTGATATTGATTTGAAACACATGATTTAAGAGAAACAACCATAAATGAAGTTACAATGGCTAAAATTGAGTTTCGCCTATGAAGCTGGAAAGAAGAAAAATCATGTGTTGGCAAAAACAAAAATCACACCTATAGATATAAAATTGGGTGCATATGTACCATATAAGTTCACTCTAAACAACAATCCCTCTTCTTACAATATCGATAATTTATTTTGAAGTAAAGTTTGGATTACATGTACAATAAAAATCATCTATTTTTACAAATGTTTTGTTAAAATTACTAAAAAATAAAAACAATTTCAATCAATGCATATAATTGATTTTTGGTTTTGGGGGGTTTTGAACAAATTTCACAAAATTTTCATTAAAATTACTAAAACAAAACACTTTCAATCAATGCATAATTTATTTTTTGGGGTTTTGAGTTGCCTACCTTTTGGAGTGGAGGCCATGGTAGCAAGATGTGGTAGTTGGTGGCACATTGCGGTCCTCGGTAAAGTTAGCACAATTGATGGTGGTGGCAAGTCATAGTTCTGTTCATCCCTCATTTGAGCTTGTGTATACTCCTTGTTTGATATCCTATGCAATTGAAACAGTGAAATAGGAATAGCTCTGTTGTTTTTATGCTTTTATACTTGTTGGAGGAGCTTAGTCAAGAGCTCAATCAAGTGTTACAACTCAAGCGATCTATAATGCTCGATCAGGCTCTTAAATTCCATAGGCATTAACTTTTTCGCGACCATTGGTTTTAAAATTATCATTTGACACAATTGCTCGATTGAGATACGATGATTGATCGAACAAACTCCCTCGATCAAGTTCCTGATCTTGATTGAGGGTTCACTTAACCGTTTGATCGATCCCAATATCTCAATCAAGGGTTTAACAAACCCTCAAATGAGCTTATTAAAATAGCTCGATCGATCGCTTTAATAATCCCTCGATCTAGCCTTCTGGAGCTTGATAAAGAACTTAACAATAGCTCGATCGAGGTCATTTTTTACCATGCTCATGCCCTCTGCTTTCCAATTTTTTTTACCCATCTTCATGGGAACACCCAAAGGATAACTATGGCATCAAACATATTATTTTCCATCTTCTTCTTGGATATATGAAGGATCAAATGATCCTTAAAAACATTTGTGATCATCCACTTGGGTTTCACAACACCAAAGCATGTATATCTGTTAGCATAGTCACTACATCTTTGATGATATCCTATATATCACTATTTTCTAATATGAGATTTACCTTGAATTTACATGATAGGAAATTTGAGGAACCTTCCAACTTGTCCTTGAACATGAGGCTAGTTGGTTCCATCTCTAATCTTCGAACGAATTCCCAAATTTGATAAGCACTACCTATGATACCCTCTAATTGCTAGTCCTATATCTCAGCATTTGACCTACTGCCATAAACTCTTCAAATATTCTCAATGAGAGAAGCTTTGATCCCATGTTAAGTTTTCAAGCCCTAGGTGATTATTGTTCTTCTTTTCTCAACTAAACAAAACTATTGATTTAATTTCAAAAAGCTAAACTTTTCACATAGCAATGATCACACATATAGTTGGAAAGTAAACATTGGAAGCATACACACAATAATAATTATTCTTTCAAATAAACTTTTCAATAACAATTCAAATCTTAGAAGGATACCTCCACAAACCGTCAAAAGAATAGTTGTATGGTACACCCAAATGAAACATATTTTCACACTTAATGAAGAAAATCTATTTTCCAAATCCAAGGAAAAACCATGATGTACTACTTGTTAGTACAAAATTCGTATGACTATACATACATGCATGTTGTTATCTTCTTGATTCCCAACTTTGGCTCCTCTTTGATTCTATAACTCTGCTCCACATATGAGTTAAATTACCTCATGGAAAAACTTGTCACTAAGCAAAATGAATGTGTCTTAACCCTTTATTTTGACTTTCCTTTATACTTGAGATGAAGCCTTAATCTACCAAAACCCTAATCTCACATTGATATTGGTTTGAATCACTAATATATAAAAACACATTAGTAGTCTCAATGACTAAATATGACTTTCACTTTATAAAGTGAATTACAAAAAGGATTTGACTCGAACTATATTTGGCACATTTGATACTAACACATGCAACAACACAGTGGTGGGACCATCTTGACATCAATGGTTTCAACAGACTTAAATTTGAATGATGATATTATATATGGCTATGTAAATTTATGGGACAATGCATATCCTTGTTTTAGATCACATTCTTTTATAAAAATATTTTCATGTTGTAGTGATAACTAAAACTATTACATGAGCTCATATATATTTGTATAATCCCGAATGTTATATGCAATAACATATAACCACAAGATATAACATGTTTAAAACTATATGGAAAACATAAAGGCAATAATATCTAAGAAACAAGAAAGGCGAGAGAGGATATGGGATTTATGTGGAAAAACCCCAAGGTGGGGAAACAACCATGAAAAAATCCCTATTTTCATATAAAATCTCATAACTTACCATGCTTGAGCTATCCACATATGCACATATCACACACCATATGTAATGATCCTCCTTCACCTCTATTATATAGGGTAGAGGAACATGAGAACATATCCCATGATGAATGTGAGATAAACTCACTTTATAAATTAGTGAGTTATTGAAGAAAAATATGCCCAATAGTGTAATTATGACTCATTGTGTTTACAATGCCTTATCAAAATGACAAGATGTACAATTGAAAACGAAACCATTAGATTAACATTATTCACATTCTTAAAATATTCTTTCATCATAATATTTTCATGTTAAAGTGACAACTCAAACTATTACATGAGCTTATGGAGTGAAGGCATTTATAATGCTTATTAAAAAATATAGGACCTTGCATGGTCACTTGAAACTTGGTTTAGAGTTGCCTTGAATAAAAGAGCGGTTACAAAAATTGGGAGAATGAATTCACAAAGAGATTAGATTGATATTTCTATTTCAAAGATGAATGACAATTATGATTGTGTTGATACATGCTTCAAATGCAATTAAGATGTTGTAAAAGGTAAATGGAGGGTGGATTAACGATTCATGCCATGCTAGGATTTGTTTTCTTAAATATGTCTCCAATCCTCTTTAATTAGCATGTAGGAAAGCCACCATGGGTATTATAAACTACACTATTTGGAATTTATGCTCAATGTCTATAATTTTTTTTTTTTGGGTAAGTCATCCAATCCATATATTAATAAGGTACAAAGAAGAATACATAGAGATGTTGTTATGATTATAAGAAAGAAACACTGAAAGGAGACCAAAAGCTACCAAAGTGGGGACTTCAGCATAACAAGGAGAGCAAAAGTGATGGAAACTACAACTTGAAAAAGAAGATGCTTCATCATAACAAAAGGAAAGCAAAAGCGATAGAAACTACAACTTGAAAAAGAAGATGCTTAAACTCAGACTTATCACACAACATGGGGTTTAGGGGAGCTTATAGAGACCATGTCCCCAAACTATCCCTTTTTTCCTTTCTTTTTCTTGACTTCCACCCATCCACTCGAAGACGATGTTATAATGGAGAGATACAAATTAGGATATTTATCGGGTAGTGTTTCCTTATTAGAGTATGAAGAAGCAGACTCATGAATCCTTTTCAAACTTTTAAGAGGAGCAAATTTTCCTTCGAGCTCTGTATTGGATAACGATTCCTTTTTTAGGCTAGGATCTTTACCTAGAGCGGTCATCTTATTGTCGATACTCTGAACCATCTCAGTAGAATGCAATTATTCATCGGAAACACCTTCATCTTCTTCATCATATAAGCTTTGGATAACAACAGGTTGCTAGCGCTTAGATTTGAAGAGGGTTGTCTTCCTTTTTTGTTGAGGATTCCATTGTGGACAAGCATTGTGAAGGTGCGTTGTCTGGCGGCATATCTGACACTGAAATGTTGTGTTTTTGTAGTCCAAAACTTGGGACCAAGTAGAATTTCCTAATTTTAAGTTGATATGATCAGACAATCTTTGTTGATCATGTCAATATTTACACAAATTCGAGCATAGGTGAAGGGTCCCTGCTTAATTCGCTCTTTATCTATTGAGACGAAGCTACACAAAGAGTTTCCAATACCTTTAAACACTGAGAAGTGGTAGAAATGGATTGGCATGTTTGGAAGGTGGGCCCAGATAGGGACCGTGTTTACAACCATAAAGAAGGGGTCAAAATCAGGGAACCATGGGATTCAAAATAGTACAAGGTTCCCCCTAAAACCAAGGCCCCTTTGTTAAAATTTTCAAATATTCTTTTACGTTGGGGAAGACTATAATGAAAAATCCTTTTGAATAGAGAAATGTCCTACAAGATGAAGATCAATTTGAGTTCATCCACTCCAAGAGATCTGTGGTACGAGGCCAGGGTCAATTGAAGTGACAAATCATATCCAGGTCTTTGTTTTTCCAGAGATACTCATTAACCATTGGATGGGTAATCTCCACAGTTGGCACTTTGTCAGATTTTTCCACTTTGAAAATTGGAGTAGGAGTTTCCTTGGCCTTCAACAGAATAGAGTGTTTGTCCTTTGTCACATCCCTAAATGAGTGAGGAAGGGAAGAATAGGGATCCTTGTTACCCCCAAGAAGACCAAAGACCAAATAATAGTAGTCATTTGACATGCCATAATCCTGGAGCATGTGGTCGTCCGAGAGTTGTTGTCACTCATAGACGAGTTGTAGTTGGCTGTAAGGGATCCTTACTATATTTTGGATCTATACTTTAAGATCAAAAACATAATCTGAATATTTCATTCGAAAGCAAATATAGGCACCTAAGAAAGATTTCACAAAGAGTGATAAGCCACCTTGATCTCGAGGAAGCGACTGTGAGTTGCTTCTATAACCAGATCCCACAATTTCCCTTGACATATTGTCGCTGCCAAACCGCAAGCTTGGAATCCAAGAGTCTGAATCCGAATTGATCCTTCCAGAAACTGAATCTGAATCGATCCTTTCGGAAACTTCTAAACTGTGGAGGAGGAGGGCATCGCGAACCTTTGGAACATAGCTGGTGCCTGTAAAAGGCCGAGGGCGAAAGATAAAATCGGAGGCAAGAAGAGACAGTCCCATGACAACCTGGAGCTGCTTCACGACTAGGGTTTCCATTGCACTAATAGAGATATCACATTTCCATTGAATAAGGAAATGAATATTTTTTTTTGCCTTAGGGGAGACCAAGACAACATCCACACTAACCACAATCCATTGCATTGCTCAATGCCTAATGTTGAAAAAATCCAATGTTCTCATTTGTTATCTTATTGACATCTATGAAGGTTCAAAGAGCCTTTCAAAATTTATTATCCATGCTCCCATTCTTCTACTCGCCTAACTTACTCGCCTAACTTGGGAATTACTCTTTACATAACCTTGTTTATAGTTACATGGAATTAAAGGCATTAAGAGTGTTATTGCAATGATTTTAATCCCAAACAAGAGCCACGAAGTGGCAATGTCCCCGCCATTGTTAATAGAGTTAACGATAGCAAAAAAAAAGCTTTTTTATTATTGAATTTGTATTTTAATTTGTTGACACATTGATTTGTTTGTCTTTCTTTTCATTGAAAAATATTCCATGTTATAAAGAAAATACAATGTGTTGCTGGTTCAAATTATGACACATACCACATCTAAATAAAGATACTTTGGATCCCAATCACAACCAATATGGATGAGTAGTAATTTGATTTGCAACATAGAAAGTTAAATTCTCCTTTAACTATAATAACCAAGGATAAGATCATAAATTATATATTTTTTAACATGGACTTCCACAACTAGGACACTCTACCTTCTAACGATCATGGTTCAATTGAGATGACAATTAAATAATTATTGCAGTATTTGATTAATAATTATGAAACTTACAGTTCGAGGAGTTATTTCAATTCATTACAATTCGTTACACTCTACCTTCTTAACTATCATGGTTCAATTGAGATGAGAATTAAATAATTATTACAGTATTTGATTAATAATTATGAAACTTACAGTTCGAGGAGTTATTTCAACTCATTACAATTCGTTATTGTTGTGAACGTTTTTGGGAATTAGTTTACGTAACTGCCAAACTTAGCCTTTAATATAGTGTAACCTGCAAAATAGCCATAGTTAGTGGAATAAGATTTTGAAAAATTCAATAGTCATAGTTAGTGAAATCTGATTTTTAAAAAGGTATTTAGTTGTTAACTGTAGAATTTTTGTGATGTGCAAAAGAATTTGACACGTTGAACCCAATAAAATATAAACTGGAGTACTGTTATAAACAAAGCAAAACTTTTAGTTATAAACAATGAAAAATCCAAACCATTAATGAATAGTAAAATAACACAAATGTCTGAACTACTCCATTTGTCTCATGTGCTAAATTCTACCAAGTCTCCCATTAGTAGGTGATTAAGAGCAATTAAACCAATTTATGAATAGCCTACGAGTCCGCCGATATAATGAAATCAGATTGTAAGACCATTTGTCTACTTTAATTTGACCATTTTATATACATGTTCATTGTCACACAGATGTGCACAAAGTGAATACTTCCACATTGTTAAACATTCTTGTTGATCCTCCTCTTTTAAACATACTATTTGAAGCAGCTTTGAAAAAAAATGCAACAGACGGATGTCTTTGTTATTACACATGTCCTGGATACAACCCACACAAATATGAAATGTATAAATGATGGTGTTGGATTCTGCACTTATAAAAGCTGGGGTTGTGTGAGTGCTTGATGTCTTAATTCAACGCGTATCTGGCCGGTAAACCTATGATCTGGTATACCTCCTCCAAATTTTATGTTATCACTCTCCATAAAAATGAAAAGTTATGCCTATTATTATCCCAATATGAGATATCCTCTGCCAATTACAGCGTCGATGTATAAAGTTGTCTAGCATATAAATCTTCATATAGGCCCAATTCTGAAATCCTCTTCATTGTATCATGTTATGGATCCTTGTCTCTTTTATTGCTATTTTTAAGACCCCTTTTGTTGGACAGAGAAAAAGTAAAGGAGTATG